>OZ001261.1:22342259-22737259 GCA_963924015.1 Macrophya annulata
TAATAAAAATCATAATGATAATAACAATAATGAAAACTAAGTAAACATAAAAGGAAAAAATATATATTTTTAATGGTCGGGAAAACTTTGTGTAAGATGAAACCTTGATATTATACACGTATCGTGTACAGTGTAGGTATACCGATTCCCAAATTCTATACGCGTGTAGGTATGTTTTATATGTAAAGAGAAAAAAAAAATATATATACAGCGTCGTGATATTCTGTATTTCGTTTAATATTTTTCCCCGTTAATAATATAATCTGACTCTGAAATCCATACATACATTTATTTATATTTTGTGGTTTATTTTTATAATTTTTTTTTATTGATTTTTTTCTCTCTTTTTTTCTTTTCCTGTTTCGTTTTTTTATCCAATATCAAAATCTTTATGAGCAACGGATGAGAATATTGCGTATATGTATTAGCACAACGACCGCGCTATATTATTCCTACTATAGTAATTGATCAGGGGCCTTTTTATTGTATCAGTTGATCCGAGTCACGACGTTCAACTGTCAAACAAATTGAACATTAATATAAATGAGATCGAGTATATAAAATAAATAAATAAATGAAAATAAAAACTGATTGACGACTGTACGTAAAATCAGTACGTAGAAGTTTAAATTATATAAATTCACCGCATACATAAGGAGAGAAGACGATGTCTCAAACGAAAGACGAAATATACCCAGAAAACTGTAAAAAAAAAAATAAAGAAAAACGGAAGATAGCGGTGTACTTGTCGGTGTACCTATCTGTGTAGCTTGTATCACAACACGAAATTACTGTATACCTATACACAGATTCTAACAATCTTCCTTTTCGCGTATACGATAAAATAAATTGTCAGAAATCCGAAACGTGGATATCGACATTTTAATCTGTGAATCAGCGTATGAATAAATCGCGTGGTAAATTATCGAGCGCCGATTTGTAATATATAATAATAAGTGTATATACATATTATGAGTAGAAAATAGAATTTGAAAAAATAAATAAATAAATAAATAAATAAATGGAAAACAAAATTGACCGCTAAGATATGAAAATAACGATCTAAAATATAAAGAAAAGAAATAGAAAAATTAATTAACAAAAATAATAATAATAATCAAAAATAAAAATACCTACGTGTATAAGTTTACATACGGCACACGTGTACGTCAAAGCACACGTACGGTTTTACGGTGTGATACGGACGTACGCACGTACGCACGGAAGAGAGTACCCTCCCCCGTTCCCTCAGTCCTTCCGCAGCCACCGCGCGCACCTTCATTCAGAGACCCGCCCGCACTACGCACAACAAACCACGCGGGTGCTATCTAGCTCGCTCGCTCGCTTGCTGGCTGCTCTCTCTGGGCCCTCTCACAAATGTACGCGGAACGTTTCACACTTCACGCATGGACAGTCAAACGGTCTACACAACGCACGCCGCTCGCGTTTACGTTCATCGTTTCACAGTTGTCGTCCCAACAGTCAACAACCACTCTTTACACTCTCTATATAGTTATAGTATGAATAGTATACATATATGTATACATAGGTATATATGTATATAAAAGAAGATTCTTCTTTTTTTTTTTTTTTTTTTTTTTTTTATTTTTTACTACACTAATAAGAAGAATGACAGCAACAGCGAGAGGAGCAGCAACATCAGCACACCAGAAGAGAAAGAATAAACAGGGGGTACCACGAATACCGTAGCACAGCACTGCCTCACCGCGCACAGTCTGGTGCTTCGCTTTCGCTCGGGAATTCTGTTATAGATTTAAATTTTTTACAGCGAAGATATTGATTGTTGCTTTTTATTAATGTAACATTAAAGTGGCTCGGATATGGTGGGGGGGAAAGAGCGAGTAACAGGGTGACGACGGGGGGAAGGAGCGAGAGGGAACGGGGGGGGGGGGGGGGGGGGGGGGGTGTAGAAAGAGAAAGAAACAAAATAAAAAAAAATTAAATAAAAAAAAATAAAAAAAGGGGGCGGAGGCGGCCGCGCGAGTAGCTTCGAGAGGGGAGGTATATAAGACCGACCGGGAGCTGCGAACCGTCGACGGGGGAGTATACACGATGGAGGGGGCAACGGAAATAGTGCCATAAATACGAACATTTTTCGGTGGGGTTCCCTGTTTTGACAATCATCCCCTCTACAAGATACTTCGTCAAGGGAACCCCCTTAACCTTCCCCTTCCCCTCCTCACTCGCTCTCTTTTTCTCTCTTCTTCTCCCCCTTCCACCTTGAACACCGCCCCTGGTTCGCCGCTGGCGGATTCGTTCGCCACCCCCGCTGCGATTCCCCGCGGATCGCTAGCTCCAGAACCCCTATATAGATTCTATATATTTTGCTCGTTTTGACATTTTATGAAAGTTAAGCCCCACTTAAACTTTGAAGAATTCGAACCGAGAGCTTGGTATATACGGACGTAATAATGGTGAAATTGATAATTGAAAATATCGCGTAATGAAAAGACGACGAGGAGAACCACTATGGTATCTATATATGTGTATATATGTATAGGATATACTGGACGAATAATAATTTTGTATAGGTAGATATACGTATACCTACACGAATCGTGTATACCTATACATATATGGATGAAACGAATAAATTACGAAAATACCAAAACAAAAAAAATAAACTAAAATAAAAAGACAGAAAAACACACATACACACACACAATGCTTTGCGTCTGAAGGTTATATACCAATTTTATTTTTATTTTGTATTTTTATTTTTATGTTTCTTTTTTTTCCCCTGTCTCTCCCCCTCTTCCATCTCGCATTTCCTTTTCCCGTCCATCCGGCGTTTCGATTCGTGGTGTGAGTCGAGAACGCGTTATGGCGTACTACGTACGCGTTCAAAAAATTTTTGAATCAATCTAACGTTTCAGCGACCTATAGCTTTATCTGTAAACTGATAACGGTTGGACCGAAAGAAACAAAAAAAAAAAAACACACACACACACAGGAGAAAAAAACGCGACGGAAGAAAAACTAACTCATAAAAGTTGAACGCTATGTACATGTATAACGTCGAAAGTTTGTTCTTTTTTATTTATGCCGGTTCTTTTTATGCTCTAAGAATCTACGAGCGTAGAATTGGTTTCTTACAGAAGATATTACATATATACATATATACATATATACATATATACATATATACATATATACATATATATATATATATATAAAGAGAGAGAAAGAGGTATATACATACGATATGGTATAACGTGTATACACAAAGATCTAGTTGAAAGGTAATAAGCGAGAAGGAGGTTACAAATAAATGTTACACCTAGTCGGTCAATAAATTTCACCAGAATAAAGTCGAGAAAAAAGATTGGGAACGTGTACAATATGTATATACGAGAAAAAGAATCGGATTGAATTAGAACGGCGAAATTATCTCAAGTTTGAAAATAACTGCTGATTATCATCATTTGTGTGTAGCTATATATGTTACATATATACAATATGCCTACATATGTATTTATAAATACCATATACCGAACTTCTTATACGGCAATGAAAAACATGTACATTATACATACATGTTATATGTGTATGTACGCTATAACTCGATCGTGATGGAAAATTAAGAGACGGCGTGTGTGTATACGGATATCATCTGCAACACAAACGTGATACTCGTGCGTAGCGTGTGTGTAAGTTCCTCGAAGGAAGTTGTAATGATTAAACTAACTTTTACGTACAGTCATCTCAAAAAAAAAAACATGAATAATGATAATAATATTAAATTTAAAAAAAAACGAAAGAAAAAAAAAAGAAAAGAACAATAACAACAATCGTAACAAGAACATAGCATTGTACCTTACACCGTTCTCCCAACTGTTGTCGTTCTAATTGGAATAAACTCGAATCTACGCGTATGAAAATACGCGGTACAATGCTAACGGCAAATATCTGATACATGTGTGTATACACGTATCGTACTATAGTCAGTCAGATGTACACACATGATATCTTTTACGCCCGGCTTTCTTTACTGTGCATATATATTTACTCCCTCCCCCCGCAGGGTAGGGGGAGGGGGGGGGGGGGGGGGGGGGGGGGGCGTCGTGGATTCGTATAGTCAAAGAAAGAAGAACGGTTGTCGTTTAATTACAAAATCAATTTATATGATTTGTTTAAAACTGTAGTGGATGACGTCAGCGTGCGACAGGAGGGGTGAGCAAGCAGTGGCCCGCTTGTCACTTGTCTCTCTGTTCGTCTCTCATTCTTTCTTTCTCTCTTCTCGCTATTCTCTCTATTTCCATCTCTTTCGCTCTCGTTCTCTTCCCCCTCCCCCAGCCCCAGCGCGGCCTCATGCCTCCCCGCGGCACTCTTTTATAAATACGTATACGTATACATGTATTATATATATATATATTTTTTTTGTCCCTTAACCTAACAATTGTAATAAAATGAAATAATATAAGATATATAAAACCCGAGCGTTAGCGTTCTCAAATACCAAGGTTTTATTACTTCCATTAACATTAATAACGGTGGTACGAAGTACGACTGCCGACTACCAACTCCTTAGGAATTTTAACTTTTTTTGTTCTTAGTGAGAGAGACAGAGATAGATAGATAAAGAGAGAAAGCCGTGACAGATGAGGTATTTTGAAATTCGATCTATTTCACACGTATACATGTACATTTCATCATTATTATTGTTGTTATCATTATTATTACTTTGCGGTTAAAAAGCTATTTTATTTTACTTTACTTTACTTTACTTTACTTTACTTTACTTTACTTTATTTTACGTTACGTTACGTTACGTTGCATTGCCATATATTTTAATACCATCCTACGTAACAATTCAATTGATTCGATATTTGTATTGTGATATGAATTCTCCACTCGCCACGGAACGGCCGTAACACAACAAAATTGTCAACTTATGAATTATCATCTTTCGACCGGCCAACACGCACGCTAGTATTTTGATACGAGAGTAAACCGTAGTGTGTATATAAACAATATAGCCGGGATCATAGACTACATAGAGTAGTAACGTGAGTAGTAAGGACAGTAACGGGGTGTCAACTGCTCCGTATAAAGCCTAAGATTAGTAAACTCACGCCCGCATAATAAACGCGCACGTTTGGCCGAGCCGATGAAGCGAATTACTCACTCACGCCAGCGCTCTCGTAGCACGCCACTCGGTAGCCCGCTTCACACACACGCTTGCTTTCGAGGAGGCACTTGTGGTCACACACTTCCGACTATGTCAAAACGAAACACCGGTTTTTCTACTACAAGTGATGCAGAGTTTTGTATCACTTTAAAAACACCATTAAACATGAGTATTCAAACCTTCTGAAACCTCCACTTTATTTGACAAACGTTACGAAATTCGCGCACTAATATTCGCCAAAATGGCGTGCTTGCACTCGATCAGGTGGAAAATGCCGGAATGGTACGAAAGATCGACTGACTGCCGAGGTCCGCGGCCCTAAGTGGTTTGACGTTAAGAACGGTAGAGCAAGAGAGACGGGAAGAATTTAGAGAAAGAGAGAGAGAGAACGAGCAAGAGCGACGGTACGGGAGGCGGGGGTCGAGGGAGAGACGGCGGCGGCGGTGGCGGAGTAGGTGGAGACGGAGGAAGAGGTGGAGGAGGAGGATGAGAATGAGGAGGGGAAAGAGGTGTAGGAGAAGGAGGAAGAAGCGGTGCATTAGGGAGAGGGAAACAAGCGCGACTCCACCGCCGCCGTCCGTTCGGTTCGAAACCCTCCCGTCGCAGGCAGGCAGAGGCAGCAGGCATCGGCCAACCGCCGCGTCCCCCCGCGTTCGCGTCCCTAGCCGTTGGTTCGTTCGTTCGTTCGTACTAGCGGGTTCGTCGAAGAATTTATAAAAATCAATATACTCGTAATAAAAGGAGGTATATACGATATTGAAACAAAAAAAAGAAAGAAGAAAAAAAATTAAAATAAAAAGAAAAGAAACAAAAAAAAAATGAATGAAGAAAAAGGAATAGAACAGAAATAAATTAAAGAAAAAGAATGGGAGAAAGAGGGAGAGAGATAGATGTATGGAGAGAGAGAGAGAGAGAGGAAGAGATGGGAAGAGAGAGAGAGGAAAGAAAAAAAAAGAAAGCATTACCTGCTCGCTGAACTCGAGATCGCCAAGAGAGTTCCTTTTGAGAAGCAGTTGGTGGACCTGATAGGAAGTACCGGGAAGCAGCTGTGGCTGGGATTGAGATGGTTGCTGCTGCTGCAGCTGCTGGTGATGTCCTGTTCCTTGGGAAAGGACCTGATCGGATTGGCTAGGGACTTCGTCGGTGTTACCGATTGTTGCTTGAAGGCCGATGTGACGTTTGCCCTTCCAATGGGCTCTAACGTCGTGCAGGCCTCCGTGGGCAACGGAGAATACCTTGTCGCAGAGCGCGCAGTACGCTTTGTGATCATCACCGCGAACTGGCGTTAGCCAGGTCGCGAATTGGTTGTGCGACAGCCAGGTTCCTATAAATTTGCATCGGCGTCGTCGTATCCGTGGCGCAGACGCCATATTATTATCCTCCTGCGTCGTCGTCGTCGTCGTCGTTGACATTGTTTTTTTTAATTATTTATTAATTTTTTTTTAATTAATTTAATTTGATTTTTTTTCTATCCTTTTTTCCTTCGATTTTAATATGTACTTGTGTGTAATGGTAGTATGTGGCGAGTAGTGAATTAGGAGTTTCCTCTCGAATCTGATTAAACAATCGCTGCTAACTAACCTCAAATTAACTGCTAATTAAGCGTTAACTCGCTGTTGGTCAATTGTTGTTCAGTTGCTTAGTTTTCCCAGTTGCATAGAAAATAAAGTAAAATATGTTATAGACTTTTTAAAAACGCGTATAAAAATATATACTTTGTCGATAAAACGATAGTGATATTGTTTTAAAATATTATTGTGTAGAAAAATATAACAAACGTTATAACCAAGTACTGGCCGTTTTTCCTTTTTCGTCGTGGTCAGGGGGTCCCAGGGGAAAGGGAGGAAATTCGGGGCAAAATTCCAACTTCCAACTGTTGCGCAAAACCACGGTGCGCATATGAGACTGTGGGAGGCGTGGCGCGCCCAGCAAAGAGAACCTGCTACCGGAAACGATAACGTTGTCATCGTTCGTAATCAAACAGTCCCCAACCAACATTCTGGCATTAAAGTTTTTAACCCGACTGGCCTTTTTTTTTATTTTTGTTTCATTTTTAAACCGGCGTTTAAACCGCTCTCGACAAAGTACTGTCGCTACTTAATTCATCACGTACAATGGTACACACCTGACTCGTTGCAAATGTCAAATACAAATCATATTTTGCTCCCGTTTTACAATATTTAAGACACCCTTATATCGTCAAGAGAGAGAATAATTAACCACCGTGTCTATTAACCTGACGTGTACACGTCAATATGGCGGATTACTTACAATTAGGCTCGGTTTATAACCTTAAAAATAAAATATTGTTTTTCAGGATGTTTCGGCATTTTCCGACGACAACTTTAACGTCAAAGATTGGATTAATAAAACTTTCAAGTCCGCTGAGGCTCAGGAGAACAAAGATGTGAGCATATAATCAATTAATTTGATCTTTTTCTTTTATATAACCTCAAACGTTCACACTGACGCTTACACTTCACGATATTAACTTTTTTCATTCTATGGAGTTCGGTCGCCGACGGAACTGTTTCACTTTTCACCTCAATACTACGATATCACGTCATCAAATAAATGATTTAACAAAATTCGATTATAGTTTATTACGCGGAATAAATTGTGCGACGAAATATGCTGCTTATATCTGTAAAAATTTTTAATAAAATCGTTGCACTAATTGAAAGGACATATACTTTATGAATATTCCGCTTTTTTTTTTTGTAAACTGGATGCAGCAACTTTTGCACACAGGTGTTTTTTTTTTTTTCTTTAATTGAAATTAATCCGGTATTCCTTTACTAGGCATTCGTCTCTTCGCTGGTGATGAAACTGCAGTTGTATGTGCAGCAGGTTAATGGAGCATTGGAAGAGACGAGTCAGTCTGTATTATCAGGACTACCGCGTGTTTTAAGAGACACGCAGGTATTACAACAAGAGGCGTTGATTCTGAGGGAAAAAATGGTTGCTGTAAAACAAGAGATAGCTAAAGTATATTGTCGTGATAGAGTTTCGGGCTATAAAATAATATCCAATGTTGAAACTATGAAACTATTTTCAGGTAGAAAAAGACACGGGACTTTCTATGGTAACTTTGGAAAGAATTGATAGAATTAAAACTGATCTACAAACGGCTAAGCAAGGTTTACACGAAGCTGACAATTGGACAGTTCTTGCTAACGATGTTGAAGAGGTAGTCGATATTTCAAAATCAATTTAACTCTACAATTTGCGGAGTATAGAATATAGCTTACTCTTACTTGTCCAGGTCTTTGAATCAGGCGATGTTGAAAAAATTGCCAGCAAATTGTTCAGTATGCAAAAATCATTGACAATGTTAGCAAATGTTTTGGACTATGAAGACAAAAAACTACAACTTGAGGGCTTAAAGAACCGTCTTGAAGCCATGGCTAGTCCAAGATTAGTTCAAGCTTTTACAGCGTCGAGTTTAGGTCTTGAACCAACTATTTCATTATCGAATCTATTTGCTAAGTAAATGATGAAAATTTTTTATTAATAAGGATTCAATTTTCAGAGCAATCCAAGATGTACGTCAGTATATTTACCAAAATGGATAGATTACCTCAGCTCTTGAAATACTATCATAATTGTCTGAAAGTGTCTTTAGGTCAGGAATGGAGGAAAACAATTGAAGAACAGCTTGAGCAAGAAGAAACTATCGTTTGTTGGCTCAGAATTTATTACGATAAATTATTATCAAGTTGGCTGACGCAGGTATAAAACGAAAGATCCCTTAGGAGGTTGACTGATCAATGATACCAACATTTTTTTTATTTCGTTTAGGTCAAATGGTGTAATCAGGTGTTTCCAAATTCTTCAATCGACACTCTGATCGACGTTTATGCGGACTTACTGCGTAGTCTATCGCCAAATTTTATAGAATGTATAGAAGCAACTTTGAAACAAGAATCCAGCGACTTACACTTGACGACATTAATTCTTTTGAAGGAAAACGCTAGAGAATTTGCCGTTAATTTAAACGGTGCAATAGAAACTTCATCCCAAGGAGAAGTTTTGAATAAAAATTCTCTGCTTTTATTAGCCGAGGCAATTTACGCACCGTATGTTTCATACGTCGGAAAATACAGCGTTTATGAAAAAGCTAAACTGGCTCATGAACTTGACTCTTTAGATTGCATTCGTGAGGATCTTAGTGATACTATCAATTCACTTTCTCTTAGCATTTCAAGAGCAATTGATAACGCAAATAATGCTAATGGGAGGTGTAAAATTTTTACTGCTGGGTGCGGCTATCCTGGATTATTGAAAGCACTTAACGTAAGCATGAGCAATTTTTGGCTAAGACATTACATGGGAAAATGTATAATTTAATAAGTCGATAATTAATGAATCCATTTCTTTTCAGACGTACTTTAGCCAGTATTTGGACACGTATAAAACTGGAATTAGACAATTGGAAAGGAGAAAGATTAAACAAGAAGATTGGAATCTGTTTCAAATGTGTCTGACTTTAATGCAGAGCATCGGTAGTTTTTTTTTTTTTTTTTCTTCAATAATATTTCTTAGCCAGTAAAGTAAATGAGTCTGAATATTAATTATATCTGTTTTGGGACATTATTTTCTTTTACAGGTGAACTTTTAGGGCATATTGAACAATTTGAAAAAATATTAATCGCAGATATTGTGGATGCAAATAACAAGCTGCAAAATACAAACGCTAATCTTTTCACTCGGTATAAAGAATTGTTACTTGATACTGCGGGGCGAAAAGAATTTGATAATTTGATAACATCTCTTCAAAAAGGTGAGACTTTATTAATTGTTGCGATTTTTCATTGCATTTTATATAACTTTATTTGATTTTTGATCATTGTAAAACTTGTTTTTTCATTTTCTTGCAGAGGATAAGACTATTTTGGATTTTGTAACACAATTAATTCACAAGCTTTGCGCCGACTTACACAACACAACTTATGAAGTAATATTTGCCCCTATTTTTACCCAATTATTATTTGTGCAAAAAGCACCCGCGTGGTCATCAGAAGCTAACAGAATGGCAAATTTAAGTTCTGATTTGCCAGACTATAGTTTTTCACCACAAGAATATATCACACAAGTTGGACAGTATCTTATGACTTTACCCCAACACTTGGAGCCGTTTTTACTACGAGATAATCCCAGCTTAACTCAAGCTTTGAGAGCTGCTGATCCCCAATATGCTCAAGGGTCGAGTGAATCTGGATTTACTGATATTCTCTTAGGGATTGTGGCGAAAGGGACTTGTACCATGTTTCAAGATCAAACGTTAGGCATTTGTGAGCTTAATGCAGGTGCCTGTAAACAATTAGCTACAGATATCGGTAAGTTTGATGTTGAACAATTACCTTTGTGCATTTTTTAATAACAATGTTTTGCAAAACTGTTCATTATCTAATTGAACAATGAAATTTATTCGTTATTAGATTACTTGGGCAATATCTTGGAGGAATTAGGTCTTTCATTAACCGAGCAATTGCAACAGATGTCCACTCTGCTTAGACTCAGCCCTGAAGATTATCAGAGTGGTAGTTCTGGCTGTAATCCCAGAGTTGTAGCTGCAATTAGACAAATGCGAAATATAACTTCCTCCGGTTGAGTTTCTCATGCTAATGTGAAAATAATTTATACATAAATAAAAAGAAATATTAATACAGTAGTATTAAGTATAGACTGAATTTGAATATCAAATTTTGATTATTATTGTACTTGGCAAAGCATTTGTAAATAGAGTATATATATATATGTATATATTTAAAAAAATAAATGAAATTTATTTCTAGAAATTTTGTGTCGTGATTCATTCAACTCAAGTATTACTCTATAATCTGGAGTACTCAGCGTTTTTAAAATGCATATACTCAATAAGGTGTGGTGTTTAGATTCCTTAAAAGTAAATGCAGTAACGGGAAAAATAGATTTAAGAAGAATAGGTAGATATCTAAGTTCGAATAAAACATCTACGCTATGTAGATACTCATGAATAAATAATATTTGATATATTTAGTTTGAGTATTAATTAAATTCAGGCTAAGGGTGTCAATAATAATACCATTCACGTTACTTAATAAATTTTAGATTTTGCAGTATTAAGCAAAATTTTTTCAAAGGTTGAATACAAAAATTGATATACATGATCGTAATATTATAATGTATATATTGTATTTAATAACAGAAGAGGATAAGAGAATATGTATATGCAATGGAAAGCTGAGAACCGCAGATGTAGCGTGGTTTAGTTTTGTATTTTATTAATTAAATAGTCATAGGCGTTATTGTTTATTAATTATCATAATTATTTACTTTATATGCGACATTTTAATTTATATAACTTATTTATTGTAAATCTATTCGTAAGTCATAACGCGCTAAACATCAGCTCATCCAATCACGCAGGCATCATCCACACTACTCACAGGCAAAATTTTATTCGTATTTATTTTTAATTTTTTTTTTTTTTTGTTTTTTATCTTTTTTCTTTTTCTTGCTTTTGTAGTAATTCGTATAGCTGCATTACACAAGATTAGGTAAAAAATATTTTGCAGTTTGTTGAATGAACATTTATATTGAAGGAGGGGGTTCTACACTTAACTCATTTAGAGAGAATCTCAGGATAATTTTTTTTCTTTTTTTATATATATATGTATATATATTTCCCCAGAGGTTTATTATTCCAGCTTTATTATACAATATAGAAATTTTAGCGGTTGGCAAGAGGTGTGAAATGATCGGTTTATCAATTAAATGATAAACCAAATTCGAGCGAAAAACTTTTTTTTACTACAAGATATTATAGTTTAGTTATTTTATTATCCTTTACCAATAATATAAATTTAATATTCAAACCTCTTCCTACCACATGTGGTATGCAAAAGCCATCCTACACCCAGTAGTATGTATATGTATAATTATTATGTAAACCTTAGCAAAACAGTTAATTAATAATTAATGAAAAAAAAAAGAAAAAAAACCTCAATGTTTTTTATTTCATATTTTCTTTTTTTTTTCTGTATCTTTTTTATCTTTTTCTTTACTTTTCTTTTAACATATATTTACTTTTACTTCATATATAATAAAAAATTATACTAACTACGTCAATATATACATAAAAAGGCAAATGTGAAATACCTGAATGTTTATTATGTTTTTATATTATAAAAATATGTTTTTATTACGTGTATCAATATAATCGGTACATACTTATATATTGTAGCAATATATCGCAGCTAATATATTCACATACTTCCTTTTTCTTTTTTCCGTATTTATACATTAATAATATTATCGCATATTAGTACTTTGTGAATGGACGTCAGTCTCGCGTGCCAATCGAAGCAAAATAATTGCCTGTGTTTTGATATATTAATGTAAGAGAAAAAAAAAACAATTATTATTATTATTATCTATTACCTATTATTATTATTACTATTCCTTTTACATCATTCATATCCAAGCAACACCTCAAGCATTTGCCTTTTATCGAAACAACCATAATTTTTATATAATAACTGCATATAAATGCATTAATATGCATTCGATGCAACTTTACATAATTATACGAACCTTGTTAAGTTTTATCTTTAAAATTACACACATTACGTTTCATAAAGTAATGAATATAATTTTTTTTTTTTTTATCTTTATTTTATTTTATGTTAATTTATTTTATTATATTCTTTACACTCGTTATTGAGTTCAATGAAATTATTTCGTCTTCATATCTATGCGAAGTATAACATACATATAGATTTTCAAATATGTATATCATTCATGAATCGTTAAATCGCATCAAACTATAAGCTTTTTCTTTTCTTATTCAATAAATATATTTCAAATTGAATACTTTTTTTTTTTTGTTTTCATTTTTTTTTTATTAACGCGGTTCTAGTACGTGTCCAAGCACGATTCTTCTTCTCATTAACAGAAATAATAAAAAGAAAAACGACGTAGGTCTTAGCCACGAATAGCTAAAAGAAAAAGAGCCTTTAGATTTGGACAAAACTTAAAAAATCAAAGAATGCCATGGTTTTGATTTTAATGAAAAAAAATATTCAGATTAAATCATTTCTTCGAGTTTCTTTTTTTGTTATACGTACAAGTTAGTTTTTAAACTCACTACTTCTTGATATACTAGATTTCATTTTAAAACAAACTCAGTCTACATGTGAATTTGTAGAGAAAAAAGAAAACCTAGTTGTTTCACTGTTTCGATGGTTTTTAAGTATTTTCATAAAATGAATATGAACCGCTTTCATTTACCATTCGAAACATTTTCAAACGAACAAAAAAATTGTAATCTGAATATCTGCTCTTTTTATTACACCATTTTCTCAATTCATTTCAATTTTCTTACTTCTGGACTGTAATTTTTCTTTTCTCTTTTCTTCTCACAGTACTCCTGGCTCATGTAGCTGGCCGACTACAATAATTTCTGCAGCTTTATTCGTTGTTCGCGAAAAGGGTTTTATATTATTATTATTTATTTTTTTCTCAATGTTATAAATAATGAGGGAGGGAAGGGCGGGGTAAAAATGCACGTCATTTCACAATTATTATCCTCTGATGGTGAAATTTTAAAAAATACACCTATATATATATGTATATATATATATGTCTATATTCCCATGTCACGATCTGTTTGACGGCATATCGATTCATTATAAAAATGTCACACGGTAAAGTGTCCGCTCTGTTTATTTAATCACCTTCAGAGATCATCTTATAAATTTTTTAATGTTCTCATTTTTCTCAAACGAAAATTCACTCCTTGTGTTCTGGTTCTTGTTTGCTTTTCGGCTCAATAGCTGAAGTGTGAGGATGATGGGGATTAGTTTGATTTCTAGGTACCAAAAGCACGTTACCATCAGCAGATTGTTGAAGGCTGTATTCGTAAGGGTGATATTGGTTGCCATCTGGATCTCTCAGAGACTAGAAACACAGAACAAAAATCCTTCCTTACTTTCCGATTTATAATAATCGAAATTGATATGTAGCTAAGTAAAAAGTATAAGTTTAAGTATTTATTAAGTAATAAAAAAAATTTTTTTATTCACCTGAAAAACGTGACGATATAGCTGGCTGAATTTATCCTTGACACGTTGTCTCTCTAATAGCATAAAATCGCGTTCTCTAATAAGTCGCATTTTTCGGTCACGCATTTCTTTCACTTGATCTGCAAGGCTGACAATTTGATCCAGTTTACGTTTTCGACAATTTTGAGCTGCAACCTTGTTCTTTCCACGTCTTCTGATGTCACGTATCAAGGATAACTGAGCCTCGCTCAAGTCATACTTGCTTAGACGTTCGTTGAACTCATCCATTGGCAAATTAATTATATCGCTAACTGGAATTGGAACGCTTAAAGCCCTTGCACGCTTTTCATCGCGCGTCAAGTGCTCGTCTGCTTCGGATTTGCGGACTAAAACAAAAACAAATGTAATTAAATTTAAAAGAAAACTCAAAACGAAATAATACTTTATAAGTTTAAGTCCTTAACTTCTTGCCTATTGATATTGATAGTGAGGCAATGACTTGAGTATCTCAATTGTTCAAAATTTCAAACATTATCCAATTTAATATTTCCCTTTAACTATTATACAGCAAATTCATAAAACTTATTGCATTACCTTTCTTGTCGCGAGACAAGGGACGATGCATGGAGCCTGAGCTCTCAGCTGGCATGTGGTACGTGTGATTGTGGTGAACATGTTCGAGGGCAGACCTTCCTGTGATAAAAAAATAGCAATAAGATTTTTGTTATTCTTGTTGACGAATGTAATATTGCTTGTTAAATAATTAAGTCATTAACATTTTTCATTTTTGATGTTTTCCGTTTTCTTTCTAAACCTACCTGAATGATGACGAGTAAAATCAACGCTGCAACTGTATTTTATTTCTGGTTGTGGACCAGCTGCACCTTCAATAGGACCAGAGTAAGCATTTCCAGGTGCTCCAGCTCCTACGCTATGACTGTCGTTGTATTCATATTTTATTGGAGTTGTTGGATGAGCTGTAGCTCCCAAAGATGAACCTGTAATATAGAAAAAAAGGGATTAATACAGAAATGAGTGTTATTGAATCAAATAGTCTACATTTTTCACAGAATTTGAAAATCTATAGACTTACTATTTCAGTAAAATTGAATCAATCATAATTACCAGTTCCCTGTTCTTGAAAATATCTCTTTCCAAACATCTGGTGTTTCTTCTGAGCAACTGGCGGCATTGGCCGTTCGGTTTGACATCTAGGTGATGCACCGTTTCTTCCACCTGCAGTGTAGCTGTAATCGTACGGCATGCGATATTTGCTGTAATAAATACGTCGTCAAATAAAAATGTAACAAAATGTATGCTTAGCTCTTCCAGAAACTGAGAAACATTGATTTGATATTCTATAAGTTTAACACTACAAATTTTCTTTTCAAATCTCTAATTTTTTCAAACCATTATACGATATTTTTCTATATTCTGTTTAAGTATATTTATAACTTGGCAAATAAATTATTGAAATTCAAAGAAATTCAAATAAACTTGATAACAATATTATAAAATAAAATACAATGACAAAATTGTTGCTCCCAAGAAAAGAAGGAGCATTTCATGATTAAAAAATATGTTAAAAAATTATTACCTAGCATAATCCATTGAGTAATGAGAGTCTGCTTGAGTGTGACTTGAGTTTGATCCAGTCTCCATCCACTCTCCATCAGAAAGAGATGGTACACGTTCGCTACCCATGCTGCTAACTGCGCTATCACTAGAAGCATCCATTCTTTCGTCAGTGACTCCTGTAAGAGTTGTTACTCCAGGAGTACCTGTTGCCGCACCACCTGCTGATTGGACACCAGGCAATGCTGCGGCTCCAGTTGGACCTGAAGCATTGTTGCTGTTGTGATCCAACATACGCATTGTGTACATGCCTGCAACAAGAATGCAAAATGAAAATGATAAAAATCAAGAAATGTGATTAATATTCAATGTATTTTCATGCACAGATAAGAAATCTAGAGAAATAATTTAACTCCAATTTTTATTACTGTACATAATAATTATTTTTAGAGTTTGATCTGCTCGAATGATCTCAGAAGTTATCGTTATGTATGTATAATTTAAAAAAAAAAATGTATTATTACGTGTAGTTTTAGGTAATTCTTATTGTAAATAGACTCGAGCATTTATATAGTGGTAAAAATAACGCTCGAAATGATGACAATATTTGAAAAAAAAAAAATTCCGTTTGTCACTGTTTAAGACTGTTTACTGTTGGGATTATTAACAATACGAAGAAATTTTGATTTTTTCTTTTTTTTTTCCGATGAAATTATAAAAGTCGTAAGATAACACCTGACGTTATGTTTTAATGTCTTTATACATTAAGTGTAAAGTTTTTTTTTTTTTTCTTCTTCTTTCGATACGATAACAACATGACTCAGCTATTAAATAGTACGAGAATTTAATTATGTTTCGAAATGTAGTGTTGAAAAATAAATTTATATACGAATGATAACACTGAATCTACGATGAAAACAGATATTTACAATATCGCTATAATATGTACTAAACATACATATACGTATACGATGTATGATTATAGAATTGAAATTTTATTCAATTATCGTGTACATCATATGCGAGCGACGCGTAAAAACTAATGTATACAAAAATAATTTATTAGCATATGATAATTCAAAAGTAATCGGTCAACGATTCCAATATACCATATATCTTATATTATTAAGTGTTTCAACAAACAAAATAATTTGTTAAGTTATGAGACTATAGAATAATAACTCAAACACGTAAACATGCTTTGAGTATATTACAGAATATTAGATAAACGAAACGAATGTATTCAGCCTGCCTTATATAGATGATCACCGAGCGGAGTTTCGATTTACATATTTTACGTATATACTTAGACATATCATTATCCCATCACTGTGACTAATATTTGGAATGGAAGGTCGAAATTTAAATGAAATCAGTATAACTCTAAAGCCATATGTTACGTGATTGACGATGTTTTACGTAAACATAATCAGTCGGTTTCGTTCTAAATATTTGTTGTCAAGCGTAACAGAGAAGCTTAAGCAACATGAAAACAAAAACAAAGAATATAATTATTTCATGGGAATTAATCGGTCATTTCAAGCTTCGGAATTTCGATTTCAAGCTCTCATTATTAGTAATCGACAATAATTACCGCAACCAGCGTTGTAGCGAAGTCGTATTTCAAAAAAATGTAATGCAATTACGTTGTTCGGAGCACGTGTTGGTCTTGTGAATCCGTAAAAGAAAAATTATTTACGCAACGCCGCGATTTAGTCTTTTAGCAAAACTGCAGACTTTGTAAGAAATTTGAGGAGGAGGTAGGAAAGGTAGCTTGAAAATGGCAATTTATTTGTTCAAAAAAATCGAGAAATGTATTTAAAAATTGCTCAAAAAAACGTTTTGAACGACAGCAAAATTCCTCTTCAATTACGATAACGGACTAAGAAATATTGCCAATTCTCACGATCGAGAGAAAAATCTTAGACACTTGTAAAAGAAATAAAAGAAGATCTCTTCATCGCTAAGTAGGTCAATTTGCATAGAATGAGATCATAACAATCACGAGAAAAACATTTGACGGAAACTGTCAAGTCGAACCAAGACATCCATAGAGCTTCCTCAGTGTAAATATAGATTTTAAAAAGCCAGAATCAGAGCAGCCTCTCTATTTCGTCCTCAACTTGGCCTCTTTGCTCCAATAATATCGCAGATCCCCAACGCGTGAATCAGATATGACGCAAAGTGTATAAAATTTGTTGTAAATTTTCTGATTTGATTCATCAAACCAAATGGGATCTTTTTTACATATAGATGTGTTTATTTCGTTATTTTTTTTCTAATTTTTTTTGATAGTTAAAATTTGCCTTCGTACGACGGGTTGCTGAATGTTAATTAAAACCGATCGAGTGTTAAAGCGATGGTCTCGCCGATTCGACATACTGTGACAAACCATTCGCACAATCGTAACGATGATTTGGTCTACGAAAATACTATTCAGATATCAGTTTCCGGTATTACAAAAATAACTCAACCGCATCGCAACTCATCGTGACAATCAAAATGTAAAAACGTCGGTAAAAACGAACGTTAGCACGAACCGCCACATTCACATTGTGATTTTATTCTGGCCAAATTGAGTAGCGTTGTACTCTGTAATGAATGTATATATGTATGTATGTATGTACTGACTATGAATTTATGGTATTCAATTCGCGTTGACGGTAAATCCCATAGAGCTTTAAACCATGACTGTACTCAGTTAAGTAAACGACGGAATGTTAATAAAAAATAAAAATTTCTCGATATATGATAGCCCGATGAACTCTTGTTACTGAATATAACGCACGACGATCTTCTTGGAAATTTTCATCCTCGTAGTACGTTAATGTTAATATATGTATACCTACTCGGTGAGTAAACGATGACTCCCATGGTCGCCATTCACGCTCCGTTAAGAAGCGTACGTAGCCTTCGTATATAGTAGAACTTTTTTGTTTTTAGCCCGTTTACTTCTGTTCGTATAGTTTTCTACGACTATTAGTGTCTGTACAGTGTTATCGATCAACAGCTCACATTACCCAATATGGGTGAGATTTAATATTTACAAGAAAATCTCAATACGAGTGAGATTCTATGAACGTATTAAACATACGCTAATGTTCAAGTAACATCAAACACAAATATGATAAGAATAAATTTTATAATATTGTCTTCGATTTTAATTTAAGATATGAATAGCTGATTTAGTTATAATCCCTCAGCTAAATCTCAAGTATCTTTGCGGTGTAGTAGATACTGTAGTGTGTATAGCGATGCATATTTCCCGACAACAGGTTAGCAGCCGTGATTATTTCACTAAATATACAAATTATTCCTTTTATCTCCAGTTTGCTATTGTTAATGTTGATATTTAATCAGTCCTCTTTTTAATATCGATTATCTATCACTTTTTATTTAATTTTCAAAGTTTTTTTGTATGAACTTTGACACCATGGCGTAGCATATTAACAATCACTTTTCAACAAGTCTCTGGCTGCAATATGTGTGTGTATATCCCTTCCTTTCAAAACGCAAATTCGAAAAATTTAAATATTTGCAACACGAGTACACGTGCACTTTGTAAAATAGTCGACAGTGGGAACTCGACTTGTTCTTCTGCTTCTTCTTGTTCTGTCGTAATATTTGATTATTTTAAGAACAATCCAAAAATAAACTTATCCAATCAAGGTATGAGGCGAGGATAGAACTACTCGCACTAACACAAGAGGAATCGGCGTATCGACTTGCCAACGGTGCAGAAGTGATGTTGTGAAATCTTATGATATATCGTGGATAATATATGATTGCCAGGTTACAATAGGCTTGTAATAATTATCAACACGGATATAAATCGCGTTCACTTTCAACTAGCTAGTACTAGCGTATCGAATGAGTATAACTAGACGCGAGAACTTCACAAGCAATAATGAAAGAACTTTCGAGTCACTTTAGCGGGTGGGTTAAACTCAATCTTTTCTCCCGCTGGCACTGCCACGATTCCCCGTTACTGATAACGTCGGTGTAGGCAATAGCGATGTATGTATTTTAACACACACACTTACACACACACACACACACACACACACACATCTGTACGTGCAATATAAATACACACAATGAAATTGTGGATAGAAATAATAACTGATAAGACTGAGATTCTGCGTCACGAAGTTGCCGCACCCACGAGGCGCGAACGATCAGTGAGTGTCATTTTGCGTTTAACAGACAGTGTCGATGATACAATAACTTATGAGACTTTTAGACGCCGTCATTGGCATACTTGGGCATATTCAAATGCAATAAAAATAAAAAAAATAAACGATTTTCTTGTTTTTTTTTTTTTTTACCCACATCCACTATCCACTTATCTTTCCTATTTTAAGTTAGAAGAAAACTGGCCGATCTGTTTGCTTCAACTAATAATGTATATTATTACGTAATGAATACAACGCCCGCGCTTGCTAGAGTTCTAGAGAACATACTGACTACTCCACCGGTTCTGTTCGGCCTCAAGTATGCTTCGCAACTTGCGAGAATAGTCACTCGCGTGCGCTTGCCTTTTATTTAATTTACTTTTTCCTTATTATATGTATACATATTGCTGCAGGGCGATCTAGCGTGCGATTCTACGGTCAAGAATAGTGTGAGAGTGGGGCCTCTCAAATTATCTCTTTTTTTTTTTTTTTTTTTCATTTATTTATTTGCTACTTATTAGCCTTGTGCCTTCTGCTAATTTCGAAAGAGCGTTGAAGATTGGCACCGCAAATTCAGTGAAACAGAAATTATTTCCGTATCATCTAAAATCGGCATAATTATCGATCGGGATTTTCCGTATTTTTCATTCCTTGAAAGTGAAGACGGCGGTAACGTTTGTCTACCGCAATTAATGATGAGATGCGATTACCTAGACGTAAAATGCGGAAAACTTCACGAAAACAAAACAAATCTTAGATAATTCGCAGAATACAATGACGTCAAATATCCTATTTATTGTATTGACGATGATTGACGAGGAAATAACATTTCTATAAATAATAGTTGAAGAAAAAAATACTTTTATTTCCTGGTTCTAGTAACTCCCCATACCTAGATGTACATTTAATGTTGAATAAATTTTTTTCTATACCAAGAATCATCATTATCATTATCATCTTCGTGAGTTTGGTTATCGACGACAAGTTAAGTTAACAAGAATCAGCTCTCTCACTATCGTTGATTACAAAATTACGATAACAGAATTATTTGGGCCACGGTTACTTGTCGGTACACAAAATTAGAAGATAAAAGCGAAAAATTAAACGCGAGGTAATACCAATTATTATTTTATTTATTTATTTTTTTTTTTTATTTTTTTACATCTTCGTATTTTTGTTTTCTTTTGTGCTTGTTCTGTAAGACTGTGTCAACTCGTTTTTCAAGGTAGACAAATTTTCGGCAAGGACTTTTAGTCAGATTTTAAAATGTAGCCTTGTTCTTGTGTGCCTACGATATGGTTATACCTAACCTATCAATTGTCTGATATTTGAATATACAGCCTTAGAATGACGAACATCACGCCGTTTGGTATCAAACTGTTTACACTTCAAGTCCCTTTTATCTTATCTTTATATATATGTAGCAACGTTAAAACTGATAAGGTCGTTTGCGCGTTTTAATACCCATTGCAGAATAGTTTGATTTAAAAAAAATTTCTGCAACCTGATTCATACATCCCCTCTTCTTTCTGTCATCATGTAATTTTAATTTTTGTTTTCTTTCAAATTCTTCAACGAATCATTATATGCAATCCAAAAAAACGTTTGAAATCTTTCAAATGTACAAGATCAATCAACAAAAATCACATCAAGCTTATCATCCTTTGCTTACTTTTGTTATTTATATGCATATATATATATACCTATATACATTATATGTATGTACACAGAGAAAGAAAGAAAAACAAATGTCTGGTATATGAAAAATAAGTATAAATAAAAGTTAAGACACTGCAGCGATACGTAGAGGTTTAAAGAAATTGCTGAAATTATATATTGTATTTAAAAATGGATCTCTTTTCTGACAAAATTACGAAGTGTTATCTACCCACGTTGGTATCTCATATCTCCTGTATGTTTTATTTTATTTGTTCGCTAATTTTGAACGGATAATTTTCTTATTAATGTCTTATTATCACATCTGGTGTAGGTATCAGATTGAGAATGTTATTAACGTATACGTATTGTATGTGTGTAATAGCTAAGACCGTGATTAAGATTGAGACTATTTTTCGAAAATGGTTTCATTGCTGCAGTTGGGCATTATAAACTAAATATAAACGTGACTTAGCAACACATAACCGCGCCCACGCTTTAAACATGTTTCTGGAATTCTGGGTAACGAAAGTAGGAGGGCTGTGCTGTGCTGTGCTGTGCTGTGCTGTGCTGTGCTTCTGGTTCGCTCGGCAACTGTAGAGATATGGCAATTATGATTATATCGAAAGAATTTGATCGGTAGAAAAAAAAAAACGATAAAAAAATGTTTGGCAAAAAACTATCGTGAACCTGTTATTATAATTATACGTATATATATATCCGTCGAAAACTATACTAATATTAAATGAGAATGTCATTTGAATGACAGACAGTATATTTAATGTGAGATATGAATTGTTGATTCTTCAAAAATTAGCGATAACAATTATAATCCAACAATCCTACAGATATACCAGTAAATATTGTCTAAAACTAATTTGCACATTATGTTTTTTTTTTTTGTATTGTACATTTTAGTTAAATGATTAACATGCGTGCCTCTGAGCACGTACACAACAATATAATGTATCGTATCGGATAAATGGGTTAATAATGAGTCATACAACACGGCTTTGTATAGAATAATCTGTAATTTACGTTAGCAACAATAATTGAGACTCCCTACGGGTAGGGATTGGGCGTATTTTTTTAAATTTTTTATTTCTTTATTCTTATCAAAATAAATGGGCTTTACAGAAAAAAAAGAAAGAAAAAAAAAGCATAACAATGGGTACGAGTTGGTTGTAAATTCGTTGATCAAAGATCGAAAATGTAAACATATATCTAAGATCAATTTTTTTTTTTTTTGTTTTTTTTCACACGGACTCTATACCTGTAAGTGACAGATTACGTTTTATTGATTTGTCACAAACAGTTGCGACATTACGATATCATTGTGTAATGATTGAATTCCCAAATTATACACGTATATATACATATGTACAAATGTATGTTATACTCGTGACTAAAAGTGATTGAAGAACGTCGAAAGTAGAAAAAAAAAATTAAGAAAACAAAAAAAAAAAAAAAAACAGGTACGAAAAGAAGGATTTTTAACACATATAGTATAATACGTGTATATGATGTAATGTAGGTGTATATATATAAGTATATATATATATATATAGCTGATGTAGATGAATGAGCGAATAACAACACCTCAGTGTATAATATTAAGTAAACGCAAATAAAAGTAACCTCATTTACGTTTATATAGCGATAAATAAATATTTGAATAAATTTGAATGAAGGCGAGACGAAAAAGAAGTAGAAGAAGAAGTGCTGCTGCAGTCTGTAAATTGAAATATACCTATATATATATATACCTACACCTTGGGTGCAAATAACGTTGTGAAAACTCATGACGAGAAACACATATGTGCAAAGAGTTGACAAAAAAAAATCAAAAAAAAAAAGATGAGAATATTAAAAGAGATAAAGATATTCACTGTACCACTTGAACCTTAAGATTTGCTAGTTAGAGATAACGCGGTCGCAACTAAATCAAGGTGTTGCTTACTTAGCGTTTTCACAGAGATTAACCGGAGCCAACTATACTCAGAAATTTCTTACAGTTATTAGTATATGATGACTTCGTCAGAACAAGCTAGCAGCAGCCTGAAGATAGAACGTCAGAACACAGATGTATATATACATATACCTATATACGGATTATGTTATTCATACGTATGTGTAATAATGAATACATTCATCGGAAACATTACGTGTTTTCTATCCTTTTTTCTTTTTTCTTTCTTTCTTTTTTTCTTTTTTTTTTGTTCATTTACAAAGAATGTTACACATCTGTACATACACAGATGTATAATTATATACATATGTGACTATATATATTTATACAATATAAGATTTTGCGGGACATGTTAAACTTGACTATATTTAACTCGCAATATCGCATATAGCATATACTGTATATATATATATAGGTTGTACATACATAGTTAGTTTAAGAAACCGTTTAAATTATTATACGATTCTTCGGTTAAACGAAGGACATATATATACCTACTCTCAATGCAAACGTATGTATTTATACTACGTATGTATGTAGCACGTTATACTACGTATACATACCATAACTATACCAACAGAGCCAAGACAACGTTTACAATAATAATTGTTATTGTCGATTATTACGTAATTCTAGATGCGAGAAAATACGATGAATGAATGCATAGACTCAGACGACATATGTGTACACATACCTATTCATCTGTATCTACATATATCAAGGTGCAGTTTGTCTGGCATATATTCACCTTCAGTCACGTTTTGTTATATTATAATAACATATGAAGAAAAAAAAAATAATAACAATAAATACATAAATAAATCAAACGTAGCAATCGATCGGATTATGCATTACCAAACATGACTAGATTCCATCCTATATTAAGCCGAGCTGTGTACAGAGTTCAGCGACAGCCTCTTATTCATTAATTATAATATCGTAATGTATACAAACGTTTTCATTTATACATTTATCGTAATATTTACTACAGTATGTATATTTATAATTATATATGTATAGTTGTGAGAGACAATTATCCTTGAACGATAGATTTCTGGTAAAATAAGTAAGCTCTTTGTATATTAACGTCGCACGAATCACGTAAAATATAATAAATCCAGGTGACTCATGAATCGAATGAAGCTAGTCCAATCTTGAGTCACTTAAGTAGCTAATTCAATTCGAGTGTTTGAAACTTTTAACGGATAAAAGAAAAAAACAAAAAAATTTTTTTTTTAAACGATACTCTTTCGGCTGACAAATACGGAAGTTTAAAAATAAATCTGAACTGAATATCGTTCGTAAAAATTGCGGATTAAAAAAAAAAAAATAAACAAATAAAATATATCGTACGATTTGAGAATCGGATTACCGCAACTGCATCTCCCCCCTCCTATATATCACGTGTGTCGGCTGTTCCTTCTCACGCACTAATTTATTATTATTATTACTATTTTTTTTTTATTTTGTTGTTGTTAATTTAATTTTTTTTTTTTTTTTAACTGCAGACATTTCGTTGTCGTATAAAAGCGAGCTGACGCATCATCCACTGCGATGCTAATATATGTAGTGTATAGTGTTCAGTCATAAACCATTAGTAGACAAATTCTTGAATCGTACGATATGCGTGATGCAATTTACTGTAATCCGAGTAGTAGTGGTCTGCAGATGTGTGGGGGATTTACGATGTAATGTAAACTAAACTGCTGGATGTGTAGATCGTTGGATATTTGAATGAAAATTTCTGATTAGTCTACATGGGTATAATAGATATGTTGTGAGACATCCGGTTGATAAGAACAATGAGAAAACAAAAAAAAAAACGTTTTTTTTACCGCAAATGAAATATACCTATTGCAACATTTAGAGAAATCTCGTTGTCTAATCATCGCACTGATATGTAGTCGGTCCTAGACATGTGGTTATGTTCATTCATCCCGAGTTTTCCGAAACTCTTATCATCGTCATAGAAGTGAAGTATCCTTTAGTAAAATTTCTTTGAAACAAGCCTTATCGTCGTATTTCAACTCGTTATCTCCTGATCAATTAACGATAGGAATGACCGCCGAGTTTAGATAGAAGATATCTTTATCGCACGTCATTTTGTTATCAAGATTATATTTTTGAGTACAGAGAAATAGAAAAATTTTTTTTTTTTTCAAATAAATAAAAAAATACGCATACTTAAAGACTGCTAATTATTGTTTGATCTTACCATTTATTCGATTGAAGGCTGTAGAAATATCCAGTCCCATACTTATGATCATAAGTATATATGTATATCGTATATACCTTAAATATGTTAATATCCAGGGTACAATAATCGATTTTTTTTTTGTTTTTGTTTATCCAATTAACCTTATATTCAGTGAATATTGTCAGGTTAAACGCGTTATTTATTACATTGTTTAATTATTCGGTGAATATCACTTCCTGATATATAACTGCTAATTTTTATAATCACTTTCTATAATGAGAGGATTCACAAACATCGTTTATTTATTATGAATCTGTACCTGCAGGATGATCCCACTTTTGATAAATTATTGTAAAAGTCAAACATATTTTTCATTGTTGATTTAGATTTTTATTCTTTTCATTCCACTGTAGGTATTAGAATTTTATAAATCGTGTATCGATTTATTTATAGATAAATGAAGAGTGAGTGTGATTAATAATTATTTAGCATAATTATAACTATAATTAGAAAGCAAATATCGACGCTTTTGAGTCTGGTTGATTTTTGGCTGAAAATAAATCACGAAAAATTGTGTTTACCAAAATATCTGAAAGCAAGACACGTCAATCTTTTGAATAACGTAATCTTTAGCTATATATGAAGAGATCGGCGGTATATTTTACCGGTAATTTAAACCTCTGTAGTTCCCCGGATCATCACAGCTCGCAAAAATCACGTGCGAAACTGTGACTGCCGCGCCTTGAAAAACCTTTTGTATATGTACGTATATACATACTATACGCGAATATACGCAATATACATGTACATATAATGGAGGAAAATAAAATTTGAACCGTTGTGATATTTGCTACCGTACAGAAACACAGAACTAATCCCAAACTCTTCTACAATACGATACCAATTGGGTTTTAGTGTGCAATTAATTACTCAACGAGCGGAGGTTATTTAAAGAGAAAAAAAGTAAAAATGAAAAAAAAAAAAAAAAAACAGAAACTGTTCACGTCGTTATATTATCTACTAGATTTGCGTAATTCTTATTCCGCAGTTATCGTTGCTCGTTTGAAAATTGTTTAAACATTCTTTTCCTGTTTTAATGATCTCTACAAACTCTCGGCTTGAACTAATGAGTTTCGATGATGACTTTTCTAAATGGGTCACAGCTCGTATACGCCTTTATAATAGGTATAATATATGGCCAGATTTTATATAATTGTTTATTGCACAAAGAAATTTTTCTATGTATATGATAAGTTTTACGATTTTCTTTTTTTTTCGCCTAATGTATCGATTTGTCAAATTTTTGGAATGTATAGATCATTTTTTTTTTTTTCGAACGAATCAATCGAACATAAATTGTTCATATAATTCTAACACAAAAAGAAAAGAAATAATAATAATAGTAATCGCTCAAGATATCTTTATCGCGTTTGCCTTATCACTGACGGCCGTTCAGGCTGTGCGAAGAATTATAAAATGATAATTAAATCTGAAACTTGTAAATTGCGTCAATGATTAACAATACAATCACAACAAAAGTCAATTACTTTATCACTGCAGATGAGAAAAATATTTGTATAAGAATTTAAAATTAAAATTAAAATAAAATAAAAAATTAAAAAAATAAGCGAATGTTCTATAGAAATCATTTTAACCAATGCTGATATGTACATATTATACTCGTATACGTATATATGTATTATACATTTACCTGTATCGACAATAAATTTCATTTAATCCATCAATCGATATAATAATAATAATTAATGATTAATACGCTTTGTCTTGTTCTAATAAAGTCTTAATGTATGTTTATATACATACATATAACACGCACCGCGTCTTATCGATAGAGAATGCTCTTGCATTATAATACGAAAGTACAACAGGCATATTATACGATCAGTTGAAGGATTTTACCCCAGAGTTCAGGGCGGTGAGTATTTAGTATTTTTATGTTCTCGAATTTTTAAACCAGGTTGAAGTGTCAGGGACCGTAAAGACCGCGCAGTTATATAAGGAAATATATATATTTATTTATTTATGTATATATGTATATATTTTTTTTTTTTTTTTTGTAATATGCAGCGGTCACGTGACCTGTAATGCATTTGCCAACTTGCGATAAGAAATCGTGACGAGTTTTAGCCGTTTATTGTCGAGATAAAACGTTTACGATGAAATAATCTATACATAAATTATATACATACGTATATAGGTATACATATATCTACCGTAGTAATTTCTACAGGATGAGAAGTGAAAAAAAAAACAAATATATATACGAAGTTTTCGACCCGCTGTGATATTTTTTAAATATCCAACACATAATATACATTTGTTTTTATTAATTTATTCATTTATTGCAATATAGATGCAGGCATTTATGTATAAGTGAGCAGCGGAGGGTAAGACTAAACATATTCAAATGCGAGAGAAGTGATTCATTGCTCAAGTATCATCTACCGAGTATAAGCATATAGTCAACCGTCTGAAATTAAATTCATGATTAAAATATCCTACGTCGAGTAGGATATTTTTGGCCGATTATTGTAAAAGCTGATTGTCGACGTAGAGAAATATAAACGACACTATTATACCGTAAGTATTAATTAAAGATTCGATGTGGGTTTTTTTGAATAACTGTCGGCATTTGTTTCTTTTTTTTTCTGTCTTTTATATCATTTCAACATTTAAATATTGGAATTAAAATATACGTAGGTAATACCTATGTACATACATACGTAAGTAGGTATGTATATAAAATTGAGAAGCGTTAGGAAATTACGTAATATAAATATATACCTATATAGTATATGTGTGTCAATTAAATTAGGGTCAATGAGTAACACACGAACAACAAATGAACGGTAACGAATTAGCCAAAGTCCATTGACCGTGTTCAAATGATTGATTCGGGTCGATTTAAACGGTTGAAAAACATCGTTTATATTACCTATATAAGGCTATATAACACATATCGCAAACTGCAGGAGGTAAAACTGAGAGGGAAGATGAACTATTGTATCGATAAACGCGATGACCTGCTGCAGTTATCGTGAGAAACAGGGGAAAAAAAAAGAACTTTCGGCGAAAAACTTCAGTCATAAATTTAAGAGAAGGAATTTTTAACTTCAAGGTCTGCAACAACTTGAGTAATCGCAGGAGTTCTGGTTAGCGTCTGTCATACAGACACTCGGAACACTTCGCACCACATGGAGTAGGTAGGTACCGCACGCATTGTAATTCGAATACCTAACTGAAAACGGAAAATCCATAGGAAAAATTATTTAAACACCATAATATCGGATATGGTTCTTTGCTGTATCATAAATCCATAAAACATAGTTTTGGCCGTGTCTTAAAGTGTTATTTTAAACATTTGTCTGCAATTTAACTCCAAAATTTCTTTTACCCGTAAGGTAAGTACAATAAAAAGAGCTGAAATTTAGAAATTTAAAATATAATACTTTTCAGTATGTATAACTAAGGTTTGAGCAGAATTTTTGACGATGTTTTTTCTTTCTTTATTATGCCAATAAATGGCGTACCTATTTTGCTGGCGAACAGCAAGACGCGTAAAAATGAGTGTGAATAAGAAGTGCGCCAGTGAACGTAAATATACCCAGTATGTACGACCTCGTGTTATTCAAATGGAAAAGTAAAGGTCTTCGCTTGTCTATACGGAGTTTCGAGCACGATATACAAAAGTTTTTCTCACGCAAACGCTGTACAATCGTCTCGTCTTCAACTCGAGCAACAAGATTTCGAACTTATACCTATATGTATTGTACATACATACATTTACTAGCTAACGAGAACTGGCTGTAAGAATAAATTAAATATGTGATGAGAACCGGCCGTTGATTGAACTAAACCACGCTGATATTATATTGTATGTATGGTATAGCTAAGAAATTCTGCCAACCATCTGGTGAGAATTATTACGCGCTAATACTGTCTGTATCGGTATATTTAACACTGATTAAAATAATTTTCAACTTTGATTTCATTATTACATATCACGTATGTGGGTAAAGGGATTTTGATTAAACCATTCGTAAAGTAATCTAAAATGAAATATTTACACAGATGTAAGATTGAAACACTGTTTAAAGCGATGAATTATTACCGATTCGAAATTGACGTGCATATTATGGTTCGAAAAAACACTTTTCTTTTATCGTCCTCACCCCGATCGTTATCGAATTTAGAATTTTGTATTAATCGAAATTATCCGATCGATTACAGCGATCGAAAATATGATATTGTATTGCTTTTTATTGGCTATTATTAATAATTTATTATGGACTGATTGATTATTCATCGCGGTGGATTACATAATTTGATAGAAAATTGATACGCGAGAATAAATATTTGAGTAATCTGAAACGTCGTGTAAAATTTACTATTCAAAGAATTCGCGATCTTGAATGACCGGCGGAACGCGACACCGCAAACTCTGAGTAACCCGCGTTCACTTCTTCACCAGGCAACGATGGAACTGCAGAAACTCGCGCGCTGTGTGTCATTTGGCCATCCGCGAGTCGCGAGTGTGCGTGAAATACTGAATAATGTTCACGTTTGAGGCGAGTTTGAGGATACAGTCGGTCGACAAAATATAAGGATGATTTTTAAAGAAATATCGCTTATGGGATCAGAAGACGCGGATCTTATATTGTTTCGTAGAGAAACTCGATACATACACAACATTATGATCTCGGATTAATATACATATACCGAATTTCAAAAGATATTCATGCATCTGTATTTACAAAACCTCCGTTTAGTGATTAAGTAATTTAACGCTTCAAGTAACATGAGACATACTTTGATTCACTGATTGTAAAAAAAATTTAAGGCTAATAATTTTAAGACATAAAATAATATTCTTCTGCAGACACGTAAAATGTAATATTGTAGTACATGCTAAATGCAATTGTTTGATGAGCACACAGAAAGTAGTATCAATCACCGAGAACAGTGTGGCTCAGATTGTTGGCTTCTCTCGCCTTCTTATTTATAAATAAATTTAAACTGTATTGCGAATAGTTCAAGCCAACAGCGCGGCAACATTGTATGAAATACATTATGTGTTTATCGAAATCGACGTTATTACTCAGGAGGAAAGGTCGCGTGGATATCGTGCATATGAAGGCGACAATCAAATCGTTTGGCCTATACGTATGTATTTAACTTTAATCGAGGCCAAAAAGTTTCGCGACAGATTTATGACAAAAATAAATAAAGATCTCTGTAAAAAATACGTATAGATATATTATCAATACATATTCATTTACATACATATACAATAAATGTTGAAGATTTTGAGCGACGACTGTACATATAACCTCTCTTCACAAACCGAGACTCACACATTGCGGGTATAGCCGCAATTTACATATGCAACAACATTACCAACAAACACACATGCAAGGACATCGGTCTCTCTGTGAATGCGTTGTAAAATCTTGCTGAGTCAGCATTTACTTGCTGTTGCCGTCAGTGCTTCTCATTAAGGATGAAAAACATGAAAGTTACTTAATTTCTTCCCGCCTAACCCCTCCTTATCCCCTTTCCGCTAAATTCATCACCTCGTTCGCATAGCCAGCTAAACATACGTCTATAATAATTACACATGTGTATACGATGACTGATATGTCTACATGCGAGGCTGTTTAGATGAATGTAAACAAAGATCGCCCGCCTGCCACGTATTCTTGACGCGAGAGGCGCTGTGAAAGTGTGAATATAAAGGACCGTATGTAGGTATATATCATCATCGTTCGTAACGTTCTTTAGAATAAATATTAGTTGAATAATTTATAGGGTTAATGTTTCTTGTTTGGTAGCTGCGAGCGGGAGGGGAAGAGATACGGACGTTGATGAAAATCAAAAGATTTTATCTATACTATACAACTTCCGCCGCATAAGATGTCATGCTCTAAATGCGTGCTTTAAATGATATTACCGTATGTATCGATATATAGGTACGATACAGTCACGTGTTGATATAAGCATGAATGATCAGCGACATTATTTTTGGGGATACATTTATTAGTTAAAAAAGAAACAAGAAGTCTGAAAACGTTAACGGAATCAAATTTGCTACTTGTAAATTAAGAATTATTATTTTATTATTTTTATTGTCTTGAACTCCTAGAAATTTGAAAACATTGGTCGATATCATCGATAATTGATGTGGCTGATACGTTAAAGTAACAACATCTAACGACACGTAGAGGAACTAATATTTCGTATTTTGCGAACCGAATATGAAATTTCCGCGCTGAAAGGATCCTACATGCCCCGCCCCTGACGCTAAATGAGTTGCAGATTCGTTTGCGCATGCGCAGATTGCGTCTTTTGAGCAAACCGTTCGATAGGGCGGCAAACGGCGGGAACCGGTTACGTCTGAAGTTGCCTAGTCAGATTCACTCCGGCCGCTAAGCTAATGCGTCTATTGGCAAAGGTCCGCATTTCTCACTTTCGTAGCGCAGCCAAAGAAGCTAAGATCTACTTCATTCGTGTGTTCGGTTGAGAGAAGAACGGACTACCACGTGATAAAGAATTCTATTTCTACCAGATACTCATAGTCATCGAGAAACATCCGACATTTAAGCACACATTTGTAAGTAAGTACCGGCTTATCATTTCCCAAATTCTTCCGGTCACTTGATCTGAGTGATATATTCTTAGCACGTGGCATACTAGTAAGATTTTATTCAGTTTCAATTTATTGCATTTCAAACACATCGTTATTCCTACCCATCGATTATTTAAGTTGATTATTATTATTAGAAATTGAATGTGTATATATTCTGTTCTAAGAATGATATTCTTATATTGCTGTTTTTTTTATTACTATTCTTACATTTACGCCATTGTTTACACCTACTACTTTGTATTCATTATCTACGGCAGTTGTTACGTAAGAGATAAAATTAACTAGGTAAGGTCAAAAATCGCGAATCATTCTAACCTCTCAAAGCATATAATCGCTAATATTAGAATAATCTTAATTTAATTTTGTCAACGAACTTTTACGGCACGTGCTTATCACGTGGCCGGCTTTCTGATATCACAAACAACATGTCTGACTAAGACTTGAATTTTATTTTTCTATTCCTGAGTATTTTCCTTTTGTTTGTTTTTATTTTTTCATTATTTGTCATAACTTTTGCGAACAAGTTATTTTCCATAACAAGGATAGTCGAAATATTTGTTGAATTCTTATACTCTTTAGTTTCAATCGATGAATATTTTATTTGTTACTATTCTTATGATCTTAGAAAATGGACGACGAATGGAATGACGAACCATCTACGCCGGCGTCTACTGAAGAGGTAAATAGATTTAAATATTGTTTATTATTAATTTATTTCAGATTCAGAGAGACGTCAGAAAGTTTGATCAATTAATGGATTAATTTCATAATCCAGTATTAGCATATTTGAAATAATTTAAATTATGGAGTTTTATTTGCGGTCGTTTTAATTTCAAGATTATTATTTCTTTTATCCAAAAGTGAGTAAATAGGTTTTAATACTATTCGGAAAATAACCTGAATTAAGTTTTAATCGAATGATATTATCCATTATCCTTGAAAATCTTCAGAGGTTGAATTTAGACAATTAAACTTGGCAAAAATGATGAAATTTGATAGTAATTTTTATCGCATATTGAGAATAAATAATAATATCAGTCAAAAATGAATTAAACTAAGAAAACAGGTAATATTTACCTTGCAAAATTTCTCAAGACTAATTTTAAGAAATATCTTGTGTGAAAAATTGTGAATTTTGATAATAATTTACATCCCATACTCCCAATAAATAATAACGATTGTTTAAAACTTAATAAACTTTCAATACAGACTAGAATTTATCTTTGTAACTCTGAATTGAAACCTTGCGAGAACATATTGAATATAATCTCTTACAAAACTGCATGATAATCAATTCTCAACTTCACATTATTTAAACTAATTTATTTCTTCTCCATCTAGTATACCGACGAGGGTCGTAGTTATGGCAAAGGCCGTGGTTTCAAGCCCTACAACAATAACAACGATGGAGATAACGGAGGATACACCAGAGGTGGAAGAGGAGGAGGCCGCGGAGGCCGTGGCGGTAGTAGATACGGAGGTGGTGACGAGGACGAAAATGGTGACGATGGTGGTTTCCGTAGAGGTAGAGGTGGTGGCCGAGGAGGTGGCCGTGGATCTCGCGGTGGTGGTGGTAATAGATTTGGCGACAACGATGATGAAGAGAATGGTGATGACGGAGGATCTCGCCGGGGAAGAGGAGGTGGTAGAGGAGGTGGCAGAGGAGGAGGCAGAGGTGGAAGAAGAGACGGTGAAGATGGAGGTGGAAACTTTGACGATAATAATGACGACAAGCCAGAGCCACCAAAAGAAATTTACATCCCACCAGAACCATCAAATGAAGATGCAGATGTTTTTGGTACCGGGGTAGAGATGGGGATAAACTTTGATAAGTATGACGATATAGAAGTGGTAATCACTGGTGAGAATCCACCTCAACCTATTAAAACGTTTGAAGAAGCTGGCCTGCGATCCCTGTTATTAGATAACATTAAAAAGTCTGGCTACACGAAGCCAACACCGATCCAGAAATATGCTTTGCCCACTGTATTAGCTGGTCGCGATTTAATGGCATGTGCTCAGACAGGATCTGGAAAAACTGCTGCATTTATGGTGCCGATTGTTAACACACTGCTGAATGAACCACAAGAATTGGTACTGACTAGAGAATACTGCGAACCACAGGCTGTAATTGTAGCCCCAACTAGAGAACTTGCTATTCAAATATTTGACCAGGCAAGAAAGTTCGCCAAAGATTCGATCCTTAAATGCGTAAACATATATGGAGGCACAGGAACTTCACATCAGAGATCACAAGTCTTGAGAGGCTGCCATATTCTGGTTGCTACAACTGGAAGACTGTTGGATTTTGTTCAAAGAGGATGCGTAAAGTTTTCTTCAATCCGTTATGTAGTTCTTGACGAAGCAGACAGGATGTTAGATCTAGGATTTTTACCGGACATAGAAAAGCTGCTTGATGATGAGACAATGGTTGATGGTACTGCAAGGCAAACTCTAATGTTTTCTGCAACATTTCCCAGTGCGATTCAAGAATTGGCAAGCAAATTTTTGAACAATTATCTTTTCCTCGCTGTTGGAATGATTGGAGGAGCTTGTCAAGATGTTACGCAGAATTTTCATCAGGCAGGAAAGTTTGAAAAGCGAGAAAAACTGAAAGAAATACTTGAGCTTGAGCTAGAACAAGACAAAGGAAAGATCGAGAGGACTCTAGTCTTTGTGGAAACAAAACGAACTGCTGATTTCCTCGCAGCTTTTTTGTCTGAGAATAATTATCCCACTACAAGCATTCATGGAGATAGAGAACAAAGAGAGAGAGAAGAGGCTCTCTTGGATTTCAAGACTGGCAGAAGAGCTGTTCTAGTTGCAACAGCTGTTGCAGCAAGAGGCTTGGACATAAAGGGAGTTACCCACGTTATAAACTTTGATTTGCCTAAATCAATTGACGAGTATGTCCATCGCATTGGGCGTACTGGAAGAGTTGGTAACCGAGGAAAAGCGACGAGCTTCTTTGATTCCGAACAAGATGGACCGATTGTTCCGGAATTGACTAGAATTTTAACACAAGCTAATCAGCCTGTTCCAGCTTGGCTGGAATCAGGCGGCGGAGGAGGAGGAGGCTACACTGGAGGTAGATCGAGCAAATTCGGAGGCAGAGATGTTCGCAAGGTGATTGAAAAAACTATTTGGAATATCTTTAATTGAATTAAACGATTGTTTATATGTTTTGAAAAGAAATTAAAACGAATTAGCTATTTTGAGAATTTTTCTTGGTTCATCTGCTTTGAAGCTAATATTTTTCTTTATCTTTTCTTTACAGTTCGATGATAACGACACTCAAGGGGATTCTTATCCAGATAGTGCGTACACTTCGGCTCCAGCTGACCAAGACGAAGAGTGGTAAACAGATGTTTACGAGATAGAGTTTGGCCGAAGCGTCTTAGAGGATAGCCATGGCAAACTGATGTACTGATATAGAGATTCTCGAACGTGATCGGGTGAATAAAACCCAATATTCTTAAGATTTTTGCCATCAAATAGTTGGAAAAAATAAAGTAAAAAATAAGATACATTCCTTGATAATTAAGAAATATGATAGATAATTCAAAGGGTGTAAAAAGATGACATTAATTAAGACTTAAATAAAGCAATTATATGATAGCTTTATAAACCTATATGCCATGACTTTCTAGGTGCTAGGTCGCCTAAATTACCATTAAACGTACAAAAATAGTATTATAAGATAAGGGCAATACATAATATGATATTCTCCACACTTTCGTTGTTATTAGTAAAACAAAATATGAAAAAAGAAAGAAAAAAATAGCAGACATGACATGATGTCAACAATGTTATATTTTTAGTTGCAAGGTTGTTTTTATACGTTTCTTTTTATAATAAAACAAAAAAAAAAAACTTTCTTTTATAATTAACGTTTCGTCTTAATTTTATTATTATCATTTAATTGTTAATTTTTCCTTTTACAGATCAGTAGCATAAAATTTTTTAATTAGTATTATTTTTGCTCATTTCAATTCTTGTTTACTAATTAATTACACATTTTGGTACAGGGTTTTTTTTTTACCTAAATTTTTAAATTCAAATTATATTTCATTTATTATTATTATCATTTGATCGTTAATTTTTGTTTTACTGATTTTTCGCATCAAATTTTAAAATTAGAAGAAAATTATCAATTTATTTTGAAATATTTGCTCATTTTAATTCTTGCTTTTAAATTAATTACACATTTTCGTTCAGAGTTTATTAAATTTCTAAATTCAGATTATATTTTAACAGTCTTTGATTAACTAATCTTCACATAGAAGAATCGAAATTCACAATATTTATTCTGATTTGGAGAACAAAAAACAAAAAAGCTAAGTACTCACCATCATTCATGGCCATGTCCATTAAATGCAGGTCTTCGTCATTAAGAAGAGAGGAAAGAAATCCATCTGTAGTTTGGTTGATAGAGTCAGCTGAGGGTGCGTGATAGTACATCATATCATTCGGCTCAGCTTTGTAGGCACCAGAACTGTCTGCTCCACCCATCGGTTCGCTGCTGTTTGTCAGATTCATTGACGTTGCAACTGCTGATCCAAGATTCGATGGACCCCCTGCATTAGTGAGCAGTTTAGTTCAGACAAAAAATCTCTTAAATTAGGAGATGAAAGAATTAAAAGATTCATCCCCTTTCTGTCTCAATACAAATAATAAGTTATGATATATCTTAGGTTGATGACTAGATTTTTTTACTTTTTGTTGCTCGGTTTTCAGTAGATTTATTATAGAAGATGCTTTCAAAATTAGTGATTAATTAATAAAAATGTTTCTCGTAATCGGGAGATTTTTTTTTATACATATTTGTATATCTAATGGTTAGATTTTGTTGTATCCTTTCATATTTCTTCTTCAGCCTTTTGGAGGCCTAAAAAATTTTTTTTTTTGATATTTGATGATATTTTTTGACATTTTTCGATTTTGTATCCGATAACAATATTCATGAAAAATGAAAAAATGAAGATATGGCATTTCTGTTTATATTTTTTTTTTATTTTTTCTTAAATCAAATGCCATCTTTCACGAATAACTTACTCAGTCTTCAAAATTCGGGATAAATACTTTGATGGTGGTTGAGTAAAAAATCTGTTCAGTGAATGTCAAAAAGGCCAATACTTGACTGACTCTACTTTAAAAAATATAAATTTTTCTTCGAACTGTGGCCAATACTTGACTGACTTTACTTTAAGTAATATAAATCTTCCTTCGAACTGATGTATCCGCTTTTTCGAGTTCATTTGAACGGATGTTATTCTCAGAATAACCAGAATTGAGAAGTTGGTACAGAACAACGTTTTATCAGTACAAAAATCCCCAACTACATGTCTACATGAGATTGAATTCAGGCTTTGGTGCATATGGCAAAACGTGACGATAATCGTGTTTACGACAGGTGTAATCTAAATTAGAGCAATTATAAAAATATAAACAATACTCACCAACATTATGATGAGGATAAGGTCCAGTCGAGTTAAGATCTCCAACTGGTGGTGCTAGCGTTGCATTATGAAGTAACACATTACGCTGGGCCTCGTAATGGCTGTGAGAGATACCGTGTCCTGGGTATCCAGGATGTCCTGGATGAGCGAAGTGGTCCGGTGCACCAGGAAGTGATAGTAGAGAAGCCAAATCCTGCCATCTCTGTTCCATGCTCATTGCACGCACAAAGGGCATACGGCCCTGAAGCAGAAGAGTTTTTTTTCTTGGTTATACAACGTATTCAAGTCAATAACAAATTTGATAAATGGCAATCATGCAGTCTCCATAAAAATTGGATTCAATATGACAAATAAATATTCGAAGAATCTAGATTTTTTGTTTTTTATATAAAATTCATGACGAAGTTACCCCACTAAAGTTCCTCATCCCAAAAGTTAATCTCGATGAAATTAAATCTCGTTAACTAGTCATGATGGTTTCCTTAAAATTTTAAGCATCATACATGGTACAGGGAGACTTAAAAAAATGATAAAAAATAATAGAAAAATTAAATAAAATCCCGAGGATAATTCCCTTGTAAAAAATTTCCGGTATCTGAAGAAGAGTCAGAAGAAGACATATGGTAACAGAGTGAGAGAAAAAAGAAGATAAGGGGTTTGTAGACAGATGTCATTCTTGCGTATAGCCATCAAAGCAATCATATCCGCGTATATACTTGGTAGGTATATTTTTTACATTATCTTTTTTTTTTTTTTTGTTTTCTTTTCACATATTTTTCTCTGGCACACGTTCATCCGTCACCTGTCGTATGACATAGGATTGATGTCGTGTCCTGTCGCCTGTGTGCGGGTCACATGACGCGTGTCACGTCCAGAGATTTTTAACCTGAGCTTTAGGGGAACCCCGCTGTTATTCGACCGTGTAAAGCTTGAGGAATACTCCGAAGATATGTGGGAAAGTTTACAGCCCCAGGTGAGCTCTTATATTAAGAGATCCAATGCGATGGAGTAAAAGCGAAATAAAAATCCACAGAAACAATTCTCACTAAAATTCCACCGGTTTTTTTCTTTCCTCTTCATAACTTGACCATCAAATGGGTATTTCCCATCTTGGATATTAAAAACCACAAGACAAGAGACAGCTGCTGATCGGTAACATCCTTGGAATTAGAGTCACAGGAACGACATACCGTTCCTAACATAATGTACATCTTGTCCCCTTTCCTTTCCTTTCCTTTCCTTTCCTCCCTTCTTCATATATCATACGTTTATACTGATGCGTGATGAGAATAAGAAAAAAAAATAAATAAAAAAATACGATGGACGACCAGTAGCAGGATTCATGCCCCAGGTCAAGACGAAAGACATTACCAAGTTGTAATCGGTTCGACACCGTTGCTCGGTGGTTTGTTACGACAATATTTCTATAGTTTGAGGGAAAAACGGTCAATTTTCCTACCAGGTGAAATTCGGGGAGGACGATGATCCCGAATTCTTTTTGCCAGAAAGTTTACCGTTCAATTCTATCATTTCGAAGGTTTGAACAAACCGAAGGATTCGAATAAAATACACGCAAAAGTTTGCATTTATTTATTCATTCATTTGTTTATTTGTTTGTTTAAACCGCAAATACTGCAGACAGCATTGAGCAAATGTTTGCACCGCGATTTGCGATGGTTTTTGTCTCCAATTTCCGCCTAGCCAATGCAAACTGTTTACGCAATCAGTTTTTCGCTGTTAATTAAGTAAAATAGAGTGAATTAATTGACTTAGAGATGTGCAAAAACGTGTAATTTATACTAAGCTTTGTTCTTAAATTGCGACATCCGACTCGCAAGACCGAGTTCAACTATTAAGAATAATTTTTGTTCCTCATCAACTGGAACAAGTCCCACAGTTTAATCCAACGGCAAACATTTTCACTTATAGACAATGCTAAAAATTCGTTTTACAAATAATGTAGTAACGAAAATCGTGTTTTTGAATCCCAGACCAAAGTTTGAAAATTAAGAAACTAATATCATTGCCACGTTTCATCATAGCCGAGCTTTCGGGTCTCGCATTATATTGCGGTAAGTAACATCCGGTACCAGTATGGCAGTTAAGCAGGTGGTTGAGCGCGGCTGACAAGGTCATGCTCAAGACCATTCGACCTCTGCTTTCTGAGTTCCTTAATCGTTTTACGGCTTTCTCTCTCTCTCTCTCTTTTTCTTGGCACAAGTGTATGTGGTGGTCAAACCGCGATCATCCACATACCCGATCAATCGATTTGGATTTTTCGATAAAATACACCACGAGAATAAAACGTAGTTATTTTGTCCAGATTTAAAAACAGACTTTCCACATTTCTCGCTCATTGATTCGACTCGCAAACTTGAAACTCGAGTGTGAAAACCGACCTGGTTTATTTGCTGAGGTCGTGTTCCTTGGCACGAAATTCTTAGCTGTATTGATAGTTGGTGGTTTCCCGGTAACCAGGACTTTGAATCGAAGGGTAACACGGCTATTCATAGCTGCAGGCAAAATAACAACGAAAAAAAGTTTGTGGCTACGGAGAGGAACAATAGAGACATGGGTACGTGGTGGTTATCTGCAGGTGTTTTCGTTCGCGGCTTTTTGGAGGCAAAAAAATGAAAAACAAAAAAAAAAAAACACAAAAAGAAATAGAAAAAATATAAGAAACCCGGAATGTAGGTGTACCGCAACAACGGCTTCATTTGTGGTAAAAATATATAAATTTCTTATATGGAATTGAATGATTCCATCAATTTAGTTGACGTACGTGATTATCGCGATGATAAAGATCGAAGAGATCTAGCAACTATATACATATACCGAAGAAAAGCGGTTTAGTGTATATATAGGTAGGTATATATTCGTTTTTGCAGAATAACTGCATTGCACAGTTTCAGGCTTTTTACTAATACGTTTTTTTTTTTTGTTTTTGTTTTTCATCTTTTATATCACGGCACAACTGTGACTACTTTATACCTAATGACACTAAGTTGGATTCGAGCAAAGGTACCGTCGTCAGATGTTTGGTGGTACATATGTACGTTGTACATACATACATATGTATGTTACATACCTATAAGGTGGCCTTAATGACCACTCGTAGAATTCGTCTCAGACATTCTTGATCATTCGGACATGCGAACATTATACATTTCACACCGCATAAATCCAACAACTGCGGCTTCAATTCATTTCGAAACTGAGAAAATTTCATTATATTATAAAATTTACCATTTTATTCCCTATATCAAGAGAAAAATATAGTCAGGTTTCTTTATACTCTCCGTGAAAAAATGCGGCTCGAATCGAAACCCAGAACATCTTCCCGATTTACGAAAGCGAACAAATCTGTATACGCAAGGTTTTCCCCTGTAGTAATTTAATTTCATCATTTTTTTTTTTTTTTTTTCTATCTTAATTCTTCATTGCGAATATCAGAAGGGCAATTTATCGATAGATGATGGCTAAGCAAAAACGCCTTTCTAAGTTTCTATTCCATCTGTCTAACAAAAATGAGTAAATAAATAAATAAATAAATGAGTATATTTTATTACTCGCTTTTATGAAGTACAGAGTGAAGTTGGTACCTCGGTAACCTTAATCACCACCTTATACCATCTTCTCACATAGCGTGAATTAATTTCTCCGATTAATCATCGTTCGTTTAGTTCATGCTACACGATTTCAAACTACAGCAGCTAATTACGCTCCCAGGAGACCGTCCTCGATCAAGTATAGTTGGAACTAAGAATTCCAGTAGCTATACATACTGCGTGAAATGCAATTAGGAGTTTGTCGTTGATCAACTGACAGTGTTAATAGTTTATTTTTATTTTTTGTTTAGAAAAACCCTTGACCTGTTTTTTTTTTTTTTCTTCTCAAGATCATTTCGATCTGTTTGGGGCCTGCAGCGCCGGTGAAAAGTCATACCAAACTTGACCAAGTTTCAATAAATTGTCAATGCCGATGTATGGATAGATTACAGATTATAGAACCAGTTAATGCGAAGTAATGAAATTTCTTGGTCTAAAACGATATAATGAAATCTTCTAAATTGAAAATACGTAATTATAAACGAATTTTGGTTAACGTTGATTGAAAAAAAAAAGGTATTTAAATAAATGAAACTAGTATAGCTGTACTAATTCAAAGTAACAACACCTATATGATATACGTAAGGACTCGTAGATTACTTGTAATTGTTTTTCACGAGGTAAGTTGGGGGCCGAGAAAAAGTCGGCTCGTTAATGTTGCGGATCGTAGCTGTAGAGAGGAGTATGAGATAAGAAAATAATATATTAGTAGTAGTAGTAGTAGTATAGCGGTGTTGTTACAGCTATTTGTCATTCGTTTGGCGGTTGCTTATTACCTTTGAGTAATTGCACTGAGAATAACTCAGCAAAAAGTTCAGTACCTATGTATACGACGAGTCTTCCAAATATCTAAAATAATGAAAAGAAAAGAAAAAAAAACAAAAAAAAACAAAAATGTCTGTTCAATGGTTACGGCAAAATGAAACAAAAATGAGAAACAAGATGGTGAAACGCGATTAAAAAAGAGAAAAAAAAAAAAGAAATGATAAAAATCGAAAGAAAATATAATGCAATTCCACGGTCTGCAACAATTTTACACCGTTCGATTGATTTGTCCGAGATTTTTATATACCTATATATATATATATATATATATATATATATATATATATATATATATATATATATATATATATATATATATATATATATATATGTATATATATATATATTCGGTTAAAAAATTTCGGTTGATTCAAGGAATTACTCGATAAAAATTAATCCGATACGAACAGGTGAGTAAAAACTAGACAGAAATTGACACAGATGTCTCGGATTTAAGTTACATAATACACGAACGCGGTTATACAATCCTTCGATGTATTATATCTCGTTTTTAACATTACTTCACCGTCTCATATGCATTGATGATAGATCGAGTTAGATGAACGTAAAAGATTCATAAACGGTAATACAGCATGAATTTCATTGAATCACGTAAACGGATTAAATTTGTCATTTTTCACTCGTCAGGAATTTGTCAGCTAGTCAAAAATTTAACGACTACAACCACGCCTTGCCTTGCCTTGCCTTGCCTTGCTTTGTCTTGTCTCTGTCCACTTTTCTGCAGGTATGCAGTATGTATACCTACTCAAAAGGCTTCGCTGATACTCATTACTGTCTTCTTGAGGTCAGCGAGTTTTGACAGAGGCGAGACCTCCCAGAGTTTTTGAATAGCTATTAAGTGGGTAGTCTTACCTAGGCTTATATACTGCGAAGTATAGCCTACTATACTATTTTCGAAACTTTAGAGAAGGAGCTCCAGATTTCGTATAGATAATTATTTTCCAACGATTTATTATCCACTATGACAGCTTCTTCCCGTTTTATTGGTATTGTTTCCCGTTCAGTTTGCTTGCAGTCGTCCATATATGAGGAAATCAAATGCATGTTAACATATTTATCTCTCAAGTGAGATTTTCTAAGAACGGTTTAGACTGTAATCCAAGCAAAGAGTTGATTTGCCGTTCATATTATACAAACCCCAAGAAACGCCATTTTGAATGTCAAGTTAAACTGTATTTCATAATTTTATTCAAGGAGGACAGAAAGCGTAAAGATTTACCTTTATACTGTATTTACAGCGTACGAAGACAGCAGCTCACGATACAGAACGCTTCTGCATCGCTTGCCGACTGTCGTTTGCTTAATGGTGAAATAATTCCTGTAACTCGCATTTAATTATACATTACGTTTTTACTTCAGCTTACGGGCAATTCACAACTACAGTCACTTGGTGACGGTCATCTTCTCGACATGGAATATTATATATGTACAATTTCTGTCAATTTTATATACTAAATATAAAATTTATCGGACACTAAACGTGATCATTTTTTAACAACATATGACTCCCATAATCATCAAGCCATCATTTAATGACTATAATCAATGAAAATATTTATTATTAGATACCTTAATATATTTTTTAGACTCCGTCTGCTTCTGTTTTACAAAAGTAACTATATACAGATATTAATGAAACTTTGGTCATTCATTTAATGGATGTATTTTAAGTATTGGTGGGCTTGTGTGTCTGTATCTGTGGGGACAGTGTTGTGTGTAGATATTGAGAGAGTAAGAGAGATGAGAATAGAAGCAAGTTGTAATTACAGGTGAGTAAGGTCAGTGTTAATATGCTAGTCGCGTGAGAAGCGGGTTCCAAAAATGACACGTTTGAATACAACATGATATACAGAAAGAGATAGAGAGCGGCCATTTTTGTTGCGTAACATGGAGTTTCGTGTTAATATATAGAAAAGGAACGTTTGTCGTTATGATCACGTATATGTATGTACCTATTCTGTATACAAGTAAAACATAATATTTTTATTATTATTGTTGTTTTCACAAAATGGGAGAGGCGGGTTCTTTGGAATATATTAATTTAGCATTACGCGACTATACCAAGCGGAGAACTTCAAATTACCATCTTGACTATCTATATCTATGTCGACGTAATAGCGAGGCTCGGAATAATATCCTTCGAGGTCGTTATATATTACGCGGATTATTAAGTAGGTATACGAATTTTAAAATCCACGATTTAAGTTTAAGTTTAAGTTCCAGCAATAATACTCATGCAGAATTAGGGGCTGGGTTGAAGACACGAATTTTAAAAGCTCTGAACGGTCAAAATTTCGAATTCATTTGAGAGGGTTTAGAATTTTCGAAAACGTTGAAGTTTAAAATATTGAAATTCGGAAGGATCGAAATGCAAAGAGCTAAAAACTCGGAAAGTCCAAGAATCTGAAAATTTAATGAAGGAGTATGACGCTCCATACGTAAATTTCGAGTTCCTGAGTTATCGCCTTTCAGACCTTTAACTTTTGGAATTTTGAACTTTTGGTGGTTTTCGATTTCAAGTTATTTAAATCGACTATAGAGTCTTTCGGGAAAATCCCCTTTCTAAAAACTGCAGTGAGTCGGTAAAATTAAATTTTAGAATTTTAACTTTTCAAATCGTTAAAAATTCGGAATCTCAATCTAACCCCATTACAGAACAGGAAGAAAAACGTAAAAAAATTTCCACATTATTTAAAAATCAATTACAATAATTATCATCGATTATTAATATACCTGGGAAAGTCCTTCCTCTAGTATAAGTTTCCAACATTCTGGGCTCGGAGAATTTTGGTAATCTGGTATCGTCGAGTGGTCAACTTTTCTCATATATTATATGAATAGAATATATATTTTTAAGAAAATTAATTACTCCAGAATAATTTATATTTATTTTACACACCTCAGCTTCCTCGTTACCTATATACCTCCTGCATTCGTTAATCTTTGTATATACCCATGGTGCCCGTTATAACTTACACCGTTTATCTTATATTGATTCAACATTCATTTCGCACTCTTCTCTGACACTTCCCTGTTTCTTCACCGTACTAAACAAGCACTTCAAATCCCGAATGAAAATATTGGCTAAATTTAAAAACCGTCAATTTCTGGGTTCAGGTTACTTCCGTGTTCCAAAAAAGAATCGTGAATAATTTTTACGGTTTACATTCACAGGAGATTAACTGTTTACAGAACTTCAACTACTTTGGGTATTGCAGAGAAATTCAAATATTTAACAAACACCCATATTGCATACGAAGTGTGTGATTTTTCACTATATCCATCCTCGACTCAGACTCATGAAATAAGGCGGGTATTCCGCATTCCTCGAACAGTCAACATCGCAGATTGAATAAAACGAGATTAAAATGATCAAAAACCACAAACGATCGTTAGCGGTTATTGTTTAACTATTCATTTTTGTTTTTTTTTTTAAACTGAAACTTTTTTTGCATTGTAGAATTCGTTTTTTCGCTCATATCCCAGCTATGTATACATATAGATGCATCGTGATTAAAGATTTCGTCAGAATCTCCTCAATCGTTGCGTAAAATCAATCCGCTTTCCATTTTCCGGGCGAATGATTTCTACAAGACGAATTGTTGTGTCAGTCTATTTCCTCATTACTCATCATTTTGTTTTTTTCAAGTTTTTTTTTTTTTTTTTTTTTTTATCTCAATTTTTTCATTATTTTTTTAATATTTTTTTTTGTTTCTTCGTTTTCAATTATTTTAGTCCAATTAACACGCCGATAAATCCGCACGTAAACTGTTACAGTAAATTAGCAATTATTTATCGATTAGCTATACCGGCGAATGGTCTCGCTACCGATTTCTAACGATATATCTATACTTAAGTATACTATCTCACGTACGTAAAGACTCGACTCTAAGAGACATGTGCGCGGAAGAGCTGCAAGCTGGTCATTCGATGAAGAGAGGGATACTGACACCGCGCTTCTCTTCGACGATGACCGAAGGAAGGGACGGTCTGCTATTGGTCATGTTAAATCGCTCAGGTATGTAGGAAGGTCGTTTTGTCGATACATAAGTGACCAACAGGTGAGCTATTCCTCCATTTTATACTGGTTAATTCTGATTCGCATTAAATAATATACGAATTAAAATTTCGCCGTTAATAGTCGCCAAAAAGAAAAGAAAAGAAAAAAAAAATAGAGGCAAAAACACAACCTTGGGATACGATTTGATATCCGTAAAGAAGCGAGCATTCCGGAGGTGTTTGAAATGTCGACGATACATCATATATATACTTACTCGACTAGATCCGTTTTCTTTCTTTTCATTTAATAGGTTTATAATAAGTTATAATAAGTGACGTAAAAATTTGAACCGATTTTTATCTATACTAGACCCTACTAGACCTGCGTGATATTGTTTGCCATAAAACACTGCACCTGTCGTTTAATAATCGGCCACTCTGTATACTTGATGATATATCGTATACGTATCCATGCATATATACGTGTACGTATAAATCTGTTTTTGTCGTGTTGTACTAGCTGGTAGGTCATTATCGCGGTAGTAGCGTGACGCGTGAATTTCACATCAACACGTGATAAACAGAACATAAATAATCGTACGAACGGGTTTATACATATGTATATCTATACATCAAGAATGAAAAATCTGTCTATACATTTTTTTTCAAAATTTAATCGATTTCACACGTTTTAAATATTTTCCGGCTCGACTTTAACCAAAGCGAATCTGCATCTTCTTCGCTAAAATTCAAATTGGAAATTCGTTAATTTTTCTTCAATTTTCCTTTTTTTCTTTCGTGCAGAGTTAAAACTCTATTTTTCAATCACCATAAATCGGTGATCTAGGAATTAATTGATGAGAGAAATATACGTTACCTATTTTACTGACATGAAAACGGAGTTAGATAATTAATGATACGTAACAGTTAATCGCATTGATAAGTGGTAGTTGTAAATTTGTGATTGCTGGTTGACAATAAAAAGAAAAAAAAGAAAAAAAAAAAGAAAAAATTGAAAAGAAAAGAGAAAAAAATAAAAACGGAAACGTTGCGTAAGTACGGCAGCTTAGCAAAGTCCGCAAGGAAGAAAATACATATCTGTTAGTATATTTTCAACGGATAATAAGTTATATCAATTAATTTTCGTTCGTGACGCGTGTGGGACGGTGTTCTCCGGAAACTGTGACAAACAAGGACCACGGAAGAAAATTATTTTATGTTTAATTTAAGACGAGGATCGTATATGTGTCATGGAATTAGTGGGATTAGTATATAAGATGAATTTAGTTAGCGGAAATTATTTATACAGTGTGAAAATACCCTGTTATGTAAAAGTACGAACTGATCATCCGAAGATCGGATTAGCCAATTAGTAAGAAGTTTACGATGCGGATGGTCGAAGATCACGACGTTTAGTACCACCTCGAATATCGCAGTTATCGGTATATATCTTTTACTTTTATAATTTCCTAAACCACAGTATAAAATATCGATATTCGATCGGCGTGTATAATGAGCAAAAATTAATAAAAATAAGAGTACTTTAGAGGTATAACTAAAAAACGTTAATTCCTCATATTTTTATATATATACATAAAGTGTTTTGCTTCGTGTTAAATTGAATGTAATTGCAGCAAAACGGTTAAGATATAAATAAAAAAATAAAAAAAATTATATTATTTGTCGTATATGAGTATAAGAAAGTATTCGAATCTTGGGGATTTAGCTTAAATACTTTCTCGACAAAAGTTATACGACAGTTCTGATTAGGGCTAAACGATTTCTTTATATTTTCATATTTACGGAATACAAGCATGCAGATTTCAGAGTCTTCATCATGGTTCGTTAACCGCAGTAGTACCTTTCCATAAATAAAAAAAACAACCCGAATGAAATGGCAAAAAAAAACTGTAGAATAAATAAAAATCATTACTATAAATAATCCCGTGTACGTTACAGGTACGACTTACGATGTGTAATTGCAGGGTGTAGACCGACATTCTTCAGTCTCTTTAGACTCCGTTTCTCGTTTATTGTCGATATTTCGTACCTGTACGTAATAGTCAAGTTGTAAATAAATAACAAAGCCAGTTTAAAGATCGTAAACGCCTCCACTAGTCTGCAGTCCCTATTTCTCTACTCCACCTTCCTAGTTTCTTATTTGAAAAAAAAAAATCTCGTTCACTTTACATTCGCTTAGCAGATACTTTGCCCCATAACCTAATAACTTTTATTTTTGAATTGATTATCGAAACATTTCGCAAGTCTGAAGTCTCTTCTTATTTTATGGATATAATAGAACAGCTAATTGTTTCCCTGTACCATAAATTAACTGTATGGGTATATGTGGACTAGATGTCTGAGTTAAGGTCTTCTAACGATCATACATTAATTACGGAAATTAAAAGACGAGACTTACCTGGAAGCCGCGATGATGAGGGTGATGTGGATGATGAGGGTGATGGGGATGGTGAAATTGTGGCGTATGAATCATGTCGGCGGCTGTTCCGGAGTCTTCACTCGCTTCGGAGGGCGTCGGAGACGCGCTTTCTCCTGTCTCCGAACTCTGTTCTTGGATACTTCCAGAACCCTTTTCCTTCTCGTTCACTTCCGGCTTAGCCTTCTACAGAAAACAAAAAAATAAAAAAATAAAAGTTAACAACATTCGATCAAATTTGGGACGATCTTATACTTCCTCATTATCATTTATGATCGAGTGTGTCGATCTTTGAACGATTGTAAGGGGGTGGATTGAAGTTACAAATTTTTAAAGTCCCTAATATTAGTCACTCAAAAATTTTCGAAATAGTGTTTCCCCGAAATCTGCATCGTTGATTTAAAAAAACTTCGAATCGAAAAACCCCGGAGCTGGAGGTTCAAAATTCTGAAATCCAAAGATCCGAAATTTCGTAACTTGAAATTCATGCATAGAGCGTCGTGTTCTATTAAATTTGTCGGATTCTTGAATTTTCGGAGTTTTAGACTTTCTGAGTTTGTAGCTGTTTGCCTTCCGAATTTTAATACACTGATCTTCGACGTTTTTGAAGATTCGAAATCATCTCAAATGAATTCGTAATTTTGATAGTTCAAAACTGTCAAACTTTAAGAATTTTAATCCGGCTCTGATTGTAATAGTCGACAAGATTTTTCCATCCACATTATTCATATTTCATATTTATTTATTTTTTGTTATTGGAATTTTCTTTCGGTCAATTTACCTGAGGTTGAACTTCATCGAGGCCGACAAGTTGCAGAGCTTCCTCGAGGCTGAAACCGTCGGGTAAGCCTAGTGAATCGTTGCTAAGAAGTCCTTCAACTCCTGTGGGGCCTAGGAGACTTCCACCGAGTAAAACCGAGCTGAAATCATTCTCGAGACCCAAAGTATCGTTCAACGCTAGAGAATCGTCGTCGAGTAAATTTTGTTCACCCAGGTTCAACGGGCTTCCCAAAAGCGGTTCTTCAGGGTCGTCAACGTCCCTTCCACCGCTAGTTGTCTGACCGTTTGACTTTAGGATGTATTCACCTGTAATTAAATGAATTTATTAATAATTATTACAAAACAGAAGATTTTTGAACAATTTTTTTCATCATCATTTCATCAAACACGTTTTTTTTTTTATTATATTAATTTTGCAATGATTGAATTCACGATTTTTATTCTACGATTGTTGAAAATGAGTCAACGGATTTTCCTATGCAACAAAATTCTGTGTTTCTTAATTTTACCTCTTTCAATGAAATAATTATTTTGTTATCGATGTAATCGATATTTTGAAACTGAATAAAACTAAATCTGTCGCAAATTTCTAGACATAAATTAAATCCATTTTTATTCCGTTGCTGTAAATCATTTGACATTATTTGTCCGAAAGAAGTAAACGAGTTAATTATAATGCAGACACGTTAAATTAGGTACGTAGATAAAAATTGACAAGATTTTTTAATAACAAAAAAATTCTCAGATGAATTAGTTATCAACCTTCGACAGATTTAGGTCAGAGCCTCGACTATCTGCCCAGTAATCGTAAAATTAATCCAAAGATCAGAAGCGTGGGACGGTCTTTAACACGACACAAAACACGGTCCATTCCATCAATGTCTTGATCCAAATTCGACACATTTTGCATGTTCATTTATACCCGGTACAGTAGCGAGAAAATTCCCATAATGAAAATAGAAAAATTATAGTCTATGAATATAAGATCAAGTCCTGCACAAACATTCGCACATATTTTACCTCCCATGTAAACTGAAATTTATTCACCATCTAATAGCAAAATTTCACTATCGTTTAATTAACTCCAAAACCATTCAAGTTCACATTGAAAATCACATAGTTTAATACTATTTCATTTTTTGCACACTATGAATAACGACACTTGTAGTTCGAGTCTTTTTCATAATTCTAATCAAAATTTGACTCCCTCTATTATTTATTTATTTTTTGTTTAATACAAATTCGCGTTGTAACACTAAAAAATTATTGTTTCTAACTTTCGTTTTTTACTTTTTATTAGTACGGAAAATATGAACGTGGTGAAAAATCAAGCGTATTGAAAACCGTCGGCGTCAACACTGACTGCGACTGTCGGACGAGTCAAAATTTTTGGGGGTGGGAGAGAGGAAGAGAAAGAGATAGATTGAGTGAGAAAGAGAGAAAAATGTATATACATATATGTGTGTGGGTATATATATATACAGGTATAGATATATAAATATATAGAGAGAGGGAAAAATAGAAAAGTAATAACGAAGGATGATGGAGGAGGTAAGAAATAAGGGAAGTGGGAGATATTGAGGAGATTTCGAATAGGTAAGAGAGAGAAAGATGGAAAGAAAGAGAAAAAGAAAAATAAGTAGACAGAGTAAGTGAGAGAGAGAAAAACGTAACTAATTGAGAGAGGAATATAAAGGGTGTGCTGAAGAGATCCATCCACCTGCTGATCCCTCAAACGAATCCCTCAACCACCCGGTCGCAACCCTCCGAGAGAGCCACGCCCTCGACCAATAGAAACTCTCGAGAAATCCCTACCCGAAAACCCTGTAGGCAACTTGTTCGTCTTTGAATCCGAAAGTAATTTCAAAGCTCCACTTGCTCTGGGGTTGCAACGCCACTCCAAACTTAAGATACGATTTATTCGAAGTCTGTGCAGTTCATTATTTTCCCATTTTATAATATTTAGAAAAAAATTCATTTTCTTTCTGTTTGTCAAACGTACGTGATTCAAAAGTAGAAAATAGCTGTTGAATTTTTGAAATTTTTGGAATTTTCGGAACCACGGAATATATTAAATTCTTCGTTTTTCGTTAAGGGAGGAAATGAAATTAGGTTGAATATAGCCCCTAGAAATTTGATTTGAATTTCGTTTGTATAAAAATAAAAAAAAAGAGGAAGAATTCTTATTCATCTTCATCTTCTTCTTCTTTTTTTTATCTCTCATCTGCCGTCAACACGAAAGAGAAGAATGTTATTTATTCTCGGTTGGTCTAGGTCACAGGTTTGAAAGAATGGCATAGCACGAAAGTTTCTCGGAGGTAAAATGTTATTTGAGATAATAATCTCATAAAATAATAACGCCCCAGGAACCGGGAACCGCATCAGTCGAAAACCACGTTAAGGTGAGGCACTAGGCACCTGCGTTTGACTTTTAGTCCTGTCTTGAACCTCTTCAACAGGATCCCCGAAGGAATGTGTCTACTGTCTACTGTCTAAGGCACGGAAGGTGCTGGCAGCTTGGGACGGCTATTAGATTAACAAGTCGAAGCCGACGCCATTGTCTGGCCCAAATTCAACCCCTGACCGCATCACAATGGCTGTCGTAATTTGAGGGAACTTTAGACCTGAGACCAAACCTCCCTGCAAAGCAATACCAAGCTCCACCGCCTTCTTTACTTTGTACTTTAAATTGAACCATCCCTTAAAACCTTAGAGTCTCAATACCGCAGTTAATCTATTTTGCAGGTTTATCCTCATTGCTGCGGTTACCAATTGCCCACAATTCATTTTCGCGGTATAAACGTGCAAACCTTTCGACTAAAAATTAAAGTCAAAGTGACGAATCGAAAGCTGATATTATTTTCAAATGCAATCAGCATAATGTGATACATTTAGTACTTTTTGGAGTAAACGTTGCGGGATTTCCTTTTGGTTGTTGTGAAATAGCGAAGGGAATCCCTCTAAGTTCGCAGAATTGAACTTGCACTTCGAACACGGTTTAGTCTGGGTCTAAAAAAAAAGGTAGCGATGTCGATTGGTACTGGTTGTTTTTTTTAAATCAATTTCATTTCGTCTATTAAATGATAGAAGAACTAATCTTGTTATAGGCTAAGCAGTTCACGGTTTTTCCTATGCAGAATGACAGAGCACCGACTTTCTCGGGTGAAAAGAAATGATCCTTTCGCAAATTGAAACGTTTCTTTAGCCGCGTATGAATTAATCATTTTATGTACAGGTATGTAATTGAAATAAAACTTTTTCGTTCATATTGTGCCCGATAATCAGAATCTATTTTTGCCAGAGTACGTGCAGTAAGGTGAGCGACTAGGAAAAGCACAATATGGTATGTCCGAAACAATGTCATTCGTAAGTTAAAATTCAATTGAGAAATGGAATGCGGCTGTTATGTTTCACGTGAAATGTCATAATTCAGTGTCGAATGTTGAAAAAAAAACCATTAATCATATTTCAGATAAACAGCAACCCCTACAACCTCCAGTACAAGCGCCCACATCACATCCAATATCCATCGGCTACTCCCTGAGTTACCTTCCCTTTTCGATCCATCGATATCAGCTCCCCTTCCTTCCTTCGTTTACCACGGCTACGGTTATTCAAATATCCCTCAAAACTATTACGAAAATTTAAAGGAATTTAATCATTCGATGATAATGATCGCGGACTTAACATTCATTAATGTCATTTTGATCTCTCGCATGACTACCATAGGATTTTCGTATGTGTTAGATTGTCGGAATATCATCTCATGGGATTTCTTCGTTGGGGTAGAACACGTATAGATCAAATACCGAAGAAGGTGAAAATGGGAAAAAGTATATAGTATATATAATAACCGAAAGCGCAAGCTCACGGTGCATTTCCCGATGCAAAAATCTCTTTCATTTTGACGATACCTTTGAAGTTATGCCTACAACTACTTCCTAGACACGAAAATTCTGACAGATCATTTCTCATATCTCACCATTGTTCGACTAATGGCGTTTTCCTAATAATATTTCTGGCATTACTTGGCAAAATTTTCTTTTTTTTTTTTTCTTTTTTACCTCAACCAATGGCTTTTCGCCTTACCGAATGAACCGTCGAGTTCAACCAGGGATTCAAAGTCTTCTTTACGTGTATATACATACATATATACACAGTTTTTATGTATATTCATATACACACATGTATAATACGCAGATACATACATACGCACGCGTTACAGTAGTCTCATTGGGCCTTATGGTGGATAACTTTGGGGCCTCTTCAGATCGACGGCTTACGCTCCGATCCTGATCTTGACAGCATTGTCCGACCAGTTGACAAATATATCGATGCCGATTGTACTCGCGTTAGCGACGAATCCCGAAAATTATTTACAATGGCAGACAGAATTTGACATCTTGTTTTTCTTTACTTTTGAATTTGCAATCGTACAAGCGAATTCGTTAGTTTAGACCGGAAAACTATTTTATTTGGTATAGGCAATGTAGGGGCATGAGCTTCACCTGGTAGTAAGAGCTGCTTAAATCGTAATTGCGATCATTAATATTAATTATTGTTATAGCTGTCAACTCCTTTATTAGGCGTGATTAACGATGAGAATCTTCCCACAGTACCTAACGCCTACGTTTCAGTAAAATTCTACGTTTTTTAGTTTTTAGAGATTTTATTTTTTGAGTAGACATGTGACAAAATTTCCGCCGGGTCGGATTTTCTTGGATCAATCTACCGAATCGTTATGATTATTTTCAAAATTTGCACCTTTCAAAGTATGCCAAAAAATTTTATTCTCCAAAATTTGAACTCACCTGAATTGAAGTAATCCGAAAATTGAATAATCCAAAAAACGGTTTTCACCGGTTATCACAGCACAATTTTATTCTATTCAAACTCCAGTCACTGCAGAATGTTAGCTTTATATATTGCTCGGTTGATATTGTTCCCAATAATCTACACCACTACAAACATGGTTCAATCAAAAATATATCCGTTATGGCGTAAATTGTTATATCAATAGATTCCAAAGCGAGATTAAAAAATAAATACATTTTCAGTAAGCACACGATCACATGGAAACTTATGATCTCTTTACTGAATATATTTCAGACTTGAATCAGACGCTACTTCAAAGTATCAAAAGTTCTAAAAAACCGTTCAAATTAAGAGAGTATTTTTATTTTCTAGCTAAAATCTCAAATCTTTAAACCAACAATCTCAATTATTGTTATGCCAGCTGATGCTAGTTCCATATAAAATGTCATGTTGGAGTATCACCAATTGAAAAAGGAAAAAAATCGCGTTTTATTGATTCATTTATTCATAATACTATTTATGCAAAACTTGCAAGGTTCATCACACGATAAACAACTGTCAAATTATTACATGTGTCACAGGATTCAAATGGTAGATGATTTTGATTGGAGCGGTGCGTGGAGTTGACTGATAGACTATCACGGAGCAAAGCATTGCCTAACTGGAGCCAGCGGAGGCATTGTCCCAGGGCCGCGGCTACGCTGTTAAGGAACCAACCAATCACGTTGGAGTTGGCTGTTATTCCAATATGGCTGCCAGACAATGTGAGCCGGAGGACTTCGAGCTAGAGGGGGAAGGTCTCTACCCATAATGCCATTCTCCGACTCCCCGCTGAGCAGGGAGCGTACCAAGGCCTGATCGGTCGACGTTGCCACACTGCGACAGCCAGGGGTGCATCGCTTCCTCTTAAGCCACGAGTCATGGAGGGGCTGAACTACCCTTGACGAGGACTTCCTGGGTCTCAGAGAGCCCCTTAACATTTATCGACATTACCCTGACTAGCTAAACTTGTGAAGATTGTTATTTTCAACTATCAGAGAATTTGGACAAATTTTATTGAAATTTAGTTAAATATCATCGCTCGTTACATGTTTCTATGCTTTACTGCGAGCTGCGATACTCTTCGATGGCTCCAAATTTCATATTCATATTCATATTTCATAGAAATAAGGCTTCATTTCTCAAATTAAAATTGTTGGAAATTTTTATGGTCCTTTGGGATCGGTGCATGAATATTTATCATTAAAATATGTTAAATGAAATTATTTGGTGGCCCGGTAATACAGGAAAATCACTGACCTAAGCCAAGCCTCTGAATTGCCATTGATCCTAGGGGCCATTATAGTTTCAAAATTGGATGCAGTATAATCCTATAAAAAGACAGTGGCCCGGTGACTAGCAATTCTTGGAGTTAGTGAACGGGCCACAGACCTAGGCGTAGATAAAGGTTGTAAACCACTGCTGTTAGATGGTATCTAAATCCTGTCAAATGCCTCCTCTATTGATACCCTTTATTCTTGTGTCGTCACTCTCACTCGCGCTTGATTCAAGATACTTGCCCACCAAGCTACATCAGATTGGCTACGTAATTACCACCAATAAGATCGTATTCCAATGTACGTAATGTATTCTGGCATAATGTTAAACGTATACCTGTTAGACCAAGCCGAGACTGTACAACCCAACATAAGCAGACTTTAATTTCAATCTTCTTGTGAGTCTTTCACTATGCGCAGTCTTGTGCTCTAACAGTGAAGCAAAAACTGTTATGCTTTAAAATAAGAGAATGATCATTTTTCTTTTGAGTTTTACTTAGTCAAAATAACGCATAACAAATTTTCAATTCTCCAAAAATTGTAATCAAGCCTTGAGCAGATAGCAGTTGGAGGCGGAGACCCGGCAACACTGAGTGGCGCGGCTTGTCTGACAGGGATATAAATGATGCTTAATATTATACAGAGAACTTAAGCCTACTACTATCTTTTACCCACCAACATCATGCACCCTTCAGCCTAGAGTTTCATCTAGACAAGTAATTTCTCTAGAATAAATATAATACAAGATTTCTATGACCTGCGGAGGGAAGAGAAGTTACCTGATCGGAGTAGCGATTAAGATTAACTATTTTTTTAAATGAACTGAATTACCAGGATTAAACATTTTTCTGCCACAATGTGACATTTGTTAAAAGTCTACTGATAATATATGAGTCATTTTGATCACAAAAATAATTCCATTGATAGAATGATTATATGGTGGCTAAGTGAGAGTAGCGTCGCAGCGGCTACGTCAAGCTCCAGAGTGCCTCAGCTTCTATTGTTCTCCTATCACTCAGCCTTTGTCTGGTCTCAAAGATATTCCCACTGGTTTTTTAGCCCAGTCCTTCGCTCAGGCCCCTTTATTTTTGGGCCTCATGAAAAACCCTGCTCCACTCCCTTATATTAACTACATTCTACCTGTGGAGGCTAGCATATTTCAATCCCCTGATTTTACGCCTTCAGTTCATCAAGTAAAAAGGCCTCACTCAACTTCTGAAAAAATTTTTAGACTACTTGTTCATCATACAAAACTTGTTTCATTGTTATTAGAATTATTTCGTTGCATACAGTTATTTGCCAAAAATTATAGTAATTCTTATGATGATGATAGTGTATTTTATTCAAAATGGATTTTTTTTTTTTCTTATTGTATGAAATTAACTGAATTAATTAAATTCACAAAAGCACCCAAGTAGGAAACTTGTTATCTTGAACAAAAGCTGTTTACAGTAATGTGAAATTACTACATTGGGTACTCCGTAACTTTTGGCATTGATGAATAATTTATGAGCATAGTTTCAAAGCTGTTCAATCCATAATAGTATCGCATGGGGAACTGATTTATTGACTGATAAGTGCCAAATCATTCAATGCCGCCTGTGCCTAGGCAAAATCTAACATAACAATGCATGTTAGGTGTTGTGGAACCACTGCTAAAGAACACACAGGACACCCTGTACATGGTAAATAATAGTGGCGGCATGAAGTTGTGCTTTTTCTGCATTGTAAAACGTTCTATAACATATAGAATCAATAATAAATTTCTCAAAGGGATAATAGGGCTTTGAATATATATCTAGTGGGAATCGGTTGCGTTACAGTGATATGAATTTAGATCACACATACACAACTTGCATAATGGACAAATGATTTTTACATTTACGATAATAAAGAGTGAAATTCTGTCTGTTAATTACCGTGAAGCATTCGCTTTCGTTATTATAATTTTTATATTCTCATATTCCATATATGTATTAAATTATCTGACCTTTGATATGCAACTATGATGAAGCAAATAGTGACGTATGTATCAATGATCCAAGTGTGCCACGCGAACTGTAAATAGATACAACTAATCGTACGAATGATACGTGTTCAGGTATCCCAAATTACTAGCGAGTTAATATAATTAGGAGAATAATATCCGTTATAAAACTGTTGGTCATTGTTGAGACTGTGAATGTAATGTACAAGTGAATAGACTCATAAGGATATCACACCTTGCCTGCCAAACAAACAGTCAGCAGATTTATAACTCAAGTGTGTTATGGTCCAGTTGTTACGATAGTAAATATAGACGGCTTTAATACAAATTACGAATTATATAGAACTCGGAAGTCGATTGAAAATTAAAATACTATAAAATCTTTACACTTTTTTGCACAGTGATTTAGACTATGTGCGATTATTTGTAAATTGAAATGAATTTCCAGCAATACGGAACACGGAAGGCCATATGAAGAGTTGAAGTGATTTTTGGATCTAAGTATGGCCTATATTTAGAGTGATTTACTGATTGACGTCATTGCTCACCTCGCATAATGAGGAGCTCGTCCTAAACGTGATTAGACTATTAGTAAATGAATGATATCGTCCAAAGTTTAACAATGATTGGACATTTGGTGGGCCAATAGGTGTAGGAAAATTCTGTAAACCAGGTCAAAGACCTCAAGATAGGAGTAGCTTACTGCCACAAGTCATTCTGGATTGTTGTGCCCCGTCAATGACCATTGTTGCCACCTCATAGTATGACTTACACTCTTGGGATGTTGCTTGCATTTTTAGATGGCGTTAGTATGTTCACCTTTGGTAGCTGGGTCATGCTCAAAGGAAGTAGGTCTTTTTATACCCGAGTTAAACAGTGGCTAAACCGTGCGAAATTTTCTTCTATAAAACTGCAACTTGCAAAGAAAATTTCAAATTAGCGCAATTCCCAAGGAATCTCTTGTACTATGATTACTTTCAAGATTTTATGTGCGACGCTCTCGTATTCACGATTCAAACCTATTTTCATAAATTCTTATCTATTTAGTCACAGTTCATGCATCGTACATTATCAACAAGATTCCCACCTTTCCAACATGAAACGAGATGGGCAATATGCACGCATGTTATAACCTGGACAGACCTCTGGCACATCGCATGTCCAATAAAGTAGATTATTTATTAGGTGCGAACAGAATTGCAAAATGTTGTTTGAAAGGCGGTGGTTCATTCGCTTATGGAAGTAAGCAATTGTGATAACGATTTTTTATCGGTTTGGTGCAAGGTATTTCCCATAAAATACCCAGATGCAAGTATATTGAAGTTTTGGGGTACCGTTCACCGTGGATATTTGTCGGTCTAAGTGAATAGAGACCATTTGAACGATACAAGATTTGCGAATTGGTAACAAAAAGTGATTTCCACTGTTGATTACCAAAAAAGTATTCGATTGAACCGCAACATCAAAAAAGTACAAGGTTAAGTCGCCTTGATATTGGCTAGCGCTCAGTGGTTTCAAGGTGAATTTTATTTTTATTATTCTGCAACGCTTATTTCTCTTTCTTTACGTAAGATTGTATATACCTATATATACACAGAGAGTTCCTTCTGTAGGATGCTTCATGCAACACTTGACTAGCAACTCCTGAGTGGATGCACACTGAATGCGCTTCTAAGGTTCTTTATTTTCTTTGAACTTGTTCTAGAGAGACCCTTAACCGTTGCATTATTTGAACAAGGTTCAGTTTTATACATCACAAACTTCAAGACGATGAAACGTCTCACGATTCGGAGGTATTTTTTCGGCGAATTTCCGTTTCTTATTAACCCAAAACCAAAACGAAAAAAAAAAAACAGAGTTAAAAGTATAATTTGCAATAAAAGTCCCAAAATTCTTGTACCGAATAATGGAAATGGAAGAGTCGCTGGAACGCACGGAGATCAAATTAAAGTTGAACAGCTAACGTGACTTTGTTTAGTCAGGAAGACTTTGTTACTTTTTGTATCCTGGCCTAAGGATTTCTCAGTAAAGTCCTTCGACAAAAAATAGCCCGATGCAATAATGACAGGTTGAAGCTGGATGGAGAGGGCATCTAAAAAGGGCTAATGGCACTTCAGGTGACAGGCTGACCTCAACCCCTCTGGCTGATACATATCTATCCTAAATCAACATGGTCAAAAACTGGGAGCTCTTGATCTCCATTGTTTAATGTTGAGCTTTGCATTCTTTGGTTTCTTGTATTTCTAAATTTACTCGTACAATATTATTTTTGGTTAAACAAACACGTGTACATTTCCTGGTTTGAGAATGTGAGAAACAAATTTATGAATATATAATTTTTTTTAAATGTTATACGTCTTTTTTGATAGTAACGAGCATTGGACTATAATTTAAATCCAGTAATAAAATTTTTGTGAAAAATAGAAGTAAGAAAGCCTATATTTAGTCGGTTGGATGGCTTCAGAGCGTAAAACCATAGCTACACCCTCTTAAATAAAATCTTCAGGGACTGGCATGAGTTGCAAAATCCTTTCCAATGTATAGGTACGTTCCGAGTAGGCGATCCTATCCAGGTAAAAAGTCGAATTTATAAAAGGTAAAAAAGCATTATAATATTAGAACTTGAAAAAGCCAAACCGTTCTAAGCCAAACTTAATTTTTCATTGACATTGACACATCATTATTTATTACGAATGTTGTGTACGTCACATTCATAATACAACTTTTATGTAAATGTTTTAATCCGCTGGGAATTGAAATGTCTTTTGATAAAAGTCAGCTGTCTAGTTTTCTACCAAGGTATTTCAGCCCTTTTTTCAAATCTACAATCCCAATTGTTCTGTCCGACTAGCACGGTCCTATTCCACTCAAATTATCACCAAACTCTTATTTTTCTCTTTCAAATCTCTTCTACCGATCCAAAAGCTCCTCTACCAATGAATGAAAACGAACTTGCAATAAATTAATGAGCAGTAAAGTAAGTGACAAGTAAATATCGCTAATTTTTAACTAAACCTAAAATATAAAAATTATCGTAAAATAAAATGAAAATCCAGATCCTGAAAACGAAATTGTATGTACATTTGTGCCCCATCTTTATTTTTCTTTCTATTTTTTTTTTTTTTTCGACTCGTAGAGGTTGGGCTTGAATTTACACCGCGTGGTGAGCCATGATATGAGTAATGGTGTGTACTCGTGTAACAGGGGTGGTTGTCGCAAGTCATGGCTCCGAGTTCCAACCCCTGAGCAGGCTTTGCCAAGCAGCTGCCCCCAAGCACAACCCCGAGGGATTCTAGCGAGCCAAGCTAACATGGCGGAACACGGATAGCTCCAAATATTGATTCTCTCATGGGACGGAAGAGTGATCTGAATTACAATGAGTCTGTGTCAGGAAACGTCGGAGTCTGAGCTCCTTCCTGGCGTAGCTATGTACCCGGAAACCCTACGCATTTTCAAAACTGCAATGTAATATTGAATTTCCAAGTTGCGCGAACCTTTCAGCCCCCCATCCCCCTCCCCGGCCACCCCAAAAAAAAACAAAAAAACAGAAAGAATTCTCACCTTTCTGCGATATTTTGATTATTGCTGAAAAAGAGCTCCGAAAAGCAAAGTGAAGAGAAAGTTTCAATGATTTGTTTGAGAAATAGATAGAGACATAAGAAAGAAAATTTATGGGGTGTAAATAAAAGTTTTAAATTATTATACAAAAGCTTGCAGAAAGTGTAAGAAAATTTTTTCTGTTATCAGAGAGAGACGTTTGAATTCAGTTAAAAAATTAAACTAAAAAAAAGTAGAAAAAAAAAATGAAATAAAAGCAATTTCCTTAAAACATTTCGCAGGCGTGGCCTCTCTGGTGTCACGTGCACGTCGTTTATAATTTCCGACAACATATTATTCTTTGGCGTTGGCCGTTGCCGTTGCCCTCCGAATTCTCGACTTTGTATTGTATTCAAGATATATATATGTATAATACTTATGTATATATATATATACTATTCTTCTCTCAAGCACTGAACAATTTGGTTAGACACCAACGCATTTGAATACAACCGCGAGCTTAAAAAAACAAATAAAAAATGGAAAGAATAAAAAACGATAAATAAATAAATATATAAATAAATAAATAAACAAGTACTGGGACCACCGCGCACGAAGAGTCGTGTAATTAAAAGATCGTTAATATTAATAATTAACGTTACCGTTTAAGCTATTGCGTGTATCATAAAAATTGTTCTTAATTTAACGAGATCAACTCTATATGTCAACTTTATTACGTTAAATCGTTACACAACCGTACATATGCCTATATATATAATTTAGAGCGTAATACTATTTAGTTGCGAAGTTTTAAAAGGAAATAAAATAAAATAAGAAACAATATACCCACGGTATAGCTAAAGATGATCTCAGTGGAAATAAAAAATTCTGCGAATATCGCGTAGGTACTTACCAGATACAGATATGGAATTTCTTCATAGAAATCTGAAGATGATCTAAGTGAACAAAGGTATGGGAATAAGCGTGGGTACTCTAGTCCAGAGACAGATATATGAAGTTTCTTCAAGCTTAAACGCGTACGTCCAGGAAATAGAACCGGAAGTTAACAGTTTAGAATTTGTCTAGCATCCGCCAAGGTTTTGTTATACCTATTTTTATTTATTACAATTATATTTTCAAATTTTTAAATGAGATTGAATTGCAAAGTGGCAAAAATAAAGTAATAGTAATGAACAATAATAGAAACTGTAGACGGATAGCTGATTCTTTAAAATGAAGTATTACTCCATTGAAACAAAAGTTAATTACACGTATCGATCTTTATTTTTATAAAGTAGTTTCCGGTCTGACTTATCGAACATTTTTTACTATTATTATTATTTTTCATCATGATTTCTTATTTATTCGTATATCCCAGGTAGACAAGTAGGTAGGTAGGTAGGTAGGTAGATAGGTGGGTACCTAGGTATTACGCGACAGGAAGTAAAAGGAGCGGGGTACCTAAATTGTATTGTATGCAATTTATCATCGACCCCGTTTCAATTTCCGTTTCAACGTGTAACATAGACTATTAATTGTTACACGGAGAAAAATAAATAGAAAAATAAAGAAGAGAGAAAAATAAAAAAAATAAAATAGAAAACGAAACCAACAAAAAAAAGACCACGTTTACCTAGACACGTGGTAAAACCCGTAACGAACCGGACATAAACTAGATTTGAAATTTAGAGGGGAACTTGCGATCCAGGATCTATGTAAGAAGTCGATTCCTATCTCCAAGTAGGTACATACGTACAAAGACCGAGGTTAAATGACATAATTAAAATCCATATTGGTCAAGATTACATAAATCGAAAACGGTCATACCCCGAATCGATACAAAACCATATCCACAAATATGATCGGTAAATATTTTTTTTTTTTTCTCAGTTTTCTCGATTTGAACTTGCTGAAATATAATTAATCCAGGAATTGACTGTGTTTAGAGTAAATTTGACGAACTTAAGGAGTTTAAATTCCAGGAAATAACTACGATGAAAAGTTTGTCTAGCAACGCCAGATGGTGAAATAAATTGGATTCTAACACCGCGTTGCTGTGGCTGCAAGCAGCGTGCCCATCGGTTAGCTGGCTCCTGTTATATATTTCTTGGTTCTTTTTTCTTTTCTTCATTTTGTAGTTTTTTTTTTTTTTTTTTTTCTTCTTTTTTTTTTTATACCTTTTTTTTATACCGGTGTCTCTTTCCGGTTTGTGGGGCGAGAGTCTCGCCGCGATTAGCTCTCAACTATATATCGAAGCTATATGGATGATATCGTGCACCTTCATCGGAGAAGGCGGAGACTAAAAAACCGTACGCCCATAGTAATTTATTCTCATATCACCCGCTAGAAAATAATATATCGAACCACGAATTCTACAGGCTGTAGAAAATTTTTACACCAGCGTATTCATTTATTTATAATTTTTTTATAACAGTAAATTAATATCCATGCGAAATTTTTACGTATATCAATTTTGAATCGTCAAGATTTTATGTATATGTGTACATACATACATACCTGTATGTTACTTACCTATATCGCATTGCGAATTTTTTTCTATAACATAAACAACAAAACGTATCTCTTATTATTTCATAGAATATTTATGGTGCAGTTCGACACGAGCTATAACTAATATTTTCGTGTTAGACGGACGAAGAGGACTTCGTGGGTGGCTGAGGTTCGAGGTTTTGCTGGTTAGCTGTTTACCGATAATCCATCAACGGTCTGGATGTAAGTAAGACTACTAGATCCGCAATCCATTGTCAGATCGAACGCCAACCGACGGATTGACGTGGTCTTACCGCCATGCAGCAAGCTCGCGTATATTATACATATATACATACATACAATCGAGATATATGTATAATATATTACACAAACCTGTCTATTTCGATGTCTGTTATATCTGAAACGTGTAATTAAATGATCACCGTTTAAATTTCTCGAATTTATTAGAAAAAAATTAACACCGATCAATTATCGTTAGTTTATAATATTTTTTATGTAAATTACTTTATTTAGAATAATCGTCAATTTCTGTTTAACTGTAAATGTCAAGGTGTTTCTGGAGAAAATCGATCTATAAACGCCCGGAAGCATGGTCCGGAAAACCAATTTCGATTCCCTATGGAAAAGCTGTAGAAAACGAAGCGTGGAGTTGGTTGTATACCTACCAAATCGGTAATCGAAAAATCGTGATGAAATCTTTTCGAAAAAGAAAGGAAAACGACAAAAAAAATTTCTACCCTAACGAATATATATTATGGTTGAAAATTCAGTTTTAGTTCCAAACTATATGAATTCTATTTTTTTTTGTTTTTTTTTTGAATTTCCCGCGAATTAAGATGCGAAAAATCAATATATTTTTGAATATACCTATATCTACAGTATACATTTATATAGGTATGTACATGTATTTATATATATAAGTATGAAATTACGTCTGATCAAATTATATATTTAAAAGACTAAATTAGAAGAGGTTTTACATAAGTCTTTAAACAGAGATACAATCGTGTCTAACAATGAGACAATAAGATGTTAGAACAGGTAAAAAGCCGAGGTTAAAGACGTTCGTTTTCGTAGAAATCGAAACTAAACAATTACACGTATATATATCTATCGGTTAATTCATTTGGCGTGTCAATTTTTTTTTTTTTTTGTTCTTTTTTTTCTTCTGTTTCTGTTTCTGCGAAATACAGACGGGATCAATCGGGTTTCATCGATTGGTATACATACATATACATAGGTATACGTATACCTATATGTATTCTATCGCGAAGAATCAAAAAGCCTTGAGTGGTCTAATAGTCCGGTAATTTATTGGGCTCGAATATCTTTCTATTCGGTAACGATATTATACCTACATGAACGATACGATACGGATTTTAAATACCTATAAGGATTACAGACCATCGATCTATCCGTGACGAAAAAAAAAACAATTCCAACAAAAACAACCCAAACCTTTTTTAATTGATATAATAAAATTACTCAAACTCACCTTTGTACATACATACGTTTCTTCGTCTTGTTTCTTCGATCATACCAACTACATACGAAATATTATACACGTGATAATTGTTCGATTATTTTTTTTTTTTTTTTGCAAGTTCTTTTGGGAACAACTTCGAAATAAAATAGTTCCTGCTCATTGTATGAATGTAACATACAAATGTATGTAAAAAAAAAAAAAAGAAAAAGAAAAAGAAAAAACTGGTTATAAAAAAAAAAAAAAATGAATAAATAATAGGAATAAATTTTTGTGTTCCAGTTTTTGATTCTTAGTGTTGCAGCGCGGACAATCGTGGGTACAGATCGAGGGCGATAAAAATCTACGTCTTACTCCTTCAATATATTATAGATTGGTTCGATCGATAGTAGATATAATTCCGCCACGTCGCGTACCACGTCCTATAGGTATATGGATATATAGATATATATATATATATATATATATATATATATATATATATATATATATATATATATATATATATATATATATATATATATATATATATATATATATAAATATATTCGATCGTGGTCGGTAATAAATAAACAAATTTTATAATCCAACGATCAGCGGCTGACCGCGGCAAGCCAAGACTCATTACCCGGCAATCTGTGCGCCGATCAAATCCATGTATATGTCTATATAGGTATATACATATATAGACCTATACATCCATAACCCCGAAGCATAAATACAGACACATTTATTCAACATGGCGGTTGATTAATGGATCAATGGTATATTGCCCGAAAGGTGCAGCAGCAGCACCACCGATAGAATTTTTTGGACAGCTGAAGCAACGCAAGTATAAGGTATAGGCATATCCGATATACATATTAAACATTACTGTTTGAATTGTACATATAAATATTGATACATAAAGAGCTGATAGAATAATTTTATAATCAATATTTTCGATTAGTAATTTGAAGGGGTAGCTCTCTTAAGCATATGAAAAATAAAATAAAAAAATGTAAAAGGCTGTGAATTGTTGACTACTGATGATTTATAGACACACGGTCAATATCTTGTATAATATTAAACGTCTTTGCTTGTAGCCTACCTGATCATGTCGTGTCTTGTCGTATGTTACATACATATCTACCTACTTGTAAATTTATAGTTGCTTTTCGACGTATAAGGACGTTGTATCAGATACGGTTCGTATATATACGACTTATGGGAGGGGCTAATTAAAAAGCTAATCAACCGACAAATATAGAGATGAAATTAGCTCCGGACTAGAGTTGATTCAATACATCTAAAACGGGCATCGTGTGAACAATTTCTCATACAAAACGAACCGATTTTTCTTTTTGTATGTATATAAGTATATACATACATACATACATACTCCGAAAATATCCGCGACGATAATATTCAACTTCTTACATCAAAATTTATATATTAAAATTTATTTTCAAAAAAATCGACAAGAAAATTCATGCTGTTTATAAAACCAGATAAAATTGTAGCAAATCTTTGATATAAATACAAAAAAAAAAAACAAAACGTTTTATGCGGTTGATGGCTATACCCGATCGCCCGTAACAGAATTGGGTCCTCTGCATCACTGCATGCCTATAGTCAGTGAGGCGAACGCACAGACAAGGTGCGTATTATAACTATAAAAGCCAGGCCTGTCTGGTCTAAAGTAATTAAATGCAGGGAGGAAGGGGGGAGGGAGAGGGGAGAGGGGGACAACGACGACGACGACGAGGGGCAGTTGTGGTAACGTCGGTCAAAAAGAGGGAAATATAGGAGAGAAGAGGAGGTTGGGAGGAGAGGAGAGAAGAGAAAAGAGAGAGGGAAAAAGTATCAAGAGAGGGGTTACAGGGAGAGAAGAGGAGAGGAGAAGAGAAGAGAAGAGAGGAGAGGGCGTTCCTGGAGCCACTCCCCGCGTCATCCGGAACTGCGCGCCCAGACTCCGCAGGAGGGTCCGGGTCCTTCTTCTATACGAGTTATGGATGTAACTATGATGTACACATACACAAATTTTAGGTGGTCATTTAAAAAAAAAAAAAAAGACAAAAATGTCCACCAAAGACTGATGCTAAAATTTTCGTAAAATCGTCCCATACTGGATCCAGTTGGATTTTTTTTTTCTACCTTATTTACTTTAAAAAAAATCCACTAATTGTGGCATTTTTAATCCATCAACCTTATGATGAGAATAATTGAAATAATTGACAGAGCCAAGGTAAAAATTTTTGTTCAATAATCGTAAGAGGGTGATTTTTATACGTGCACAAACACAACTGTAGGGTCTATAACCGTTTATGAATTATACGAGTTTATAATATTGACCAATACCTACAGAACAGAGTATAAAGGTATAAGAATGTATAAGACGTCCGTGTATGTAGCTCAATTAAAGCACGCGCGATGACTTTATAGATTTATCGTTCTTAGTCGAGAGGCAATTGCCAATTAATCGATCGAACTCGATATAGGTTTGGCAGTGACTGTTTCTAAACGATTACCAAAACGATTACGTATGTACATACGTATATATCAAAGGGCCGCGTCATTTTTATAACCGTAATAGTTAAACTATGCATGAATTAACCGGGTGTAGAAAAAGAGAAAGAGATTGGGAGTAATTTTCATTAGCAAAATTTAGCAATATCGATTTACTAAATAATTCACAATTATTTTTATACCAATGGTTATAGTAAATCCGTACCACAAACGGAGAGAGAGAGAGAAGTGGGTTGTAGGTATAGACTATAAGATTGCCTATGGACATGGTATTTGCTCTTTCCGCGTACGACGAGGTTTCATCGTGTTTATGGTAATCGTTACAGGGTGCGGCCAGGTGAAGACAGTTGCTTGCCAACAAAGCACGTTGTCGAACTTTGTACCTACAAATTACTGCCTTAATTCTACATGCTTGAAACGCAGCATGCGCTCTAAGGATTTAGCTCCTCTTATCCACCAATATCTGCTTATAATTTTTAATCCATACAACTATAGCAAATTAAGCGTAAGAAAAAGGATCTCTACATACAAACCGAGAGGATATATCAAGACCACCGTTGATCCCGATGAACAAACCGATAACTACGACATAAAAAGTGAAAATAAACTCACCAGTTTCCAAGTCGATGGTGTAGGGTAGTCCAGCCCATGGATCGGCATCCTCGGTTCTCGATTTTTCAACATCCTTAGCAATCGCTTCCTGAAATGAGATGATTTTTTTTTTCCTTCATACATTTTTAGACTCACTCCATTTTGAAATTTGATTTGATCATGTAAGTATAATATTTTTGACAATGATCAGTTCACACTATGACTAGCTCGACCAATCAACGTTGGGTTGACGATAGATCCGGGAGGGTAGCGAACGCCTAGGGCAGATGTGAACTGCCTTAGTCAATAGAAATAGACCATAACTATAATGCAATGGCGGACGGTGAAGTTTGGGTATTTATAATCCGGCTCGCATCAACCTTCAACAAATGGACGAGGTCTAATCATCACATGGTTAAAACTTCGACATGGATATGTGCGAAAAAATAATAGGAGAATTGAAGATCCGAAGGGAAGATAAGTGAAACAAAAATTGCGTCTTAGTGGTGACTTCCTTCGAAATTCTCTGCTCATCTACTTTGTGGTCTTGCATGGCTATCGGTACGTAAGTATAAGCATACAAGGTATAAAACGAGTGAGTACGTGACATCGCGTTGACGTCTGGGCTCATCAAAGGGAGACAATCTACCCTGATGACCTAACGATGACAAGTCAACGTCGTGGTGCTCGTGGTCGAGACTAGACGATTGTTGTTATGGTCATTGCAGGTCTACCCCGTTGGTGATTCAGGTTTCCTCCATGTTATAAGAGTGCCCAACGCGACGGAGATGATTGCACGTATTGTTAGACACTCGTCACATTTACGCTCTGTATCATTCAGGATCTTTCAACAATGCATCCTAAATGCACATCCTTATATACCTAAACTTTTGACAACGTGCCCATAAGCTAAAGACTTGACTAGCTTTTGCTAGGTAATCGTTTCGGCCAATTAAAGATACGCAAGACTATCTAACGGTCGATGACAATGCAGGGTAAAAGAATTTCGTCGCTTATTCAAGCTCGGGATAAACGCCATAGGTTTATTTTTGGCATTTAAAGAAAAGGAAGATCCTCAAAAATTTTATTCAGACTACAAAAAATCGGTGAAATTTTCATGGTTTTATCATTTGTGTCCTTTCTGTACTAATTCTAACGAATCACAGCGACTTATTAAAGTTGATCATGATCGTGCGATCCGTTGAAAAACTTTTCGGGGATTCCTGGATCGTGTCAGGGATGATATCTTTATGTAAGCGGTTGCATGTCGGTATACTGATTACTTTGTATGTGAATGTTGCATGATCTTCTCAACGAAGTATGTACACGGAGGGATTATCCATGGTTTTTCCTACACTGTGCCGCCTTCCAACCCTGTGACCCCCGCGAGACCCTGACTGCGGCCGCGTAGGTACACGCCTATACATCGTAGCTGTAGTGAAATGAGTTTAATGAAAACAGCATTGTGTCGTGACCATTAATCATAGTCGGGTTCCGATACCATCCATCCGACCGTGATGTATTGTTGCGTGCCGCGCACAGCCCTGGAGGGGTTTTTGAATACGAAACCACCCTCGGATACTCTAACTCCCGCACTCCGCTACTCTCGGACTCCGAGGCCTTTGACTCTCGTTATATTCTAATTACACCCGGAATTCATTACCGAGATCAAAGCCATCACGAAAACCGCGATACCTCTTCACACTGCAGGGCTCGAATTCTAACCTCCATATATAATTTTAATAATTTTATTATTATCTGCTGTTATTTTTGCTACTTGGAAATTTTCTGCGAGAATCATTTTTCAGATTACAAGGATCTGATATTCTGGTACGATCGTCAATTTCGTTTGATCTCTTGTTGTTACTATATACGATTGTGATTATTGTTAACCATCATCATCATTATCATTGTGATTATCTTCATTTCATTCCACTAAGAGTCTACAATGGAGGTCTCTGTCGTCGGCGAGTAGACGGCCAGACATTTCTGGCATAGCTCTCAATTAAGCGGCCAAAGCTGACTCTATGGCTGTCACGACGCCGCCGCCAATGCTGATGCTGATGCTGACGGTGAAGTTGAAGTTGAAGTTAAAGCTAAAGCTGAAGCTGAAGCTGAAGCTGAAGCTGAAGCTAACGCCGACGATAAAAAAAAAAAAATAAAAAAAAAAAATAAAAAAACGTCGAGGACGATCAGGACGCGATGTGGTATGGGCCAGGCACGGTTTGTCCGACCAATGCTAACCCACCTCAACCTTCGCTCACCTTCATATATAAATATATGAAATCAATGCCACTCGTTCTTTGAAACTTTGACATGTGTTCATCCCCGAAGGTATAGGTATAGGTGAAGGTATGCTGCCTCGTGTATGTACATTTATGCCTATAGTTTGAAATTTTTACCTGTATATATGCATCGTGGTTGTATCTGCCTATACCATATGTATTTATTTACTAACACAATTCGAAATACCAACGTGTATGGGTTCTTCAAAGCTTAGCAAAATGGTGCCAGTCACGGTTCTACGATCCCCCTGGTCTCCTGTCAAGAGTGTGCGAGTCTTGTCATACGATAGGCCACAGGGTGAAGGCTACGAGGTTTGACTGGTATCAGTTGGGGGTGAGAGTCGACCTCTCTTATGTATGTACCTTATATTTTATATCTTGTACCTTATAGCTTACACCCTCTAGTTGCTAAGTCCAAAAAATACATACGAGCGGTTCGCGTGCAGCAAGTTTTATGAAAATTTTCGATATAGGAATTATGAATCTAAAAATTATGCAAATTTATAATCAACATTTTGGCCATTATTCATTCCGTGATTAAATTAATAAGATTTTGGTTCTGCGGTGACGAGGAAATTTTTGTTCCGTATACCGATTTATCAAAAATATTTATGTGTGGGTATTAAAATGAAGTATTTTTGAACTTTGAGAGTGAGAACTTGATTTTTTGCGAAATCGCGAATTAAGATGTCGATGATTATTAAATGAGAATTAAAAATGAAAATGGAAATCGTTCATAAACTAAAAAAACATTTATGCCCGTTCGTCTCTTGAGCTTTCGGCTTTTAGAGGGTGGCTTCTTTTTCCCCCATTTCACAACGATGTTGAATGATCGAAATACTCCAACATGACAGAATTAGTCTCTCGTATTCTCAATTGGCCTCGCTTCTTATACTCCCGATATCATTTGCCTTTCGGATCAATAATTCATAGTCTAGAAATCCGACAAACAATTTCAACCCTTATAAATTCCATTCCGTTTTCTCAGACATGGAACAACAAATCCTATATGTATGTATATATAATCTTTCGCGATTTCACGCGATGCACTTTACCCCCGTAACTACAACGGCGCCAGCTTACTTGATCCGCTCGGGTTTCAGGAGGATCGCAAAGAAGGGAAGATGATGAACGAGAGGCATGGACCAGTTTTAGCCCCCGTAAAGATGGGAGGGGACGTGGGTATTAATGGTCTTGGAAATTGAAAATGGGAGTGGGCGTCAGACTAGTGGCCCCCTTTTTTACGTTTTCTCTCTCTCTATCTCTTTTTTTGTCTTCTGTCTTGTTTCCCTGCTAGTGATTTCTAACCAAAATGGCGCCTCTTATCATCGATTCAAGTTTTCTGCATAAATTGTGGTAATTTTTTATTATTATTATTTTTTTTATTTTTGTAAATTCAACAGTCTGTGTATTTTTTTTCCCCTAAACGCACATACGATTCAAGTTTTTGCTGCACAGCATAAAAAAAATCAGACAGCATCAATTAAGCATGCGAATTGAACAGCCAATTTTTCTCGTCGAAACTTGAATGTCGATTTTTTATTTTTATTTTTTTACTCTTTATTCCATTTTATTCCGTTAAAAGCGAATTCCTTTCGAAGTCAGTTTATTTAGAGTGAAAAACCGTAGAGTACGGACGGTGTCAGGTCTCTCTTTCAACTCTCGTTTCTTTCTGATCGCGGTTCATGATATTGGGAGTCAGTGAGACGGCGGCGTCCGGCGCTCGCACAAAGGTGGAACTTTGTGAACAATGCCTTGCAAAGAGGAAGAGAAGAGAATCTGAAACCATAAGGACCAAGAGCGAAAGAGAGAGTGAGAGAGAGAAAGAGAGAGAGAGAGAGAGGTAGATCCTGCCTGATGGGCGACCCGCCCAGTCAGCAGCCGCAACGTCATCCTCGGGGTCCGCACCCCTGGTTCCCTACCACACGGGGATACACGCACCAAGAATACGCATCTAGAAGCCAAGAAGAAGTAGTAAGAAAAAAAAAAATAAAAGGAAATCTCGAAGAAAAAAAATATTAAGAAAATCAAAACGCGTCCTATACGTGAATCGGTGTAATTATTATGTAGGTACCTCAATTTTTTTATTTTTTTTATTTACGTCAGTTTCGCAAAATTGAAAAATTTTCAATGAATTTATTTGTTTAATTAAATCTTTCACTGGCTTGTATTCGGGCACTGATTTATTCCGGGAATTGAGGATATAAAGTTAGCGACACATTCGATCAGTAAACGGGAAATTCTGCGTGCTCATGGGTGGTTATCACTAGACGATCTGTGGATCGGGAATCCCCTTGGGATCCTATGAAGATAATCGAATCGACGATCAAGGAGTTATAGTTGTTGCTCGACGAGAGACGTGACACGTGCTTTAAAATTTGACGATCATGTTTCGACGATTGTTTTCAAAGATACGAATTAGCGATTATCACGTATTAATTCGACAGCGTGATCAATCTGCTGAAGAAAAAGAAGAAAGAGAGAAAAAATAAAAAATAAAAATTCAGATTAATTACGGCTAGCCAGACTGCAGTCAATCGATTGATCGAAATTAACGTAACTGTTATTGCAATTTCTGATCGTTCGTTTAATTTCACTTAAAAAAAAAAATAAAATAATAAGAAATAAATAATAATGAACACTTGGGATATTGCAAACAATCAAAGAAATAAATCCCCAATAAATTTGTGAGAACTGAGCTAGTTGCGGTGTTAAAAATAATTTCTTTTTTTCTCTTCTTTTAGGTATATATATATATAAGATGTAGAGTATAGAAAGCAGGAACTACAATAATGTCGAACAATCGAAGTGGAATGGAGTCTGTTAATCAAGTTGTCTATAATTGCAGTAACAGTATCTATCTATATCTACCTTTTACAGGGATGGAGAGTAACATTTATCTGTTCTGCATCAAGGAACAATATTTTTAAAGTAGTAGTTAACTGCAGCAGATTATAATTTATTTCTACAAGATTTATAATTGTCCCTGGAGCAATCAGCGCCAGACCGTCCCGCTTTCCATCAACTATGATCAATTTTTCCGATCGATTTACTATTAATAAGTTTTAAATTTCTATATAACGAGCTAACAATGACACATAGACAACGTCAGACCACGGCTTTATAAGGCAACTGCACACCTCTCGATCAAATTATAGGAGCAAAAAATATCAAAATTTTTTTACAGTTCTTAATTAGAAAGCTTACCTGTATTTCTGTGCCATTTTCTGCTTCCAAAGATTTGAGCTTTTCAAAATTCTCATCGGGTTCTTTCAGGTCTGGATCTGTCGATGATGAAACTGCTTTATCGCTGATGGGATTAGCGGCTGCCGGTTCTTCGAGGGTGAATCCAAGATCGACGTCCTGCTTCCAGAGTACTTCTATCAGATCCATGTCCTGGACAAAATAGAAAAAAAAAAAAAAAAGAAAATACGGAAAAGAATTAGTATAGTTTAAAAATTTTACAAGATTTCAATTTTACTCTTATTTATTTATTTAAATATATTTTTCCATTGGATTTAAATATATACGATTTCAGCTAGTTTTGTTCTCGTATAGATTATAGTTGTAGGAGTTCAATCACCCAACGGTTTTATTTACCTATATCGATTATTTATTCATGTGTTAAATTCTTTTAGGGAAAAAGTATAAGACGTTAGGGTATTCGTGACTTTCTAAAATCACGTATAGGTATTTGCACAAGTCCCTTTTGTTATAATACTCATTAAAAAAAGGTGTGAGAGAGAGAGAGAGAGAGAGAGTTACAAACAGCTACGATGCAGCCATGAAATTTGTATTAGGTATACCCACAGTTGAGGTATAATGTCATTCCTATACCTTCTCCATATTGTAAACCGATAAATCGGTTAAAATCGCGATTTCAATATCTCGTAATAATTTTTCGCACAAACAATACAAGTTAAAAAAATAAATAAATCTCAAAAATGCTTTTTTTTTCCTATTCTTTTTTTATTTTTCTATTTTTCTAAATTGGGTTTCTATATATATACGAAATAAGCACCGGACTGCAATTATATATTATTAATTAATTAGTTCATGAAACGCAATTCTATATACGATTTTGGTCCAAGGATCGAGAAACATCCGCCATTTTGTGCTGGGTTCGTGTTCGTTTGTATAGTATATTAGTTTCCAGACTCCAAATAAGGGCGCTTGCGCAAATAAATGGTAAACCCTAAACACGCACAATCGACCTCACCTCGAATGAATAACTCATATTCCTTGTCTCACTTACATCAAATTAATCCGAGGTATGGTAATACAGCCACATAAATTTTGTTAAATATTTTTCAATCTTTATTTATTGTTTATCGAACGATTTCAACTTCTATAACATAAGCTTGGAGATTATAGTTACTAATCACGATTCTATATCATCGACGATTCCATAATTTCGAGTCTTTCTTATATATTTTCTCCTTATTTTTTGATTCAAATTTTATTAGATCCTAAATTTCCCGAACTCTGCAGGTAAAGAAAGAGAAAGAATAGTTCGCGATTAATATTCCTAATAATTGAATGAATTTTTAAACAGATGCGGTTTATCGATAAGTCACAGGAAGTGAATCGATGATCCGTAACATTGTTCCGCCGGTGGTGGGTAGGTACGTAAGAAAAAAGGAAAAGAATAAAAAAATAAAACGTTAAAATAGAAACAAGAGAAAAAATAATAATAACAAAAATAAGAAAAATTATCGATACGCTTTCCGCCTCCGCGCAACTTATATAGCGCGGGTTTGATTTACAAGAATCGATCGTCCCCTCATCCCTTCACCCCTTTTAATAGCTACATCGTAGTTCAAAACGATAATTACAGTCACACCAGGAACCGTAGATCTCATTACGAATCTAAAATCGTTACCAAAGTTATATACGAGGTTTTATATTAATTAGCGGTTGAAATCGACTAATGGTAATCGTACTTAAAGATCAATATATAATTAAACCTGATTCCTAAACGGTAAAAGGGTTTACGAAAGGATATATAATATCAATACGAATATCATTTATTTACTGTATATATATATATATTTACTTATCATCGTACATATGCAGCGGTTCAAAGTATTATCCTTGCGCAGAAACGAATCTATAATATATTATATATACTAAACGTATCATGTGTACTTATAAAAGATGTACCTAGGTATATAATCGATTCATAAGAAAGAAGATAAATATATATACCTAAATATATAGCAAATATTGAATCAAAATGAAAATTCCTTCACATATATGTATATTTGACGAAGAAGGATCATCTGCAGGGAGTATTGAATATTGTATAAAATTTTCGGTCTGCAGATGCCTGGCATTGTGTGTCTGGTACCAGTATGATCTATATACCACTAATCCATTATGGAGTAGTTGTGTATAGTTATAGTTATAGTTATATACATCTACGGTAATCAGTCAATTTATATTTAATTCGTTTCAGTCCGGCTAGTTATCCAATCTCTAAAATTTTCATCGCCAATTTAAGATGGTTTTCGAAAGTTCAGTAATTAGATCATCACTGCTTATACGTATATACACCTATACACTATAGCAGGTCGGTTTATCGTGATAAAAGTATAAGTTAAAGATATTTCGGTTAGAAATGAAAAATAGCTTTATTATACTTATACATTTTATATCCGTGAAGAAACAGTAGATACGGTTATAATCACGGTTTAAGTTTCAAGATATTATATTCATACTTATATCATCAACTTAAAAAAAAAAAAAACAATATACTGCATATAAAAGGTAAATAAATCACGGAACTAAAGCACAATTCTCTCACGATTTTTGGAAAAAAAATTTATGACGTTGCATGAAAAATTCCAAGAGTCTCAATTCTTGTCACAAAAATTTGCAAAATCCTCCATCATCCATTCGGAGATATAAAACTGTATTTACTACGTATTCCTGGTAGGTACTCCAAGAAACGGAGGTACAGGACGAGGGTCGTCCAGGGAACAGGCATGTCAGGGTGGGCGCGGCGCGACTTGATGACCCGCTGTGTAATTCAACATGGCCGCGAACGTGCACCACCCACGCCTGCAAGAGCGTCCCTGTCAAGTATGAGGTACGCGAAGAATCGAGTATAAAAATTTTTTTAATTTTTTTTTTTTTCTACATTGATTATGAAATTATTATTTTATTAGAATATGATATGGTCGAGTGCAGAAGAAAGAATGATAATATCTCAAAAATATGTTCAAAAATGATGAAAAAATAAATAAATAAATAAAATAGAAAAGTACAAAAATTTGTCCAGACGTGCGGTAAGTATGATGTACAATATGTATGTAAGAGAGAGTACGTGTGTAGGCATTTGTATATATATCTATAACTTAATACAATACACGTCGTGTCTTAATGTATTGTGTACAGATATATACATCTATATATTATACAGGTATCAATAGATCAGCAATTACATGGTGGTAATGGACGCCGATTTATCTGAGATCGGTTGCGCGTCTTTTAACATCAGGTCAGAAGCGTATAGACGGTGAGTATGAGAGATAAAACAGCCGAATTAAACGCACGAGGAACGATTAAACAAGAATTTAATTGTAATTCGAATGATCTGTTACCGGTCATTTTATCCAATAATGTAAAGTAAACAAATAGAAACTGTACCCAGATCTCCTTTCGGTTTTTGCAATTACTATATAATATAATGAAAATAACAACGATATCTCATACATCGTTTCCACAAACAATATCTTATGTGGATATAATCTTATAATCTAACCTCAAGCAGACAGACTTTATAATGTCACGGTTTTTTAAATCATTATATATATATATATATATATATATATATAGACTCGATACTGTGAACCAGATTTCCACATGGATATATATACAATCATTACTAGTCTAAAGTCACAGTATAATTAACATTTCTTTTAATAGATGAAAAAGCATTCCAATTTTAGTACTTCGATCTCGTTGTTTCTTTTTTCTGTTATTTTTTTTTTCGTTCATCTTTTTCCTCGATCATCATGCTGAACGTACTTTACTATAATTGTTTTTTTTTTTTTATTCCATCCTACAGATACATCTTGTGTATAAAGAATCGGAAGTAATGGGACAGTAAATTTTGTCAAGATTAAACCGGAATGACGATTGCTACTGCAACCATAAAAACCGAATCGATTCCAATTTCGCTTATTCAAATCTTTAAGCAGTTCCACGGCTGTTTTCTCTAGGATTTTCCGAGATCTGTGAACGATAACTTTTTCTATCGTCAAAATTAACGGTACTTGTTATAGAACAGGATATAATAGACGATTATATACAGAGTGGACTGCAGTTATTTCGTAAACTAACGTGTAACGATTGAAAAATATATATACCTAGTGATTGAACTTATATACGTTCATTCAATATTGTCACGTTAAAAATAATTCAATATTATATCGAACAGGCATTTTCGTTCTCAAATTCGAAATGATAAAAAGCGAAATACTCTTCTTAAAAAAAATAAAAAATAAAAAAAAAAAGTCCCATTTATTTAGAATCGTATCAAACACCGTGTATATATCTTCACACCATCTTCTCGGTATAAGACATTCGTCTATAAGGTATATATTTAGATAGGTATATCCACCGGCGTCACGTCTTACCTCGGTTTACACACTTGTTTCAAATACCAGGTCGTCTCGCCTCCCCCCTCCAGCCGTGACTAAACGTGAATATTCACGGTTTTGCTGGTATATATCTTAGCCGCGAGACGCGGTGACCATCTACCAGTTACGTCCAACTAATTTCCAAGAGTTCTCGATTCAGTTCCAAGAAATATTTTACGCGCATCTTGCGCCACTAAAATTCTTCGATTTTATCAAACTTTGGAGTATAATTTTAATCGCGTTAATCATTAGTCGTGGAAAATGATTTCTAATAGCAGGGTTTACACTTTCTCAAAGCAATATGACAGAACCGATTAGAAATTTGCAATCAAATTTATTTAATTATAATTTTTCTTTTTTTTTTTTTTCTTTTTTTTTTATCGGCACTAATTCGCGAATTTATAATAGATGAGATAAGAGTTTTCGCTCTTATTCAAGGAAAAGAAGTAAATTAGTAATCGATACGATGAGTTACGGTTAAAAAACGAAAAATATAGATAAATAAATAAAAAAAAAAAAGTTGCGGGTAATTGTTGCCTAACAACCTGCAGCAGCTAGGTAGGTACCTACTTATAGATCGGTAAAGAAATGAAATTTTCATCGGATAAATTTGACGTCAATAAAGTATTCGCTCCGAAGCTATGAAGATCGTTGATCTATATGTATGATGTTAAAAGAAGCGAGACAGATCTTTTAGATTTTGTCATCAATATAAAGGCGCTAGCTAAACTTTTGGTGAAAGCGTTGATAGCTGATACAGTAGCGTCGCGTTGTCGTTGTCGTTGTCGTTGTCGTAGAATTGTCGTCGGTTGCGGTGTTTTTATAATACCGATATAAAGAAGTGTCAATCTTCTCTGCACTGTCGCCTCCAATATATATATATATATACATACCCTATATAATCATCGAGATAGTCTTCGGTGGGAAACTTGGAAATTAAAATTCGACGCTAATTTAACTGGGTTGAAAAATCGTTTCACGAGCCAACTAGGTATGCCTTTTATAATCTTCTTACGAATTTAACTAACGATCTTCGCATACTATGGGTATAATATAAAAACGCTTTCAAAGTGGTGCTAATAACCCTTATAACTAGAAGTGATTCCCTTATACTTCTCAGGTTATAACAGCGAGCTCAATCGTTTCACAGAAATCAATTTTCTAAACCTTTTACAGCAATCAACTAACCGAAAAGTTAAGATTACTCTGAGCACTAACTGCACTGGATGTTTCTTTTTTCTTTTCTTTTCTTTTCTTTTACATTACCTTCGGGTAAAATTTTTGAAAAATTTCATTATATTTAATTTGCAAAAATTTTTCACGACGTAATTATTTTTCATGATGAATAGGAATCCGCAAGTGAAATATTTCTCACGTTGATTTATTCGCTCGATCTTCTATACTTTTGTATGCAAGTAAAAAGCGTGTAATGAAAAATTAGTCTAATTTAGGGTATATACCTATAACGTAGTTTTTCTTTATATGGCAACTGTGTATAATTGAATTTTTCCTAGAGATTATTTTCTAGTTTTATTATTTTACGTTCCTAGCAGGGCAGTAGGTATATAAGATATACGAGGAATTAGGTATCAACAATAGTTAATATACCTAATAGAAATTTCGAAAGTAATTATAACGAATGAATGACACAGACAATAAACGCCAGTTTCTTAGATGCCTTGCAAATTACAAGATATTTCTCACGCTATTTTGTACCCCCACCCCATCCCCTCCCCACCAATTTCCCCTCCCGGGCACCAATCGCCGAATGAATCAACGGGCCTAATAAAAAATCGAGAAAGTGACGTCTCGCTGTATTATTGATATAAAATAACTAATTGCTAAGATTAATCCAGAGCAAAGAAAAATTCTTAATTTTATTAACTTCGTCAATCACGACGTTAATTTAATCGCATATGCCTTTTGTCAAAACAGACGTAGGTACCTACAAAAATAAACGTTATTATCCAAACCGATAGAATATGTAAGTAAAAACAAACAAAAATAAAAAAACATCTAAAAAATTAATATCTGCCCAAATAATTGACAAAAAACCAAATTTGCACCCTAAATAAATCTCTAACATGTCTTTCGCAAAGGTAAAACTGAGTTGATCCTCGGTCAACGTCTAGGTATATATATATATATATATATATATGTATACATACCTTGACCATTTCTCGCAGAGAAAAGTTTGTACAGTAACTAAATCCTAATTGTTGTGGGTACGAATAATCTTTACAAATTGGTTGGTAATCTCGTTATGGAATGAATTGCCGCCTTTGGTTATTTCCTCTCTTAAATAGGGACTTTGAAAAAATTTAGTTGAGGACCTAAAAGTCACTTCTACGGCCCCATATATATTCCTTATACAGTAAAGACGACGTCCTACGCCTCTGCGTCTTCACCTTAACTTCGACTCCTCCGCATCTCCCTAAGAGTTGGACCTGACTCTGAGAGAAGGGCGAAGTAACGTGACTCTAATGGATCGACTACCGTTAGGGTCTTTTGGCATTATCCCTGATTTCCACGCTACCCTTTGATACTTACCCACTGCTTACCGTCACCTAACAATACCTATTTACCACGACAGGACTCGACCCACCTCATACGCAGGTCAATAAACGTGCGATAGGCTATGGAGTTATCGTTTTACGGAGGTGGATTTGCACCTTAATGGCAGACATCGAAATACCGATTTTTGAAAATTTTGGATCCAAATAAGAAAAAGTAATACGTTTTATTTTTATCCCTTAGAAAATTTGGGGTGAACCACATTGCAGTTAAAAAATTTGTAATTTCATAAGATTGTACAATTTTTTTTTTTTTTATGTCGTTTCGAAGTAAACTTTATAATGTCAATAACTTTGAACTCATATTTTACAGATCGTTTCTTCGTTTTCTGAATAATTCCTTTCCAGTTTTTGACAGAAGACTGTGTAAAAAAAAACATTCAGAGATAAATTTCGAATATTTTTGTAACTCTGTGTGATGTAACCCTTTGAAAAAGGGAACGGGCTTAAACAAAAAACAAAAAAAAAAAAAAAAAAGAAATTCTTTTGGAATAACTAATCCCTCCCTAGGGATCGTAAGTAGGCCTCGAGGGTCGGGTTGGAATTTGTCCAAGCTAGGTACGACGCTATACGATCAAGACGAATACGAAGTCCAAGACGAAGACGAAGAAGAAGAAGAAGAAGAAGAAGAAGAAGAAGAAAAAGACGAAGATGAGAATGGCTCTGCGGATACTGAGAGGCGGAGGTAATAAGGCGCTTATCGGAGTATCGGAACCACGGGGGTTCCTCATCTCTTGACTCTCGACTCACAGCACCCGACAAACCTGAGAAAACCCGATCATCTCACGGCCTCCTAGGGGTTCTTCGTTTCTATCTATACCTTATAAGTATATAAGGTAGGTATGTACGTACATACATATACGTACTGATACGAACTACTGAGAATTAGTCGAGTAGGTACTACCTACACGGTCGAAGTTTAATTCTTGGATGAATTTTATCTATATAAAGAAAATGAGAGATGAAGCAAAAAAAAAAAAAAAACTCAAAATGAACGAGACATTTATCGTAATTTGAACTTGGATCCAAGCTAAACTGCATAAATATAACTATAATATAAAGTAGTATAAGGATTCTCTGTAGTCATTCAAAAAATTCATCTTCTTGATTCCTCTCAGGTTTAACGTTGGAGAGGGACGACGTCCCTCCGGCCCTCAGTTTCACCCTTGTTCGCGGTTACGAGTCGTGGATCCCCCTGAGGATACACGCTTTCTTTCCCCCTCGCTATATATCCCGCGGTATCATTAATCAAATCCCTCTTTTCCCCTCTCGTTCCTCTACAGACTCGTTCTACAGACGCAGGCCGCCATTATGGAACGGTTGCGTGCGCGACGCACTAATTAAAACCGGGAAATAAATGCTTTATACTTTCAAGCCTTCTTCTTTATTATATCGTTTATAAATTTTACGAAGAGAACTAAGAATTAAGATATGCATATTGTAGGATGATCGAAACGCTCGTATTATATTCGATTCTCAATAATTTTAGAATGATTATTCATAATTAATGTTGTAGGTATGTACATAGAAAAGACAAAATCGTGGGAATAAATCAATCAATCTATCACGTAATTTGAAATCAGTAAATTAATTCGAAAGTGGCGGGGTGTGATAAATAAAAAAAAGAAACCTTAACGTTGCAAATTTTATCCGTTAAAAAAAAAAAAAAAAAAAAAAAGAATATACCGGTTTAAAATGAATATTGTCTATTCTGCTCATACAGCATAACTGGTAGGTGTATATATATATATATATATATATATATATATATATATATATATATATATATATATATATATATATATATATATCCAAGAAAGTGGGTATTCTTATCTTTAGAACAATCATCACCGTTACCGTAAATAATTTCAATATTATTTACGATCTCTATAGCGTTAGAAATTTAAATTACGACCTATTGACAGGCGTGAAGTCCCCCATCCGGCGTAACGAACACAAACAAACACAATTGACGACAACGAAAACTACAACGAGTATATAACGATTTCGCCAAAATAGATGTGAATTAGAACCTGTTACTAACGGCTAAGATTTACTTACACTATTTAAACTTATATTGTGGTATTAGGGTATAATACAGTAAGTATAAATTTTAGGTACTGGACTACCACAAACCGTCATAGCAAAACGCTTCTTTCGAATATTCAAAATACCTACCTGTCCTTTCCAGAGTCCAGACTATCCCTTGTCCATAAATTAACTTAGCATTCAATATATTCACGCATTTAAAAGCAAGATACTCGGACTGCATTTGCGGTGAGACGGACTTATACTCTGCACTGACCGCTAATGGGCCCCAAGGGTGCCGTAGTGGAAACGCCCACGTCCATTCTTCTGTTCTAGGGATCTTTTCTTCTTTAGCTCTTTCGTTATTTGATTTCTTTCAAATCTGAGTAGGATCCATACCCAAGAAAATATCGTAAATACTAAACTATTTCTTTTCGTTTATCATTCTTCATTCATTCTTGAATTTAGATGACATCTTATCATCTTTCCACGATAATAAATTTTCTCATTTTAAATTTGCACCCAAAGTTTTATACGATCGGGAATAAATCGACGATAGTCTGAAGCGAATATGCCGTAGGAATTAAAACCCGTTCATCCTGGTGGCGATAGATTTTAGAGTATGATGAGAGATGTGAGTCTGGTAGGTACGTACGTACGTGCGTTTCAAAACTCGATAGTCTAGACACGCTTCGCCATTGTTGGTCAGCCGCAGCAGTACTGACATAAGTTTCTTAGAAATTCGTCTACGAAAACATACTCAATGTTGTGCTGGTCTCGACCAATAATGATCAGCCATTGTTGACCTGTCCACCGTTCATCCGACGTTCAAACTCTTTCCACATGCATCTTAACTAACATAAATGCGATAAATCGGGATGATGATGGTAAAGCGCGCTAAATTTTATTAGACAATCTTAAGTGGCGATTACGGATTCAGCAATTGCGATTTAATAAGGGATGAAAGAGATCCAATTTTCGGTTTTAATTGCCCTAGTATATAGAAGAGAATGAAAATTATAAGAAAGGATTCTTTTTCAGGATGGAGCGTGAGTTTTTGATCACCAGTTTGGTTATATATATCGACAATAAACGAACGGCCATTGTGTATCGGTAACAGTTCGCGCCCACGAAGGGTCTCAAGCGAATGGAAGATCCAATCAGGGGACCTTCATTCTCTTAAGACTGTTGTGGTATATAAGAGTTGGATACGCGCGTGATCCTTTGGGAAGAAAGCAGTATAAACGGAGAACGAGGATCGAAGTAAGATAGAGAAAGAAATATATATAAGAGAGGGAGAAAGGGCGGAATGGAGAAACGAGGGTTGCTGAGAAAAGATCATTAATCAACCTCCGGTCGGTCCAATCGTGGCTCGCCTTCTAACCTCTCGTTCCGCTATCGGGTATCCCCATTTTTTTTTTCTTTTTCTTTTTCTTTTTTTATATCCTTTTTCCCCTCCTCCCGATCACCCCCTAAGAGATATCCTGTTAATCCGCGTGTCTTATCTACAAATCAAAATAATGCAATATCCACAACTCGAAATTAGTCGATAATTCCATTACACACCCTCGGAACTAATACACGCGGTATAGTTTTGGCGCATATGTAAAAATTGTCGATAGAAGTTAAAATAAAAAGGTAAGATGTTCATCTCTGCAGGAAATCAATGCTTCGAAATGGGGATCAGAAGTGACAAATTTCTGAATTGGAACCTATAAAATCAGACCATGCGGCGAATATGATTCAACGCGTTTAGTTCAAGATATTTTGAAGAAAAAAAAAACATGGTTTGATTATAGAGTATACCTAAAAAAATTCGAAGATCTATAATATCAGGAAATCGTAGTTTTATACAGAAATATGTGACAAGTAACGACTAACGATCATTTTGTGATCAATTTTACTCATGATCTAATAAAAATTGGATCGATGTTATAGTGACACATTTCACCGTAAGTGTTCAATTTTTGTTATCTTAATACGCACAAGAAGAAATCCATATGCGTATTCTGTATCTTGATTAAATAAGTAAATAAATCTACATAATGAAACGTATCTTTCAGTTTGACTTTGACTTTCGATACCTACTTATATTCTTTCTCATGACATAATTGCGGCATATTTAACTGGTTGATATCTATTCCAGAGTTCTTGAATGGTATAATAATGTAAATGGTAACATTTACTGTATAGTCTTCCAGTTATTTACTATCAAAAAATCTATAATATGTGACCTTTTAGTTAATAATCAGATCGTAAAATTCCGTGTCGCGATTATCCACGCGTATTGTGAAGATCTCCTCCCTGGATAACCTCAGTTTCTTATTATACCATTTAATACTAGGTATACATATACGCAAAATTTATGCTCAAAGATTCTTTATCTTTATAGCAAGTAGGCGTTTCAAACGTACACTATCATGTCTTATAGATTGTTTATTCTTACATCTAGTACCCATATAGGCTTAGATGTGGTAGGTAAAATAATTCGTCGTCTATGACGAACTGTATTATACGAATTCCATCAGCGATCAATGATAGAGCACTGAGAGGTCCTGATCCGCGTGTATCAAAGCCCCTTTTTCCTTCTTAGAAATACGTTCATGAACCTTGGTATAAGGTAAGTGCAGGCAGGCATTGTTCATGCGGTTATTTCTGTTACAGAGAAATTAAAGAATGAAGAAAAGAAATGGTGCTAATTCGAGCAGTTATTGGAATTGGGATAAAGTTTTCGAACGGTTAAAATTGCGAATTTAATTAATTATTGATACGATTTCGAATTTCCAGAAATTTAAAAATTGAGAATATTCATCAAAATTCGAAAATATCGAAAGGCAAACATCTCAACGTTCAGAGAATCGAATACTCCGAGTGTGCAAGAATCCGAAAATTTGATGGAGGAGGAAGAGACTCAACGTGTACAAAATTTTAAGTTCCGGAGTTAAAGGCTGTTCGGATATTTAGTTTTCGCAATTTTGAAGCTTCGATTTTTTTTGAGTTGAAATTTCTTTTAAATCAATATCAAATTTCGTATAATTTTGACAATTCGGAAATTTAACCCGATCCCGAGTCATTAACTGATCTCATTATCTTAACTGCATCTAACTAATAATTAGAGACATATGGCCCAAAGATTAAATACTGTTGTGATAATCATTGAAAAATTTTTTTTTTTTTTTTGGAGGTACGAGTCTCTCAAAAATATCCTTGTAAAAATGAAATGAATTTTAAGAGAGTTTTGAATCGTATATACAATTATAATGCATTCATTCAGTAATCATTCAGTCCCTAAATTTGCTATAAGTAGGTATTACATATAAAATACTATATAAGAAATGAAATCCGGAATCATGTTAGAAAGTCCGTTACGATATATATGGGCCAGGTTACACCTACGATTTCAACATATTATAATATCCTAATTGAGGAGTATAGTCTAAATCGATTCTAATTAACTTCTCGGTAATTGCACAGACAATGACGGCAACTATTGCGTGTTGGGCTGCAGGCTTTGTAGATGTAGGTATATAATAAAAATCATCGTCAACAGTGTGTATACACATATATAAATGTTCTCGTATAAAATTAGACAATTATCAACGCGATATATGTGTATAGCCATTGACGGAGTGTATATAGCCAGTGGGGGAGCTCGGTGGATATTAATATGATAATTAGTGGAGTAGATAGAGACAAAGATAGAAAGAGAAAGAGAGAGATAAAGAAACATAGAGAAAGAGATAGATAACAAAAAATAAAATAAAAAAAACTGAAACAAAAAGAGAGAGAGAGAGAGAGAGACTATAAGTATAAAAGAGCAAAACCCGCGGTCGGAGAACCGCTCAAAGCTTATTGGAGCCGCTTTCTGATTGGCTAAACCAACCACAGTATGGCGGGTTGTATTCGGCGCCGCGACGCGACGACGACGACGGTCTGGCGTCCCGGCGTCCTGGCTAGATAAATAAATAAATAAATCATTGGCATTTTTTTTTTTTGTAATTCAAACGGAAATCGAATTTTGATATATCGGTAATTCTCACGCTTATATAATTGTAGACAATATTACCATTTCTTTCTCGTTATTGATAACAAATAATCTATAACACGAACAATCGTTTAAAATTTATATTTATACGAGTTTAATCGATATTAAAAAAAAAAAAAAAAAAATCGGTTCATACCGATTTTTTTTATTTTTTTATTTTATGTATTGGCATATTTTTCTTACGCGATCAACGAATCGTAGAATAAAAGATCCGGTTAAAATGTTTCTTGCGGTGAAAAATAAAAAATTGAAGTAAAATTTTTTCGACTTTTCATATATACCGATTTAAAGACAGATAATGAATTCTAAAAAGCTCGAGCTTTGAGAGTAGCTCGTACCGATATACGATAAATTTTAGATATTTAAATATATATTTATATGATTGGAGGTAGGTATATACATACATATAGATATGTACATATACATAAGTACGTACCTGTATATATCAGATACAGAACGTGAAGAGGCGTTGAGAAGAAGAGAGAAGACCGGTTTTTATCCCTACCGAAGAAGTTGGTTCGACTAATTACAAGATTCGAGCCAATCGCTCTAAAGACTTCGTAGAAAAATTCCTAACGCTGTATATATATATATATGTATATATCATATATCTCGGTATATAATGATAAGGTGTCGCCATTTTTAATGGCCAAGAATATATATATATGTGACCAAAAAATAATAAAACAAATTGCAACGGGGAAAATCGGTTTCAAGTAGATAAATCGCGAATGCATATTTCAACGATTCGGATTAATTCGATCGAATGTATACATTTTTACTTTATAGACAATTATAATGATTTTACCACATTTTATATACATATACGTATATACCTAATAACTGAAAACTTGTGTAAATATATAGAAAAATGCCTATTTCATAAGATCTTGTATAGCTGGTATGAAGAAGAAGCGCGGTTCGAACACCTGCCCATGTGATCTCTTGGGATCTCGCATATCGATCAAAACGATAAATCTTCACGTGTCAAAATATTTCCCAACGCTATTCGCACGGATTTTACGGTCAAACGATATGACATTTTGTACATATATCGGTTATAGGCATACATAGTAACGATTATAATACGATATATAAATTTATTCTTCTCGATTATCGCAGATAATACGTTTACAGATGACAAAATTTTTTCGATATACCCTAGGGACAACTCGATCTTCGTTATGGATAATGCAGGACTGATGCAGAAATATTTCAAAGTTTATGAATATCTGAATTTCGCAAAGGTTTTGTACATCGCGAAGGAATATTTTTTATTTTTATATTATTTTTTTCAAATTTTGATATCGATTGTGTGGAATTAAACGGGTAAATTTATGGAAGTCAAGCTTTTGAATTTCGATACTTGTAACCACCTGCTTTAAGACGCATGTCTAGATGACTGCGGGATGGGGTTTGTATATACCTTTATATATATATATATATATATATACACAATAAGTTAACATGGCATAACATGGGGGCAGGTGATCACGTCGATCCTATGTCGAGGGTGACAAATGAAGACGCGGCATCCTTTTGAAGCCTTCTTACAAACCGAAAGTTTCTTAGTCAGTCGTGTGTCTGTCTATGATAGATACGTATATAGGTATATGTATGTATGTATGTACCTACGCGGGTGGGAGGTAAATACAAATTTTCATTTACATGTCCCTTTAAAGTTCGTCATGTTGAATTTTCATTTATTTATTTTTTTTAGCAATTAAATCCACAGATCGATAAAATTTTATGTTCGAATTTTTAAAAACTTGTCTAAAACGGATTTAGATTTTTTTTAGGTATTGTCAGTTTCAGATATATGTATGTACCTATAAAATGTGTGAATGTATTGATTTGGAATTCGATCTATGAATATTGGAAAATCTGTAAAAAGATTTTTTTTTGTTGTTGTTAGCTACAACCCTGGATTTCTCCAAAATTTTCTCTGCCTTTCTTTCTCCTTTCTCCTTTCTACTCTGTAGTTAAGTATCAGATATTTCCTATAGACTACAGTCCTGCAGCTAACCATTAGTCACCTTCCGGCGCATCTCTCCTATTTTGGGTACAGGACCAGCAAATCTCGATTCTATCTATAAGGGCGACGGAGGTGGTCGAGGTGTTTATGATAATCCTACAAGACTTTCTTTCTTTTTTTTTCTTTCATTTCTTCTTTTTTTTTGTGGGTTTCAAAAGGCGGTCGTCAAGATGTTTGCCCCCGGTTTGACGAGGCCAATTTTTAGTAATCTAATATTCATATCCAACGTATAGCTGGCGTCGTATATATATATATACATATATGGTATATAAAGATCGATTTCGTATCATTTCTGTCCTTCTGCCTGCACAGTATATAAAACAGACAAGACTCACTCTTTCGAGTTCCAAATTTTCAAATTCCTGAAGGGTAAAAATTACGAATTTATTTGAGATGATATCGAATTTTTATAATCGTTAAAGTTCAGAATCTTAACATTCGGAAATATCGAAATGTAGTCATCTAAAAACTCAGAGAATTCAAAACTCCGAAAATTTAATGGAGGAACTCGTCGTTCCACGCGTGAATTTCAAGTTCCGGAGTTTTGGTCTTCCGGATCTTTTGCTCTCGGAATTTTGAACCTTTTCGTTGTTTTTCGATTTAAAGTTTGTTAAATTGACTACGTAGACTTTCGTGGGAATAAACTAATCCTAAAAATTTAGACTCGCGTTAATATTAAAATTCGTGAATTTTTCACCGATCGAAAAGTTTTAAATTCCGAACAATAAACCGGCCCCTTACAGAATATTTAACCATTCATTGTCCTATAAGCTTATTTCCAATATCCTTATATACCATATCGGTGTAAAGCTGTAGATAGATGACTTAGTAGTAGTCCTTGTCGTAAACATGACACTTTGACAGGAGTACGATGCAGGACCACCGTCCTGGCCAACTCGTGTCTCTTATCTCTCAACCTTCTCGCCCACACCGCGGTCAGGCAAAGCAAAGCAAAGCAAGGCAAGGCAAGGCAAGGCAAGGTAAAGAAAAGCATGGCTACATCGGTATATCGTTAATACGTTAGAATATCGTATAGCTATCGATTAAGGACGATCTCTAGACGGCTTATCGGAAAGCCAGGTAGATCACGATTTATCAAACTGTAACCGATTCAGATATACGAATGTATATACATATGTATATATATACCTACAAATATCTCTCTAATGTTCGATATCTGTAATGATATATTAATTATTTTACGCCGTTGATTCTAACTGCGTAAATTTATTTTATTATTTCACATATATTTTCAACTTTATTGATCATATATATAATATATAAAACATATAAATGAACATAAAAACGAGTTTATTAAAAATTAAAAATATACGAACTTGACCCGTCGCAATTATATACACGAATTGCGTATGAACGGAAATTATAAAAAACATAAACTAAATCCTCTATTTATGGGTTGTTGTACCAATATTTTGGCAGCTAAATATATTAATGAGATATATAAAATTGGGTGTGTGTGTACAAGGTAAGTATACGTGTCTGTGTATGATATTACGACGCAAAGGCACTTATCGTTTCATTATCTAAAAATTGATAAGAGGAACCGTGTTCCATAACGATATTATATACATCATTTTATTATCACGTTATATATAGTTATAGGTATATAGGTAAAATTTTCTTTTTATTATAATTTTTAATATATTCTTTAATTTTCTTTCTTAGGAGTAGATATTTTTGCAAAAATTTTTACAAGCTATCTTTTTTTTTTTTTTTTTTCTTTTAATATTTAATATTATTTATATTTATTTTTTCATTTATACAGAAATTTTTACACAGCTCATGTCACATTCTTTACCAGCAAAGATATGGGTAACGAAAATTGCAGATTTATGTTGAGTGACCACCAGTAAATCTTAATGCAGTTTTATTTACCGGGAACAAATCTCTACCTTATCATCCGTGGCTCACGACGAATTCTCGACGATAAGTAAGAAAGTAATCCATCTAATCAATCTTTCATTTATAAGACTAAAAATTTTATTTCATTTTTCAAAAATACAAATTCGGAATCCAAAAGTTTGTAAAAAAAAAAAGAAAAAAAAAAAAGGGAATTGTCTGTTAATATAAAAGATCATAAATCGTTAGAAAAATACTTGATTTATCTCAAATAAAGGAAGTAACACTTTTTTTTTTTTATGTCCAACATAATTTACAATCGTCTGTATGTATGTACTACTGTAGTCTTATAGTTGAATATTGTATAGATAATGTCGCGGAAAAGAGTCTTATATGATATTAGATAAAGTGTTGTATTTTATTTCATTTTTTTCTCTTCCACATATATACACGCATATATACATAAATGGAATTAAATTTGCGCCTCAATTGTAGAACATGAAATATACCGGTTTATTCGTAAGAAGTTTTTATATATTCCCTCAGTTTCTTCTTTTTCATATACCTATACGTTGTTTTTTCATTAATTTTTTTTTTTCTTATTTTCTCCATAATTATTATTACTATTATTATTATTCATTTTTTCATTATAGTCACGCATCTGTATGTTACAAAACTAATCTTGCAATTATCTACATTACATATCTCATATACCAACCAAATAAATTATTACTGTATAGTAAAGATCTGTAATATGTTTAAACAGTAATTGTTCTAATATTTCATACACATAACAATAATGTCCACATATTAGTGTGAATACATTTTATTTATATGTATAGGTATATAAACAATTGCTTTATGTATACCTATGTATAGCATGCAGGAAACTATAAATTTTAATAACGGAAGTTGAACTGTACACCCAGGCTCTTTTAGGAGGTTATATAGATAGATTCAATTTTAGATTGAAATAGACTTGTTGTTAAATTTTAAGTGTGTAACTTTAGTGATGAAACAACGCTGCTGACATATTGTTAACGATTTTAATCTACACATTTTCATTCCTGTATATATGACTAATTATATATGAATAGTTCGATTTATACAAAAATATATACTTAACATTAAAAACAACCTGTACGACAATGAATCATTATCCTAATATTTCAAAGCTGCAGTATGTACTTAGGCATAAAATTTGAAATTTGAAATTTGAAATTCTAAATTTTGAAACTATTTATTTGTCTTTTTTTTTGTCATCATGGCCTTAAATCGCACGATCGTGAATATATTAATTATTTTTGGAAAAAATTTTTTTAGCCATATATAAGTTTTCAAAGAATTATTTCAAATTTTCGATTACCTTTAGCTCTACAGACTTTAGAGTTTATCGCAATTACTTATATACCTTTAGTTGATTGCCTGACAGTGAGTTTATTTGCATAATTTCTTGGAAGTTAATTCTGTGTAAATATTTGTGCTTTTTATAAAATAAGAGACGATTTTTAAATCATTCATTTTCCATACAGTATAATATATATAAGTATATGTATGTAGAATTATATACATATACCTACCTGTACATTCGATATAATGATATATAAATTGAGAGAAAGAAATTAAAAAAAAAAAAAAAATTACCCATTACAAATACGTTTTCTGCAATCGAGTGTAGAATTAACACGATCTAATAACTCGCATCCGTTCAATAGACTAATAAATTATAACAGATCAAGTAGATACTAATTTAAAAAATTCTCAATAATAATATCAAGTATGAAGATAATTAGTAATAGATCGCTTATATAATATGTAACTATAAGAGATTGCAAATTTTCTTATAGAATACATATTCCAGGAAAATTATACTACTATATGTATATAAAATACGTTCTGTTTCCAACTCACGAAAGGAGTCCTCGATTAAAAATCAAGGTTTTCTATTTAGAGATCCTGATCGTGAGTGTTGAGGAAAATTTCTCAATCATTTTGACATCAGGGACTTTTTTCTTTTCTTTTTCAGAAAAAAAAAAAAAAAAAAAAACCAAGATATTTATATTATATAGAACTCCAGATTGCAATACATATCTACAGAATTGATTTAATTATTATCCATATATTATGAATAAAACATCCGTAATATAATAAATTAAAAAAAAAAAAAATAAAAATTTGTAGAATTCTTATTTTTCTCACACTATTTCCTAAACATTGCGTTAACAGTTTTTTGTAACCATTTTTTTTTTTTTTTTTTCTTTCTTTCTTACATCGTTCTGATATCAACGTCTAGGAAAAAAAAAAATAATAAAAATAAATGAACAAAAACTATTTCGTAATTTATTCGTTCTAACTTGAAATCAATATTTGTTTATTAAGAGTAGCAAAATAATAGGATAACTTGTTATTAACCGTATCTCTTATAATTGTTAGCTACATGTTTAGTGTATATTCTCACAACTCACTGGAGAGATACGGTAATCGCTTTTCAAGATTATTTCAGAACTTAGAATATACTTAGTCACGTGTGTGTATACGTATACCTATATATATATATGTATGTACAGTGTACACGCACACGCACACGCAATTGACACGCGTCAGATTTTGAATACATAGTATACAAAAGTTTCTTGTAAGATATAGATATACTTACATAACTATTATTTCGCAATAATTTTTCGGTCGAAAATTATCTTGATTATATATATTAAAGGACGTTGTCGATGCGAAATAAGTGGCTAAGTATCGTAAAATATACGTATAACGTATCTAAAAATAAAAAAAAATAAATAAAAAGACGAAAAACTTAAAAACAGATCGATAAGATAAATGGTATGTCAAACCGATCGTATCAAAGTGTGTAAGAAAAATCTCATGTATATACATACCTATATATTATATTTTTTGTTCTATTTTTTTCTTTTTTTTTTCTAGTTTTTTTTTTTTTTGTTGGTATCTTATATTTCAAATCTATTTGCCTCGTGGCTGTTTAACAATTTTTTCTTGTAGTTATTATTGCAGATAAATCGTAATTAGTATTTTAATAGTGTTTTTACAGAATCTATGTATATATAGATATTATACCGACAGATGTAGATACACAAATTTATAACTACGGGAGAAAAAAAAAAAGAAAAAAGAAAAACTCTAATTACTTACATTTCGAGGTGGTATAATTACAAAAATAAATAAAGAACTATACAATTACGATAGGAATAAAAAAAAATTCTGATAATTTGTTAAAAAACGTTATTTTTAATTCTTATGTTTATTTTCCTCATTAATAAGCGCGTCGAATGCTACAACGTATATCAAAAAAATTGATAACCATTTAAGAAAAAATAAATAAATAAATAAATAAATAAATAACAGGGTAAACTCATCGAATTACGATGTAATTAATTAATTCAGGGATGCAGATATTGGAGAATTTTTATTTATTTGTTAATTTATTTATTTACTTAAAAAATTAAAACAAAAAGCTACTTATATTTTGTGAAGAAATATTAAACCAAAAACCGTATACTTAATTGTCGACGAACATTTGTATATGCACTTTGCAAATAGATCTGTCTTCGCAGTATGAGATAACGCAATCAAGTATCAAGTATTAATCTAAAGTTATTTAAAAAGTTAATAGTTTTAAAAGAACAAATAAAGAATTTCACATCACAGATCATTTCTTAAAGATATATTACAGAGATAAAAATTTGTCACAAAATTTGGAATTCCCTCCCGGCTGTACCTAATAACGATTAACGAAGACAATTTTCGACAATTGGTATATACATATATACTTCATATATATGAAAGACAGGAAAAACAAAATTTTCGATTCCTTAGTTTGGTATTATATTCATAATATGTATGTACTATTATTACGATTACGTCAGCAGAGTTATTTGATATTTACCCACCATCTGACGAGCTAAGTGTACATAGGCATTTAGGTACATACATAGATACCTATATATATATATATATATATATATATATATATATATATATATATATATATATATATATATATATATATATATATATATATATATATATATATATATATATATATATATATATATATATATATATATATATATATATATACCTACTATTCAGTAATATACATTCGCCTTGTCAAGTTAGTAATGTGTATAAGTATAAGGTACCCACTCATACCTATATATATGCGTACCAAACTACCAGAAGAGTATGCCTATAACTACAACTACCCATATCTAGAGGCAAATTTTTTATTATTATTTTTATTATTATATTTATTGCAACAGTGCAAAGATATGTCTTATTTTATTGCAAACATTGATACGTATGTACACACTCAATATGAAGAGAACAGAGTTTCTAATATTCCCGTTAGACTTTGCCCGGTAATTTCCAGGGCCTCCGGGCACGAGAGGCAAATTGTTACAAAAAAAAAAAAAAAAAAAAAAAAAAAACACGTGATAAACAAAAATAATAGTAATAATAATTATTTAAATAATACCTCGCGCTTCTTATAGATTTTCTCAAGAGGTTTTGCCGGTGCTCTCAAGGTTTACCAAAATCGCTAGCTGATCTCAAACGCAAAACAACTTATGTACAATTATGTAGCTAAAATTTTACGAGGTATAAGACGTAGCCATTTTGGGTATCGTACTATAATTACTTACACAGATATTATATATACGGAATATGAACATTGTTCGCCTATTAATCAATGTATGTATATGTATAGATACATGTTTATGGCAGTATTGGAAAAATAATTAGAAATCATCGGATCACTAATAATATATAATATAAAATGGACTTTTGCGGTCTTATTTTTAAGTATATATTTAATCTATAACATAGGTATAGTACATATAGTATTATACATATAATACCTAATGCCGATATGTACATTTTTATCTGAACAAAGTTTTTTTATTTTTTTAATTTTTTTATTTCTTTTTTTTTTTATCCATAATATAATATATATATAAATTATCTATTCGTGCCGTATATTAATCGGATATATATATATGGTAAACTTTTGCTGTTCAATAAATTTATTTAGAACGCTAAACCTTTAGCCGTGGAAAGTTTATATTATGAAAGTTTTCATAATATAATAATCGATGATGATTGTACCTATATGTATATAGTATTAATAATAAAATTTGTAATTGTGAATCATTTCGAAATTTCAAATGAAATTTTTTGAAATTTTTTTTACCAATTTTTTGTCCATTATTAATTTGAGGATTTTTTCATTTTACATAATGATATGTATAATATAGATTGATACGCGTTAGATATCGTATATATTATATACCTACACAACGTATACATATCGTCATTCGACACCTTCGAAAGATATAAAGTGAATTTCTCGTCGGATAAAGTCGGGCGCGATTTATCGTTGCACTTTAATACGACGAACGGAAAAATTCTTTGGTATCAACCAACGACCGCAATTATTGTTGGTTTGTCCCGGTATTAGCATATTATAGGGAGAAAAGGTTTATATAGAGAAAATTATAATCATTTGCATTAAAACTTTTGACGTCATACGGCGGTATCCGTATCTGGTAGGTGACGCAGAAATCGATTTTTTTTGCATTCTACTTTTTCTTTATGCAAAGAAATCTTTTAAATTAAATAATTTAATCGCATATCCTGTATACGCAAATATATACCTATATCGTTGAATTGATTAAAACAGAGGCAAAATATTGTCTAAAAAAAAAAAAAAATACCAAATTTCGTTGTACTTGAATTTTAAAAAAATATATAATTCGAACAATCCCAAAGAATCCAAAAGAAATAAATTTGTTCTATATAATTAACAGAATTTTTCTGATATTTTTTTCTTCAAATTTTTAAAAAAAGGTCCTTTTTTCAAGGCTGAAAATATTTATAACTCCGAAAGGATTGATTGAAAAAATTGAAAAAAAATTTCACAGATTCTCGAGACATAAAATTCTAACATGTAAAATCAAAAATCAAATCGAAAACTTTGAAGTCTGGAACCGTGTCGTTTTGACGTGGACAGTCTCACATATACAATTGAACAAAATTCTTAATCTTATGTAGATTTTTCGATTAAGTAACAACTATCATTAATATTGTAGTAATAATAGTAAAAAATTATAAAATAATATCTAACTAAGATATATTAAATTTGATTTGTAAAAATTAGATTTCCAATTTTAGATAAGATATATATTCAAGAGATATTGTTACATATGTTAGTGTTGTATAGTAGATAAATATATATCATATACGTGCAAGTCGTAATTGGCAATAAACTACTTCGTAAGCGTTTGATTGATGTTTCTTAATACCCAATCTTGACCCCGGAAAACAACGTCCCATTATATTAATATGTGGTACATATATGTAGGAACATGTGTATATATATATAATAGATACGTATGAACGAGTTTACGGCGTACTAGCGTATTTATTCTAAACTAAAATTTTTTCTTACATATACTCATTTGAAAAAAAAAAAAAAAGATATGACTATATGCATATGAAGATGAGGGATTATTGCACCGCATTACAGAGACCTTTGATCGCCGTTCAATAATCAATGAATATACAATTGATTAAAGATTTTCTACAACGGGTAGAATTTCAGAATAATCAACATTATGTATCATCAGTCCTGAATTCACATATATAATAATATATCCGTATCGATGATTTTCAAGGCAAATTTTTAAGTGTCACGTGAGATACACGTGTCAGATAATTATACACGATTTCTTTTTTTCGATCATCACGTTTAAACCCAACATTTTATTATTTATTTATTTATTTTTTATTTTTTTTTCATATTTCTTGTCTATTTTTCTTTTTCATTTTTATTTATTTATTTATTTTTTTTTCTATAGCTTATATCTGATGAATCATTCATACAACCGAATTAGGTATGTCATATTATGTATACTGTAAATGTATATAGAAATTTTACGGATAACCGTAAACCAATATTTTCTAATGTATATGTAAAAGCGATGAATATCGAGTAGCTAGCTATATTACTATAAAGTAATTAGCATCGTTGTCCTGCAAATTGATGAGTAAACAGTGAATATACCTATATAGCTACTATAGCTTTGAGTTAAACAAATAAAACTCATCCTCAGAGTTTCGCCTTGGTATTAGAGTATATAGACAACTATGTAAGTATAGGTACGCATTATCTTATAATTATTTCTATGTATATATATATGTATTATATATATATATATATATATATACAAGTCGACACTCCTACATTTAGATAAATGTGTATAATAATATGTACCATAATTATTTCGTGACTAATTTCGATCACAAATCTAATCTAAATTCTTCCACGATAGATTAAAACTTCATTTTCTTAATCAACTACGTTCGATATAAGTATAAAAATAAATTTTATTATTTTTTTTGTTTTTTTTTTGTTTCAATTACTTGCACTGTTCATATTCTTTGTATATGATCAAATCGTTATCCCTCCCTAATACGTATATATATCTTATATATAATTTACTCACATTCACCTTACGCAACGTACTAACTTCATACGTATATGAATGTGTGAGCTTGATTAATAATAATGGTTACAAACTCTATATAGCTTCAAGAAGGAGCAATAATGTTTACCGACAATATCTCAACGTCGTATTATATACTGCCACGTGACGTCATATATAGAAGCAATAATTATTCTCCAATATTTTAGTGGCTATACCTCCTACACATATCTATATACATTTAACACGTAATTCTCAAAACAGCGCGTATAACACGAAGTAGAATTTCTTACTGAATTTCGGAATATTATTCTAACACTGTATTAGAATTTGAAGACAAGATTTTTTGTTTTTTTTTTTTGGCTTTTTTTTTTATTTTAAATTTGTGTACATAGTTTCGTTGTCTGTAGTGATAAGGTATAAGATATCTTCGATCTTTATACGTAGCAGCTGATATATCTATAATATACTTGAACGGATATTGACGTAACGTCAAATAGATGTGAAAAAAAAAAAAAAAAAAAAACTGAAGATAAAATGAACAACCGAAAAATAATAATAAAAAAAAAAAAAAAACAAAAAAAAAAAACAAATCTATAGAATAGCAAAATTTCTTATATATGACGTCACGTATTTCGAAGTAATGTTATCGAATATCTATATTACATGATGACTATGAACTTACCAGATGAGCTGAATAGCTACTTTGGAGAGGTTTTATGGTGTTATTTTCATCCGTTAATTAAAATTATGCACATATATACGTAAATTAACGAATATAACTGTGAAAATTATTATTATTTATTTATTTATTTTTTTTTTTTATAACGAAACTTGTGATTTTTTCACGGTACACATTTGTATATAGTGTTTATTTTTTTTTTTTTTTTTTCAATTTGTTCTTTTTTTTTCGTATAATTTATAGATCCGATAGATACACTAAAAGAGAAATGAATTTTTTTTTCCGAACGCATTAAGAGAGGAAAATTAAGAAAAAAAATTTATATATTCCGCTCAACTTCACCTCGACACTTTTAGTTTTGAAAGCATACGACGATGTTCACAGTCCGTGCGGTGAGATAACGAGCGTGTGGCGTTTGTGGTAGTTATAAATTCAGCCACTAGATATCGCAAAAGTACATACATTCAGTGAAGAGATATTAAGGAAAGAAATAGAGAGGGAATTTCACATTTACTAAACTCTATGAGTTTCTTTCCAACGATTTAAAATCAGTCAAAATGACGATTAGGAAAAAGAAAAAAATTTATTTTGCGTGTTACTTTTTTCTTTTTCTCTTTTTCCAATCTCTTTCCGATCGTTGTTAAAGAGTTCAAAATTTACGATTTTAAATTCACGATACAAAAAAACGTTGAAATTACAATATTGTGATTTTTTATTTATTTCTTTTGATTTTTTGATACTTTTCTTAGTTTTTTTTTTTTTTTGTTTCTTTAATAGGGCAATAAATTTACGAGGTTCGGGGGTTATTTGATTACGATCAACAAGAGTTCAGAGAACGGTAATTATAGTCTAGAGATAAGAGTGTTTTGCTGTCGACTTTTAAAACCGGGGGCACATCCTCGTCAAACTGATATATACGTTTTGATGAATTGCCTACACGTGTAGTGAAGTGTGTTGTAGTCCATAAAATAAATTTATAAACTCATTAAATAGTATAGCCAGGTATTTAAATACACACATATATACCTATATGTATGTACATATTATATGTATATACATATATTTCATAGGCAAGGTTTGTTTGCTCGGTGGTTGTGCCAGATTTGTTCTCCAATATAATATTGCTGCATACTCTTATCTTATACTGGATGTAACATTTCATATATACATCTTCGTATATTTCTTGGCTATTTTTGTATTATAATTTTACCTACCTATCTATGTATACCGTTCATCGACACAGAGAATATTAATTTTTAGTCTTTTTTTTCCCCCCCAAAACAAAATTAAATTGATTTTCACCTGATTCATATATTACCTACATATACCATAATACGTTGTTTAAAATTTATTAGTCACGATATTTGCATATTAAAAAACAAAAAAAAAAATAAAATAATAATATGTCTTTTGTATTTATATACCCTATATCGTAGAGTAATTTATAAGACCATCTTATATTGTGTATGAAAATAAATAACGAATATAAAAATTTTAATAAATATTATACTTTAATTATATGAATCCCTATATATGTATATCTTAAATAAATCGTATACGAGCCTTGAAATTTACCTAAAGTTATTATTATGCATATATACAATATCTGTATACAACATGTGTTTAGAATAAATTATTTGAAAAACAAATTTTACGTGTATTTGAAATAAAATATTGCGCCTAAAATTATCTAATCTATGTGATTCAATCGATAATTTAATTCGCACTTTGATATGATATTTCTCAACTCATATCGGAGTTAACAGGAAATTGTATTACTTATATATTATCCAGAAAACAGGGAGATGTGGTATAAAAAAGATTAAAGAGAAATTCTGTATACACACATTATTATTTTTTAATTTTTACCAATATTTGTATAAAATTATATATTAAATCAGATTTATCAGTATAATTGTTATTATTCTTCTAGAGTTCATTAGTCCGTGTGAAAATTGCCTTATTATCGAAGAAATTGCGTCAGCTTTGCTTACATCGTAAATAGATATACAAACGTATGTATGTAATGTTTCAGTGATTCAATATTTTTCCGCGAAAAATTTTCCACATAGGTTAGAAAGAAACTTTCTTTACCGATTAGTCGCGCGTGGATAGTTAAGCAAAGTTTTTATCAACGGTCGGTAAGATAATGATCGAAAACATCGACGTGGTAGAAGGATAAAAAATATTTCATGAAAATTTGCGCAGTTGAATATCCGCTAATTGAAACTATGTAATAAAGCAAATGATAAAAATAATATTTGTCAAAGTTTGGGTAAATTTTTTCGATTCTAATCGATAAAATGAAATCTGTATTACCGACCTACAAGTTTACCCGTTAATTCGTAAGTTGCAAAATATGAATATATTTTGCATAGAAATTTGTATATACGATGAAAGTTAATATATGTATGTACAAATATTATGTATATATGTGAAATCTGTTAATTAAAATAATAAAAATAACGTAAAAATAAAACCTGTTAATTTTTATCAGATCTAAATCGTTTCGCAATGTATAATATTTTTGCACTAACTAGGCTATAGGTACGCAACTTTTGGCATAAAAAATTTTTACCTTTATATATCCATACCCCTGTCATTTAAATACGTTCCTATGGTTTTAACGTGACACTAATAAAGCGTAAATACGTTCATACACAACATCACTGTGATATGTAGGTATACTAAAAGCTCTTGAATTAGTGTCATTTAAAAACGCTGCTCAACTCTTCGGGTATATTTATTACCACCACTACGTATATAGAGAACAGAGAATGTTGGAAGTCAATGACCCAACCACGTATCGTTGTATTTGAGACTACACATCGGATTCGCAATTCGTATACCTATAATAACCCACATGTATAAAAACCATATGTATCACGTATAATACGCATTGAATTAGACGTCAAGAAAGATAATCCTTTACAATTTTTAATCATTTTATGATGTATTATAGATAATACATAGGTATATTGTATTAATTAAATAATTAATCAAACCGTTTATTAATTATCAAAAATCGTCCAAACTTTTTATTTATTTATTTTTTATTTCTTTTATAATAATTCATTATTTTTTACTCTGAAATTATTGCGTCATATTTTATTCGAAATAAATTGGCTATTACGGATTTATACGTTACGACGTTCTATACGTATATATTGTATATACATATTAGGTATCTGTATATCTATAATCGACGTAAGATCGTGACTTATCTCTTCAAACTTTAGATATAATTTTTCGCTTACTATTTCTAATCTAAGGTGTTTTTTTTTTTTTTTTTTATTTATTCACTCGAATCTGTAGGTATATAGTATATGTTTCTTTTCTGACAAACTCAACTCAACTATATGTATATATGCATATGTTTAACTCGATTAACTATTTTTATATCAATCTTGTTTTCGAACGGATTTTATTTTCAGAAATTCATAACTCGGTCAATAATAAGAGTTTCTATGTAATAAATTGCCTATATCTATGTAAGAATGATCTAGAAGAATAATATTTATTCATTTATTTATTTATTTGCTATCTAGGGGCAAAATTTCTTCCCAATTATTAATTAGTCGATAATTTATTGTTCATGACAAAAATTTTTTACGGTTAATCAAAGAAAATTGAATATAGTTTGGGATTGAATGTATTTTTTTGTTTTTTTTTTTCTTTCTTTTTTGTTCTTTCTGTAATTTTTTTTATTTTTTTTTGTCGACGTGTGAAGGTCGACGGTATATTGCTCCGTGAAAAACTCATTTAAGTATCGCGAGGTTTAAGAACAGTGCGCGATTTATTTTTGCAAACTCGTTGCATTCTCTTTGACCCTGGCCAGACGCTTCGAAATATCTCTTCGCGCAGTAGTAGGTATAGGTATTAGTTATTTGAATCTGCTTTTAACCACAGTTACAGACGAACAGCGTTATACTATGTAGGTATGTATGTATGTATGTATGTACACTCAAAGATGAGTGAATATACCACCAGCAGGGTATAACGAATGTTGTACGAGTATATCGCGTCTAGAAACTTTTTTATTCTGAAGTTTATTCTCCTTCTTCTTGTTTTTTTTTTTTTTTTTAATTGTTTGAAGGACCTTTTTGTTTTTACATTTCTTAAAAGTATATTTCAAATATTTTCTTTAGTTTTTTTTTTCTTCAAAATCTGACTAATTATTATAGAAGAATATAAAAGAAATTTGTCAAAACTAATTATATATCGAATGGGAATAAAATTTGAATACTTAATAGTTAAGGTCGAATTATAATAATCATTATCGTAGTTTGTCACGTGAAAAAAATTTCATAGTTAGTATAATTTAACGGCAAAAATTTCGACAACGAAAAAACATAGAAATACAGTAATATTCACGTTCATTTATATCTTTATAATTATTCATTCGTAGAGAATTATAACGGTAAAAAGATTGATTAAAAATTAACCATTCGGAAATTTTTGCAAGAACACATATACGATGATATATATGTATAGATGGATAGTATTAATCGAAAATTTTTATTAAAATTTTTATTAAATAAATAAATAAAAAAAAAAAAAAAATAGAAATAAAAATGATACCCATGTGAAATTGTGCGATATTATATAGAATTAGTACGTGTATATGTGTGTAACTATATATACGAACAAAGTTTCAACGCTACTCGAAAATAGCACGACAATAAATTGGCGAACGTAAGACAGAACAGAGAAATCCAATCATCAGGAATTCCCTGTAAAGAGAGGCTGCAAGATCCACCCGCCCACACATAAGCCTTTGTACGCAGTAAAATTTTATCATCTAATCTAATCTAATCTTTGAATATTTTTATTTTGTTTCTTTTTAATTATTTTTTTATTTTTTTTCTTTTTTTTTTTCTTACAATCTATGAATTTGAAATTTCAGTTTTTATATACAAACGAGAAAAGCTCAAATTAAAATCCTCGGTGAAATAACCGCATGTATAACTAGGTCTAAATCTAAATGTTTAAATAGATGATTAATTATCAATGAAACGATAAACTTTATAGATTTTATTCGACAGATTTACGTCATGGTTTGAAAATGGGCGATATTTATTACAAAGAGTTGAACTGATAGGGTTAGGCTAGAATTATTTCAATTGGTTATTGACTTCCTGAACTAAGTATACGATAAATGTTATTTTTCTTTAAGAGATAACAATTCAGCACCGCGTGTACGTTACTTACAGTCACTATAATGTGACTATGTAAAGCCGTGAATCGATTATATGATAACGTAAACGTTGTACAGAAAATTTCATTCGATGATACAGCAAGAATTATTAAATTACTTGAGTTTGAACAAGGAATTTATTTATTTTATACACAAAAAAAAAAAAGAAGAAAAGAATACGATAACTAAAAATAAGTTCATTCAAAAATAGTAACTAAATTAAAAAAAAAAAAATGAAACTGATATTAAATTTGGAGAGAATTATAAGATTTTTGTTTTTTGGTTCAACAGAAAACAATTTTATAGCTTGAACTATCGATAGTTTTTATATTTTCGCAGATATTATTCGGTGTTTCAAAAAAATAAAATAATCATTTTTACGTTCTTATATATATCTATGAATGCAATAAACTGACTTTAATGATGGGAATTGGTGACCGTTATAATGTCACATAATTATTACTGGGTGGCCTTTTCATTATACTGACACAACCATATAATCATTATGTAAGAGATTGATATATAAGTTGATATGAATGTTTCAAGAATTGATTTTTCTCGATTGGAAAATTGATTGAACCGTACAAATTTTAGGAAAGGTTGCAAAAAAAAAAAAAAAAAAATTGTTTGAAGGCAATTTAGTTTCTTTATTTTTGGCTTTTTTTCTCGTTTTTTTTTTTTTTTTTTTTTGCAATTTATATGCCTGTATGTAGATCGTTAGTGTTTTTTTTTTATTTTATTTAATTTTCGTTTTTTTGTGAAACTACGAAATCGAAACAGACACGCGAGTCAGATTTAGTATTAGGTAAATTAAATTACCGAATATAATTGCGTAACGGACGTTTTGGAGTCTCGGAGTTATATACTGTATACATATATAGTAATATACAAGGTAGAAACTAACAAAGTCTTAAAATTACCTGGTTATATACATACCTACGTTTCAGAATTCTATTCATACTATTAGAGGAATATAACGTACCCATTTTCGATGAATAGTACATCGTCGAATAATTACTATATAACGACTAGACTGGCAACGAATCAAAAGAAATACGTACCTGAAACAGATAAAGAAAAAAACAAATTTTACTGTTAATATATTTTCTCGGTATATTAACCTAGTTTTTTTTTTTTTAATTGCAAAACCATTTTCTTCTCTTTATTTTTGTGATTTTTTTTTTTGTTTGTTTTTGCAGAAATACATAAATTTTCTTTTCTCACTGTATATATATATCTACTATAATATATCTACTTAAATAATTCTGTACTACAGTTTGTCAAAGATATTTCTTGTCATTTTTATTTATTTATTTATTTTTTTCGCAATTTCTGATCATATCTCATTAAAAAAAAAAAAAAAAAATTTATTTTAGGTACAGAAATTTTCTGATTTTTAGAAGAAACGTATACTATAAAAAACAAAATTCATTCGATCTCATAAAGTTGTTCTAAGTATATACAAAGAAATGTAAAAATTAATAAATTGAAAAAAAATAAAAAAAAAAAATAAAAAATGATTGACTTTTACTGGGCGTTGTCTGATTTCAAAAAGTACTCAAGAATTTGAGTAATTTTTTTTTTTCAACGAATAGTTTTCTTTCATTTTATTTTATTTATTTAATTTTTATTTTTGTTCGAATTGCACAATTTTTATATATTTCTATAAAAATGAAGTAAGGAATAAGTAGTTTACAAAAATTTACCGTTTCCGAACGGGTTAATATTTGGCATACATCGCATACATCGTCAGGAACAAATACTGATATCATCATTTTACTTTTTCATTTCATATGACATAAGAGTTTTTTTTTTGTTTTTTTTTTTCGTTTTTGCAGCTACGCCAAGCTCTTTCTAAAGTCTGCACTTATTGTTATCAATATAATCACCATCACCACTACCACTACAACTACTACCACCACCACTACCATCACGAGCACCGCCACCGCCACCGCCGCCGCCACCTCCGTCCACCACCTTTGTCCACTAAATCGAGTTTCTTATTGCCTATAACGCGTTCTAACATAACATAACATAACGTCAAAAAATGGCAAAGGAGTAAGACTAGAAGAACACCGCCGTTCGGGTTCTGTTGTTAAACGAAAGTGTTTAGCCGATATAAGATTTCTACGCCGTTTCCCGTCAAAGAGGTCACCAAAGGTCCTCAGAGGTCTTCGGGTCGAATCGGTATACCGAATGATCGGTTCTTGATAGTACGTGAACATTATACCTATATACATACTATATACATCTATATACTATACCAATGCGTATGTTGATTTATGTTAATAACATACGAACTTCCTTCTTATATACGACAAGGCGTAACATTATTTTTTTTTTTTCGAGGTATAAAGCTTCTTGATTGATTCTTAAACGTCAGGTCAATCGATTCTTTGATTGAAACGAATATTTTTGCCACTTTTTCACATTAAATAAATATAACAATTTATCAACCAGCTCTGGACAAAGAAATTTAATTTAATTTAATTTACTCAAATTATAGAAATTATATTATTTTTTGGTCGAATAACAGATAGATAATTTTTTTTTTTTTAATTGATTCTCTGATATAACAAGAAGCAATGATTAAAGAGTAATTAGTAACGATAATTTTTTTTTTTCAAAATTGGTAGAATAACCAAAAGTTCATTTAACACCATAAATTTATTTTCGATATAAATTTATAATTCCAGAAACATTTGTAATGTATTTTTATTACTTTTTTATTTTTTATTTTTTCCTTCTTTCGTGTTGTTTGCGATTCGTGTATAGGGTGATTTAAAATTGTAATGATGATATCAATCGACCCCCTCCCCTCCCCTTCCCACCCCCCTTCTCTTATCCGTTTAACAGTATCGGGTACCTACATACGTCATGTTTTCATCCTTTACTCGGTTACTTAACATAAACACATATAAGGTGTTGTTTTCTGCCCGTTCTTCAACCTTGTGCCAATTTATTATAAACGGTTGTTATATACTGACAGCTATCTTGGAGTACGAATTTATTAACGCGACTGTAGAAGTGGTAGCGAAGGTTATTCAGGGTTAAAAATTCATATTCCTATACAGAATTATCGGAATAATTTTGACAATAATCAGAAAAAATAATTAGGAAAAATGGATTCTGATGTCTCTATATAGGCTTACGTTTATTTATTCTCAAAGCTTCGAAAAATTAAGTCAAAAAAGTAAGCAAAAAAACAAAAAAAAAAAACAGAAAAAAACAAAATGAAAATATTTAAACCGCGAAATTCGCGTGTAATCTCATTATCCCGATGTATTTATTCTTTAATGATAATACGCGAATTATCTATCAGTTACAATCGCGGCTGACCTACGATAACGATATTTATACTATCTACGTGCAACGATTAATTAAGTCTCGAATTTTATCAGTCTTTAGGGTGTTAAGCCTCAGTCGAAATTCACGGGGTTATCGTAGTATGAAGACAAAGGAATCAGAAGAAATTCAGAAAGAACGAAAAAGCTTATGGTGAGAATTTCTATTTTATTTTTTTGAAATAGCAAAAACTACCAAAATAAAAACAAAAGTTTTTGAAATATCAAAAATCGAAATTTGAATCGCATATATACGAAAATTTGTCTATCTTTGCGATAGGCACATACAATAATTGATCGTAGTGCCACGTGATACTCTGACTGTCCACCTGACCGCTCCTCTTGGCATACGTGGTCTCTACTGTACAGTAGCCACGTGGATAAGACGCGGGGGAAATCCCCGTCAGTGTTCACGGTTTGTCTACGACGCATGTACAACTAAACAACTTGATTCGGGATTTGCGATTCGTGTATCAACCTTGCATCAGCCTTAACACGCGCTGCTGTCTTGAGCCAAATAAGAGACGAGTGCAAGTTGAGATTTTCTAGTTAGTCAGGATGAGCCGTTGCTTATACAATTACTATAAATATATCCGGCATTTTATTATTATTTTAGTAGTTTCTAACAGGTTGTTTTTTTAGTCCAGGAAGGACGTACGAAACTAAGTTAAATATCAATGTGCTTACCTAAATCTGTATGATGATGAAACAGTAATTGTCAAGTTTATGCAGTAAATTTATGCAGGAATAGATAATGAATAAATTTTTTCGAAACATATATCACATACCAAATAATTGATTAAAGGTTCTATAAAATTCGATTTGTGATTATAGCTATAGGAGAGAGTGAATTATTTATAATTCATAAAAATTTTGGATAAGGTTATAAATATATAGTCGGCGAAGATGGACCAGTTGCGAAAGTTGTACCGTACACGATTTCTTAAAACATACCTAGTCGTTCGAAAGAATTTGAAATTGTATAATTCATTATCGTCATATATTTTAGAAGATATTCAATCAATTTTTAAATCTTTAAACTAAATGGGTAACTAACTAAATGCAGACTTCGTCCATATTCGTCCATATTTTCAAGGTAATTTTTTTTCGTTCTATTAAATGTACCCGAAAATTTAACCATTCTATTCAATTTATAGAAAAAACTTATTGACTGTGAAGTACAATTTTGTTTTTTTTTTTCATCTCAACGAGGATATCAAAAAGTAGATATTTATTGAAATTGAAATTTTATTTATTGAATTTTATTTTTATTGATTACCTAGAATGTGATGGCAAATTATTTTCTAGTCCAGACTGTATGAGATAGAATTTTAGTAACAGTTTCTCGAATCATTTAGGGTGCACGTATGCAAGCTATGCGAGTACATAGAAACTTTGAAATTCTTTTGAACAAAAAATAAAATGAAGAATTCCAACTGTGTATATCGTCGGTTAATACGACAAACCACACGATTCAAATCCCGGTTGAAAAACCACACGATTTGAAATCCGGTTGAAAAAAAACCACATCGTTCAAATTCCGGTCGAAAAACCACACGATTCGTTCCATATTATATATACCTACATGCGGAATTTGAATCATGTGGTTTTTCAACCGGAATTCGATTCGCAATAATTCTCGTATCACCCGACGATATACATTAAAAATTATTCGTAAATATTTCGTTAAAATTTTATTGTTGGTCAAATTTTCTCGATACAAAACGGTACGTATAAGGGAGAGGCGAGCAAAGCGGGCCCACTAAGAAAGTGAGGTTCCAAATTGAGATTTGAATCGATAGATTTTTCAATTTTTGCCGAAAATCGATAGCCTAATTGATGACGAGTGTTGAACGCCCTTACTTCAAAGGTCCGAAAGTTCCGGACAAAATGGGTCCGCCGATAATTACTCGTACTTTTTCGAAATTCTCAAAAGTAATAAATTTCTCTATTTACTTGCCTTATAAAAAACTCTGAACATCAAATCAAGTATATATTATAAAAACTAGAGGAAAGGCAGACAAAGTGGACGCTTCTGAAAATTTCTCGATCTTTGAAAAAAATAAAAAGACGTTATAAATGACCATATCTTCAAAATTTTTGGCTAAAAATAATAGCCTGACTGTTTACAGGCGTTGACATCCTTATTTCAAATGTCCGATATAAATTGTTTCTTTAAAATTTTCTGGGGGCCCACTTTGCCCGCCTCTCCTCTAGTTTTTGTAATATACACTTAATTTGATGTTTAAAGTTTCTGAGGCAAGTAAATAAAGAAATTTATCACTTTTTAGAATTTTGCCAAAAATACGATAAATTTTGGGAGGGTCCACTTTGCCTGCCTCTCTCCTATATAATTCTCTAATAATTTATTATCACCACCGCAATCGATCCATAATAAATATACCTGATAATTTTTCTTAGGATTCTGCAGTTCTAGACTTACTTTCCGCTCTGGCAAACTATAAGAATTTACACATGACACCGGAAAGGTGAAGGTGACCACACCACTTTTTGCTAGGAATTATAAAAACAGTCATTCGGATATCTAATACTGAACTTGATAACTGCAGCGTCTGAGTAGGTATAAAATAATTGGATATAATCTCATGTTGTTTCAATGCAGATGTAAATGCGATAATATACGTACCTACTTACTGCTAATTAGTATTTTATCATACCAAGTAAATTTTTTTTTTTTTTTTTTCTTTACCTCCAGTTCTTTCTAAACGAATGTATACAAAATTTTCTATAAAAAAAAAAAAAAAAAAAAAAAAAAAAAATAATAAAAATAAAATAAACCTTGGAATAATAATACCGGAAGTAAGTCAAGAACAGGTAGATAATTCGGTTTTTAAATCCCTGTTCTAGACATGATCGTTGCAGTTATGGATTATTCTACATAATTCATTAAAAACTCGTAATCTTTATACATATAAAGGTGGCTCGCCTTGAACGGAAGTAAGATTCCAATGTTAGTCTCCTCGATCGACAATACTGCCACGAATACTGAGTTTCTTTTATATCCATATAATTAATCTAATTTTTCCAAAAATAATAATAAATTATACCTGTATATATATATCTGCAACTTATCAAGGTTAAGATCGGGTTGAAGTTTCGAACGGTAAAAATTTCGAATTTTAATTTTAACAACACGCAGTTTTTAGAAAGGGTATTTCTTCTATGGTCTGCATAGTCGATTAAAAAAATTTCAAATCAAAAAATACCAAAGGTTCAAAATTCCAAAAGCTTATAAAAATCTGAAAGGCCTAAACTCCAGAATTCGGAATTCGCGTATAGATGTTCGTACCCCGTCATTAAATTTTCGAATTCTTCGATATTGGGAGTTTCGAGATTCAACGTTTTTGAAAATCCGGAATCGTCACAAATGTATTCGTAATTTTGACCGTTCGTAACTTCAACCCAACCTTATCAAAGCTCTCTACAATCTTTTCTCTAACTGTCTATACGTATATACCTACACCCATCGTCAACATATAGAATAGGCAAAAGACCCCGGAAATTCTAACCGCTATATATATACTTTTCTTTCAACTATAACAACGAAACTAAACCACTAACGATTTATTGAAGAGATAAGCAACACGCTGCTATTAAAAGTTCCTTGACGTCTTTTATACATAGGTATATATGCATCGTATGTGCCTTTGTGTTTGTGTTTTTATACATAGACGTATCTAATTTTATACAGAATATTATTCAGTAATTATTATTATTATTATTATTATTATTATCATTTTCAGACTTGGGTTTAGGTATATAAAGTACACGAGACCATGATTAATTAATTATAACTCGGTGAAGGGTCCTGAATTCATCTCCTCAATTCAATATTCATACATTTTTTTTTTTCTGTTTTTTTTTTGTGTGTTAAAATTATGAATAATATTTTATTTTTTTTCGTATCTTAACGCGAGTACTTGTAACAGTGTTGAATTTTGTTGAAGTTTTTTTTTTTACTCTATGGAAAGATTTTTTTGTCAATATTAAATACCCGCAAGTTGTCACTTTTTCGATAAGATATATATATATGTATATAGTATATAACGGTCGCATGTACCTCGAAGAGTATATATATATATATATAAATACATATATGGATATGTTTATAAGAGAAAACCAGTTTTGCGCTTGTTAATGTAATAAGGAAGTGGCACTTTACCTCGTCTTACTTCACACGATCTCTTCGACTTCGCATACCTGTTAGAATGAAGATATCTTTCGGATCATACCTATAGCTCATACATCGAGAGTTCTTTTTTTTTTTTTTTTTTTTCAAAGTATAATACAACTCCTACTCCTTTTTTCTATTTTCATTTTCTACTTTTTATTACCATTTATTTATACATTTAAGATAATGAATGCAGTGCAGGACTTTGGTCAAGAGATCGTTGTCTACTTAAATGTGGCAAGGAATTATGTAGACGGGTATATACTTACTTAAATCGTATACACGTATGTATGGGTATATATAAGAGATATCTTACTTATATACATGCTTACTTTAAGTTTCATTTCGTTTAGTTTAGTTTATATACTTACACGATCGCATATAGGTATATATGTATAGAGGAGACGGCGAGTTATTCTCATTGAGAAATTCAAGGTCGATTGGAATAGACATGGCGAAAACATTTGACTATTTCTACCTTTTTACGTGTTTACGCTAAGGAGAGATGGAGAACGTTCCACCTTGTTGAATCAACTTAATATCGAATAAACTGATGGTATTCGCCAATTCGTTCACTATTTTATTTTATTTTTTTTATATTTTCTTCTCATTTCAGATCAAGCTGTAAACTCTAGCACTGAAAATTCTCAAAAAATATATTTACTCAATTTTTGTATTAATTAATTAATTAATTGATACGTCACTTCAAAATTTTTATACAGATATATATGAAAATTCGTAAAAAACGAAAAAAAAAAAAATTAAAAAAAAAATCAGAAAAAAAAAAAATTGAAACAAAAAGAGCGATGCGTAATTTGCATTATACGATTGTAAATGGCGAGAAAATTAAATTAATCTTGTATGTATGTACATGTATATAATATAAAATTTTAACACGTTTTTCTTTCAGATTTGCTATCGATGACGTAAGAAATCTTTTACTTTTTGTTTTTACGTTACTTCACGGTTTTTTTTTTTTTTTTTCTTATTTTGTTTTTTTATTTTTTCTTGGCAACAGTATGTGCCTTTCGTAGCATATATGTACCATATATATACTTAGGTGCATTTTTTTTTTCTTTTTTTTTCATTACGTAAATTGACGTTTTTTTATTTTCATTTTTTCTGTTCTTTTTTTCTTTCATTCCGTTCCTCACAAAATAGATTCACGAGACATTTTTTATTATTATTATTATTATTACTTGTTATCTATACAAGTATAATAATTAAAAAAAAAAAAACAGTCCTCATTACATTCTCGCTGAGTTACGTTCGTGCACAATTCATTGTCAATGACTGGAAGATACTGTTTTTTTTTTTTTTTTTTGTTCTTTTATCGAGAAAATACCGAGAAAAATGATTGTTACTCGTTCAGATTTCATAATCACTGTGGAAATTTTTAGTTTTATTATTTTACCATATATTTGTTTTCTTCGATTTATTTTTTCTCTTTTTTTAGTTTTTTAGTTTTTTTTTGAATAAATTAACCAGACACATACATGTATATTTTATGTATTTATGTACGTATAAATACCTAGATCCTACGCATTTTAAAAAAATTCAAATGACAAAAAAAAGTGCAGGAAAGCGACTCGAGAAACTGCTGAGAATAGAAATTTATTGATCTTATACTTATTCGCAAAAGGAATTGCAAAATCTTGATGAAAAACCCGATTTAAAATTTGAAAAAATAAATATACACCTGGAAACAAAACACAAAAATAGAAAAAAAAAAAAAAAAAAACAAGATGAAAGAATCGATTAATTCCTAAAAACTTGTTGTTGTTTTTTGACTTTTTCCATTGAAACGAAAATAAATTATCAAAACCACTGACAAAATTTTCTTCAGGTCCGGAGTTTTCGTCGTCTAGGTCTTCCCCTTCGTAGTTCTCATCGTCCAGGACCTGGACTACGAAAACTATGAGGTGGAGGACTCGGACGACCAAAACTCCAAAGCGGAGGACTTGGACGACGAGGCTCCGTCTGGAGAGGGCCTGAAGTGTTTTTAGTGGGCCTAAAGTATTCGGGTCACCTACCAGCCAATAAACGGCTACTTCAGTCCCTACTTTTAGGTCTATAAAACGCAAAAATCGTGCATGTGTTAAAAAAACATGTACATACGTAGGTGCATTGTGTAAATAAATATAGTTTTTTGAACCGTCTAATATATTTGACTTAAGAGATTATTTTCCTAGTCCGTAGTCACGGATAACCAAACTGTTCTAAATTGATGATCAACCCGCGCTAATGTTTTCCTCCTGCTCCCCGTCCCTGGTCTACTCCCACCCCCGAAAACCGATGCGCATCACGGGACAGGCCAAGGTCACGGTCGGGCAACTAACCTATCCTAACAGCTCGATGCTCGCCCGCCTTCGTCGGAGACCCACGCACAGGCTCCCGACGAGACACTGCCGAATTTTGGAGGTCGTCTGCACCGAGGAGAGGAGAGGAGAGGAGAGTGAAGGACAAAAGAAAAAAGAGAGAGGAGAATTGAAGAAAAAAAATTACTAATAATATTACGTGAATTTTAGAAAAATTTATAAAATGCGAGGAACGATATTGAACATTTTATATACGAGTATTTAGATTTTATGATATAATTACGAAACATGTTGAAATTAAGATGCTGATATTATTAATCGAATAAAATGGAAAGCAAAGAAGTATACCTCGTGCTTCTGAGTTTCTAATATTTTTTTTCAAATTTAATTAAGCAATAATTAAGGCAATTATTTTATAATAGGAAAAATTCTGAAAGAAGAAAAGAAATATATCGCTTATACTTTGGGTGAAAATTTATGGTCATATTTGGGCAGTATATGTATAGATGATATTGACCCAAAGGTTATAAAGCTGAGCTACTGCAATGGACCTTTTCATGATCGATATAGCCTACACTCGTATATTCGTTCTAAGAATTACTGCGTTTTAGTAAAAAAAAAAAAAGATCTCATACAAATTGTAGATCGTAAAAATGGTCCATGAGATATTGGGATTGCAGAATTGCGTCTCGATCGATTTATACGATCATAGATCTCAAATTTTAGTATTCATGAATTCCAAAAGTTTCGATTTACGAAAGAACACCGATTCGAACAAATGTTTTGAAGATACAGAAGTTTCACAGTCTGAATAAAAACGCTTATATTATTCATTGAATTTTTGAAGAGATTTTATTGAGAATTTATTATAGGTGTACACAGATTATTAAATTATTTAGTTTTAAATGTATACGAAAAAAAGATCGAGTAGTTTTTTCAGAACCAGCATACGTTTAATTGAGAAATGAATCGGCGTTTTAAAATATGAAATTAAATGTACGTATTTGTGATGTAGAAATTATTAAACGATCATTGAGATATTTAGAATCCTATGACTTGTCTATTTTATAACTGAACACGTTGAATAATATTTTCATATACATTTTGTCGAAAGTACGAGTATAGGTCGGTGGTATACGAATATCTACTTACTATTACAAAACCATTTATATTTAAACTCACGTGCAAGCGATAATACTAGAAAAAAAATTATAATTACGAACGACAAAAATAACGAAAGGATTCTGTTCTGATATTTATACAATTTATTTCTCAAATCAATTTATCGCATCTTGTACTCAAGTCAGATATAAACGCTAGGGCCTTCTCGACAGATATATGTCACGGACTTTTATCGATCGATAATTATTGCCCAACGTGTTCATCAAAGATCGACTAACTCATCGTCGAGATGCGAAGTGAGTCCAGTTTGAAAATACGATGAATTTTCAAATTTGAAAATGAAAATATCAAGTGATGATAAAATTTCGTTTTAATTTGTCTGAGACTGTAAAAAATTTCTGTAATACCGTGGAGTGTTTTCATTATTTTGAGAAAAAAAGAAATATATTTTTTTCTGTTCAATTATGCGGTTAAAAAAAAAAATTTGGCACAATACAAATTTATTGTCACTCGTTCTTTAAATGCTCAACGTTTAACGCACGCGTTTTTGTTCTTATATACGCACTGCGGACTGTATAAAGCAATAATAAGCATAAGCCATGTTGAATAGGAAGATAATCTGGGTCAGGATTTTACAGAGATTTTCAAAATTGCTATACGCCTTAATTCAAAGTCCCCAAGATCACTTCGGACGATAAACAGTTCGCCATGCCATAGGTTTGAATAAATCCGTTACGTGGCCCGGTTTGACCTCGTTAGCCAAAAAATTCAACCACTTCGATGAAACTCGAACGATATATATGCGAGAAACGTTAGACATTATAGTAGCAGCTCATAGATAAACCGGACACTCGAGTAAATATCTATAAGATATTTATATTAAATTTTGTATTTCGATAAAATTTTTGTGGAAAATTAGAGTGACGATATAATTTTCAATTATTTGATATTCTTGAAGGAAGAGATGTGAGATTTTGAATTTAAGAAAAATTTAATGGAGTGCGAGAGACCCTGAGTAACTGGAATAACTCGTGATATAAATTTGTAAAGCCTTGGGCCGTACCCCGTAATGTTATTTCGATTCGTTGACGTATTTAGTTAAATTTAAGGGTCTCCGAAATCAAAAAGATTTGTTACTGCCGTTGCATACCCGCAAAACGTAGAGAACATTAATATCAGAAATCGAGGCCACATGTGTTTCGCGTGTCTTATGATTTTTTGCAACGTTCCACTTTGTCCGATTATTTTAGATATCGAGGTCATGTGCAAAAAGCGAAACTGCAACGGCAATAAACCAACAGCAAATCAAATCTGGAAGAATGAGAAAATCCAGACGGAAAATTTTTGAGAAATAGAAAAAAAAAGCGATGAAACGAGGGAAATAAAAAATAAAAAATAACAATTAGCTTGGAAATTGGCGCGATAATTGCGCGATAGTTCGAAGCTAACCGCAATTGTCATCCAGTTTTAATCACGACTTGATCAAACCGTGAAAGTGCAAGACTGCAGCATCCGAATCTTAACGATTCAATTTTTGACTTCATTTTTATTTTTATTTTGTTTCCTTTGTTTTATTTGCAATTGGAAGATGATTTTTGTCGCAAGCTTTACTAAGGAATTAAAAAATGAAATTTTCTTTCCCATTTTTTGAATTTATTTGGAATAAAAATATTTCGAATTCAGCCATTTAGCCAGAATAGGAAAACCTTCAGTCGTTCAACTTTTTGTTAAACTTCATCTTTTTTTTCGCTAACCATTAAGGCCTGTGAACGCGGACAATGTGAATCATCGAAACGCACGTGTCCAGCAAGTTATAGTGTGCGAAGGACGGTGACATCCAGCCGTTCCACTGATCCAGATAAACGCGTAGGTGAGGATAGGGCGACCGTCGAAGAGTCGTACATGGGAATACTCGGTTCGCGATTATTCGCTGTGGATATTTTGTTGCGAAAAATGTGGAAAGAAAATTAAATTTCAATCACTTTAATTTTTAGGGCAGCATTTTTTTTTTTTACTTTCTGAAATATTTTCTATAGGCAAATCTGATATTTGTTTGATTGTTCAGTAACGAGGAGATTTAATTATTATTTTAATACAAAATCGTGGATATTAAAAGGCCAGGTTCAAGTTTCGAATTTTGAAATATCCGAACGGACAAAATTACAAATTTTAATATTAACGATTCACAGTTTTTGGAATCCGTCTACATAGGCAACCCCAAAAATTTGAAATCAAAAAACACCAAAGGTTAAAAATTCCGGAATAAAATCTGAAGATCCGAAATGGCGAAACTCTGAAGTTTGAAATTCGCACATATCGGCACACCGTGCCCCTTCATTAAATATTCGGACTTTTGAATTTTCCGAATTTTGAGCTATCTGTATTCCGACTTTTCCCAATTTTAATATTCTTAATTTTAACGTTTTTGAAAATTCGAAATTTCGAAATTTCAACCTAGTCCGAATATTAATAAATTTTTAATTATCACTTTCTCTTTACTCGTATATAATATATAAAGGTGATTTCAATCGCAGTGACTCATTAAGAGTGAAAAAGTCAGTGACCAAGCGTGGAAATGCTAACTGCAGTAGTCAGCTATATGTAAAATATGTATATAGCAGCAGACATCTTCAGTAATGGAAAACATTATTTTTAACAACAAAGATCTGAGTCAGGTTTCAGATTAAAGAGAGCGCTGCAGTGAGAGTTTCAGTTTGTTTTCTGCGAGCATGTATATATGTATATGTACATATATAAGCGAAAGACGTAGAATAAGAAAATTTGGCTATTAAACAAAGGAACAACAAATAAATATAAAAATTTCGATATTTTCAAACGGAAGATCAAAATAATGAAAATTATTATTAAAACGAAGGAATCTGAATTTGGCAATTGGTCAAAGAAATGAATAATAAAATAAAGAACCAAAAGAACTGATACTTCGTAATAAAATAAATGAAAATTTGTTCAAACTATTCCAACGATTTGAAAATTTTATCCTGTTAAATACGTTCGGAATTTTGTTAATCAATAATTCCGATAATTCCAAATTTGTAAACCGGCATATCTTGACACTTCGAAAGGTGCTAGCTGACTATATTTGGTACTTGAGTAAGTTAGATGCAATTGATTAACCTAGATCAACATGTACGAATATGGTTTGTGGTTCTAAATCGTCTTTAGTATATAGTTGCGGTTATTTCTATACGCGAGGACGTCAGGGTATAAAACGTGGCTCGTTGATCAGATACAATTAACTATAGCTGCACTATCGACAAATTATCCGATAATTAACATCATAAAAAACCAAAACGATTAAAAACGTGAAATTTTTTTTGAAACAAAAGTATGAATTTATATCATTAATTTATTTAAAGGGCTTTTTTGAACCTTGGAAATATAAATAATTTTTTTTTTTTTCAAATTATTGGTACGCCTTAACCAAAAATTCTATCGATTCAATATTTTCAAAATTGATTGACAGCATTTTGAAAACTATTTGGAACTATTTTTTAAACTTTATCTCGCATATAGATTCGATCGCACCAAAGAAAAAGTGATTATCGTGAAGTACAGGACGTATCGTTGATCGAAATTCTTTCAAATTCGGAACAAATATTTGATGAATTGAAATTTTTTGAATAAAAATTTTTTTTCGTTTATAGTCATTTGTTTTATCTTCAACGTTACAAGAAAACGAAAAAATAAAAAACTATGTCACGTGCTCAATACGATAGATGAATTCCCTTATCTCTATACATATTACAAGTTTTTGCTCCGAAATGACATTAATCAGAATATTTTCAAAAAATTGACTGAGTATAATAATTTTTCAAAGCGTAACACTGATTTGGAAAGAAAAAATGTTTATATTCAAGGTATATATACCTCGTTAATAAATCGTTTAATTTAACATCTTAAGTTGTAACTTAACTGTTGTTATATATGTCTAGGTTGTTCTACTTTGCTAAGTAATTTACGATAGTCATAAAACCGAATGTGAAAAATTCATTATCAATATCGGTCATTACCCGCTTTACGCATAGACGTCGTAGATTTGAAGGTTGAACAATGAAACTGTGCCAAAATTGAGAAATACACTGGGAATGAAGAAAACAGCTTACGTGTATATTAAAACTAGCGTTTTACTTCATCGATATAGTTTATACCTACCTATCGAGTTAAATTTTCAAAAAAAGAAGAAAAAAAAAAAGAAGAAGAAGGAGAAGATAAATAAATAAATATATTCTAAGAATTTGTTTCTACTTTGTTGATCTTAAAAGTCAACGGCCTCTGTAATAGCAGAAAATATCTGAGTATAGGTATATATGTATAGATAGATGTAATTACGCGAATTGCACACTGCCAAATAACCTATAGCGATAAGACCATAAAGATCATTTCCAATTCGCAAAATATAATTAGAAAAAATAAAAGAAAAATAAATAAAAGAAAATAAAAATTCTATAATTTTGAAACTCTGTTTTAACAAAAAAAATTGTTTGTGCAATAATATAAAAAAATAATAATAATAATATTCTAAAAAACAAGAAAAAAAAAAAAAAAATAACTGTTCTATAACTATTTTTTAAATTATTGTTTTGATAAATTTCTACGTGCAAATAGTAGCTAGGTATAATATAAAGAACGCAACAACTATTGAGTCATAGCATACGTATAATAAAACTGGATTTATTAGTCATCGTAATTTCGATTCTTGCCTGTTTTCGGTATACCTTTTTTTATTTTTTTCTGATTTTATTCGCTTGAAATTTTCGTGGTAAAAAATTTTTCAATCATTTACTATTGATGATGTTTGATTTTGTTCAAACTTATTAGAACTTGACCGGTTTTGATTCTGCGTTTGTTCATTTTTCAATTCGAAATTTGAATATCTTAGAAAAAAAAAAAGAAAAATAAATTAAATAAAATAAAAAAAGTGTAGAATTATGCCATTATGACATTGACGCGTTTCTCTCGTTGCTTTATACCTACACGCAGCTATTAGCCCCCTTCCTCCTTAACATTTGGCTCATAACACATTATTTCTATATCAACTCACGAATCAGTTTTACTAATTGTAAGGTCACGTTACGAAAGTCAAGTCCAGATTTGTTCCCTGTAGTAGGTAGCCGCGCATATTCATATACATATAAATATATATATATATATATATATATATATATATATATATATATATATATATATATATATATATCCATCTTATATTAGTACAATGACTTCTGGACTATGAGCAGACCGGTAATTTACACGCATATATGTATGAAATTCTAAACATATGGATATAGATATTCCGTGATAATGGGACAGATATACAGATATAGATACTGCAGGTATAATAAAGAGACAAACGTAAATAGTTATATGCGTATATAGATCGCGTGGTGGTTACATAGAAAACCGCAGATATAAGGTATGTGTATATATACATACATATATAACGCGAAAAAGTTTGCCAATCTACAAAAATAACTTGAATATCATCAGCGAGTTACACACGTACGTCCACGTTAACATATCAGCTGCTGTATGTACATATATATATATATATATATATATATATATATATATATATATATATATATATATATATATATATATATATATATATATATATATATATATATATATATATATATATATATATATATATATATATATATATATATATATATATATATATATATATATATATATATATATATATATATACTATAATATACCTCTATATATTTATATATACATATATAGATACGTGTACGTGTGTGTATAATAGAGATGTATAATTATTCGCGGTGAATATATTATGGGTGTATTGTAGAGGTATATATATATATATATATATATAATATAATGCATAGGTAAACCCAATCGCATATATATGGTATAGATAATCGTTTATTAATAAAATGAATAAATCGTATAAAACGCGAAAGAAGAGAAACGAAAGAGAAAAAAGAAAGAGAGAGAGAGAGAGAGAGAGAGAATGGATGCTGGACAATAATTAATTTTTTTGCAAAGTTGATCTCAACAGCAGGAGATTACAAAGGAAGTGTACACTTTCGTTTTGTTCAATGATTACCCTCCTACCACCATTACTACTACTGTCCAATACTATATATCTAGATATAAGGTTCGAGAAGTTGTAAAAATACATTTTTCAAACAAGACGGCAACAAATTTACGAGAAAAAGGAAAAGAACAAGAAGAAATAATAAAAAATGGAAAAGAAAAAAAAAAATTAAAACAGTTTCTTTCCATGCACGTGCGAGACGAAAAATTTCTGGCCCTCAGAATTGCAAAAAAAAAAAAAAAAAAAAACTTTTAATTAATACAAGTATACAAAAAGATTTTTTCAAATTTTTATATCAATCGAATCAATATATTGTTCATTGATTTATTATTTCTCGAAAAATATCAGCTTTGCTCCTTTCATAAATAAAAAAAAAAGGACAAAATCCAAGACAAAATCGTTTTCCAAATTCATATATCTACAACATGTATAAATATTTCAAATATAATGGTAGAAAAATTAATTATTATTCAGGATATTAATAATTTTGAGGTGAAGTTTAAGTCTTGTTGTTCACTCAAATCTAAAATCCTTTGTTTTGTCTTCAAGCTGGCTCACGGTCTATTGCAAAATTTTACATAGATATAGGTAGGCGGTTATACATACGTCTAGATCATTCGTAATTATAAATAGGTAAAAAAAGAATAAAAATTTATTTGTTCATTTTTTCTTGTTTTTCCTCTCGCCAGCTATATAATATATATTATATATGTATACTCGGACGTTTATAAAGACCAAAAAACATCTTCATCTCGATTTTGTCAATATTAAACATCTGTTATCGTATTATTGTTGTAATCATCAGACCGCGTAGAGAGGAGTGGTTTAACTACGCGATATAAAATTGCGAAAATGATTCATGCGCAATATTTTCAACGGGCAATAATAATAGTAATAAATAATAATAATAATAATGATGATAACAACAATAATTACAAATAGTAATAACAGAAGGCAGTTGTACGTTTCCAATTATAGATAAATCGAGAAAACAAAAAAAAAATAAATAAAAAATAATAAAAATAAAAATGAATAATTATTAAAATGTTAATTAAAAACTGAAATATATTATTAAAAAAAGTATCTCAGTACTGATAACAGAATCATACTTTATCGCGATTGTAAGATTCGTTGTTCAAGTACGTGAGAACGGATTTTTATCAGATGTGCATGACTACACAGTGTGCAGTAGTTATTATAACTATATAATCTTATCGTCAAACACATTCTGTTCGTATTATATATGAAATATTTTATTTAAAAGTATTTATTTAATTAACCATCTTCTAATTTTCGAATTTAGTTTTAATCCCCTTTTAAGACTTCAAATAGGACCAACGAACGCAGTACGTCTACCACCCTTGATTCACCCTTGAACCACCCTTGCGAGCCAGACAGGACGGAGGGGCATCGAACACTTTGACCTGTTGGTTATTCAACTTTCGCGATCGAAGTATATGTGTACTAAATTTTTTTCCCTCAATTTTGAGACGCGAATAAAAAACACAGAGATTTAGAATATCGCAGAATTTCTCTGATAACAGGAGTACCTAGATTTCGATTCCTAAATCTGATCCTACATAAAGATGTAACAATACCTGCTGTTGTATAAAATTAAATTTTTGTTCCACATTTCGTAAAAGAAAAATTGATTTTTTTTTTCTTTCTTGACTAAAAGCAGTTTATTTATAGATATTTGTCGATGAAGAATCTTTTCTTGTGTGGCAGGTTAGTAAATAAATAAATAAATGCAATAAATTTGTGGAAATATTTAAAAAATTCAAATATAATTAAAACAATGAGTTTAAATGCCTATCCAAAGTCCATATACAGGTATGTATGTATATGAAAGTATATCAGCTTGTACAGCTAGACAGACGAAAATATTTATCGACAATTGTTTGTTTACAATCTGCATTTAGTCAAGATCTATAATTGAAATCGATAAGGATTAAGAATTAAGCAACGAATTCTCACCTCAATATGACATTTAAATACCTTGAATATGAAACCAGACATATATGCTTTGTTTGTAGTTATTATTTCGTTATGTGCTAATAGGGTAGCATGAAAAAGAAAAAAAAAAAACTCAGTACATGTTGTCAATCCGATTTAAATTTCAAACGTTATAATATGAGTTATGCATATGTACATGTGGGTATGTTTACCTATCCTGGAGTTAATTTTTTGTGAATATAAATTTGATAAGAAGTAAACTATTATTATTTTTTATTTTTTTTTGAATTAGAAGATATATTTCTAATTCGTACCTACATTGTATTTCACTCTCTAATAAACTGGGAAGAAAAATTCTCTCTGTATTCGATAAAAGAAATTAATTTATCAAAAGAAAGTTAGAATTTCTATGTTTTGTTTTTAACACAAACAAATATTATTATGAGAAAATATTATTAAATAGCAGGAATTGGAAGATAAATGAATAAACAAACAAACAAGTACAAACAAATAAATATTTTTTTTCTAAAATTTATTGAAAATATTAGAAAATCAAGTATTTAACACAAAAAAAAAATTACTTTAGAAATAAAATAATATTTGTTCAATTTTTTTCTTTCGCAGTGGTAATTCTTATGGTAAGAAAACAGAGAAAATCTTCTCAAAGAATAATTAAATGAACGAAAAATCTCCAATTCTTTATATGCCGCGCTTTATTTTGATTGTCGTAACAAGATTCTTTTAGTATTAAAACGAATAAATCTTTCTAAAAATCGTATGAACATAAAGAAATCAAGTCGAACAAGATCACGAAAATAACTATTATAAATATAAAATGATGAAACTAGTACCGAGACTAGAATCTGACATCTAAATCCTGTCTCTTACCTCCTGGGTAAGTTCACCAGCGGCGACAGCACTGGCAGAGTTATCTCCAACGTTAGTTGAATGATCATTTAAACTTGTCATATTCCTAGCAGGATCTGTAGAAGTAGATACGCTGGGTCCAGCTACGGCAAGATCTCTCCCAGATTCTTCAACGTTAAGCAAATAAGCATGTATATCATTTTGGCCTGAATTTATCCTGTTGTATCGTCCGAGGGAGTTCAAGTCTTCGAAAAGATCTCTCTCATAATTGAGCAATACAGAGTCTAAGTTTTTTGGATGAACAAATATCGGCCGATGGACTATTGTGTGCGAGTCTGTATGCCAGCCAGAACCATTGTGGAGATCTAGCGAGCCGACTCCGATAGTTTGAATATCCAAACCTAGGTAAGAGTCAGGGTCGACACGGAGCAAAGAAAGGAGCAGCGCTAGCTGCAGCAATTCTTCGCGGTAAAGTTTCTTCAGGCACAACATTTTCTTTATTTGTTTTAGCTTTAAATTAATTAATAAATCTGGTTTTATTTTATTTTATTTTATTTATATTTGTTTGTTGTTTTTCGATATCCTATTTTATTTATTTATTTATTTATTTTCTTATTTATTTGTTAATTAATTTATAAGTTACGAATGTTTTTGTTAGATTAATAGAGATAAAGATAATAAACACTAGTAAAAGTTCACTTTTGTTGAAAGTTTTAATTTTGTTGTTGTTGTAATTTTTTATTTTTCACGAAAGTTTAAACTCACTCCGAAACTGTAGTTGTAGCCGTCACAGTGGCTTAATTCTGATGTTAAGTACGAACAGGAGTAGGTAATGCATTTTTTATAAAATGATGTTGAGACTAAATAGATTTGATCACGATATCTGAAGGCACAACCTCCCGGTTTGACTGTCAGATCAGAAATAAACCCGGAGAGTTCGTCTCCGCTAGTCATAGGTCAGTTACTTGATACCAAAAATAACCTCAAAACATAGTTGGTATGCTTCGTCAATGATTCGGATTAGTATTTAACTGGTTAGTTAGTATTTACGATTAATCAGGGAGTTAAAATCGCCGATAATAGATTATCACTCAACAATAATACAACATAAATTGTATTTTTAAACTAAAATTTCACTAAATTGCTTAATATTATCACGTTATTTGTCGCGATATCATAAACGATATATTCATTCATTCACTCGCGAGTTAAGTAGACTGACTGACTGACAGTTGTGTCATGGCCAGTGTAAAAAGGTTTTCTTTTTTTTTTTTTCTCTCTATTTTCTTTCCTTTTTTTTTTATATCGAGGCTTGCGGCAACCGCACAATTATATATGAACTAAACCATTACTGGTTAAGTATTTATTATACCCACGTTGTTAGTTTATTTATTCGTAAACCATTTACTAACTATCACTATAATGCTGTTGGTTATTTATATTCGTTTATTTTTTGTTATTTTTATTTCTTTTATTGTTTAAATTTATTTTATATGTGTGTATATATATTTTTTTTTTGTTATTTGTTGTTTGCTTTTTCTTTCCTGGAGAACGTTCCCGAGCAGCACACCTATGCTGGGAGAGATCGCTGACGATATGTGACTCAGCACCAGACGTTATGGCAACGTTGGCTTTTATCAGGGCCGTAACTAATCGGGGATTCCCCCTTTAACCGCCCCCCCCACCAACTATTCGGAATTTTAAATCGACGCACGCGGATACGGGATTACGGGATGTCGTATAACATCTTCTTTCATTCGTTGGTGTTAGAAATTATTACATAGAATATAAAGAAATAAAAAACTTACAGATAACACTAAACGTTACAACACTTAATTGTTATCTTAGTACATATGACTTGATTATAATTCTGATCTCTCATAATTGTTGTATTGCGCCATCACTGTTATATTTGAATGAATGTCAATTGAAGAGATTTATTTTTTGGAACTATATGTATAACCTGTGTAGTTTATATTCTAAACGTACATTCGCTACGAATTACCATTCTTAATAGTGTTATTAGTAATAATAAAAACCGATTATATTATATTATTAGTTTAAAACGATACTGGAATTGATAATAAAATATATAAAAAGGGGCTCGTTGATTCATTCGTACGTGTATGATGCCGCGCTCTTTATATATACTGTATAGAATATATTAATTCTAAACGCATAACAGTCGTAGGTATGTATACGTACATACATACCTATAACGTAAAAAATATATATAAGGGATAATAATTATTGTAATGTGGAGAAATTTATGTATGTATCAATCGTTGGTAAAAATAATTTCTTAAAAGATGGCCAAAGCTTGCAAGAGAGAGAGAGAGAGACAGAGAGAGAAGGAGAGAGAGTTGGTTTTGTTTTTTAATTTTTTTAAGTTGTTTCAATAACGTCGTAAAGATGTTAATAATATACAACCACCACGACAAGCAAGCAATTTAAAATAATCAGATTTGCGTTCACGAACTTTGGCCGCGATCATATGTTGCAATCACTCGTCGCAGTGTTGCCGGTTTTACTAAATCTGACACAAGCGTCTTTTAGAATATTTTTTATTTTTTTTTAACAATTAGGTGTATCTGTGTAGGTATGTATGTATTCATCGTTAACATCTTACCTCCAGCTGCATCTTTTGCTGGTTTCTAGACGGCTCTAATTTACCGTCACGAAACGAGACCTCAGCAGTAACGAATTCCTCCAATTCTTGTACAAGTTTTACCATCGTATGCGTACGTTGGTCAGCTAAAATAAATATATTAGCTGAGACGAATAACAGTCTGAAAATAAAATATACCGCTTTGCGCTGTAGATCGGTTATTCTGTGCACAGTATTTAAATAACAATATTATTTATTTATCGATGCACCATCACGTAACGCACAATTTAAAAATATTTTATCTGATTATAACACTTAAGTCAGAAATTTAAAACAGCTAAATTTATTTACACAATTTCACCCAGATTCACACGATAAAATACTAATATATGAACGGAGAATGGCAGCCGCATACGTTTCTTCTCCCACCAAGGTTACCTCGTGATATTTATTGACGTCACTCCGCCATTTCAGTTTGAATTTATCCCGCGCTAGTATAACTCTGTTTAAACACTTGTAGCCGCCCTGCGCAATGCTTTGTTTTCATCTCTTTGCGCAGATCCTTCGCCGGTCCTCGACGAAATTCGATTAACTATATCGAATATTTACTTATTCAAATAATAAAGCGCGGGTTATAACGAAAAGAAAAATATTACGTTGTTCTGAAAACGATTTTCATCGAACGAGACGCATGTTTCGCAATCTCTGTTCAGACGTCTTTAGATTTAATTATAAATTTCTTGAACATAATAGAAATCGAGCCATTCCGACTATAGTTTTTCGTTAATTATTGACGGGAATTTTGTTACAATCGAAATTCTTGTTCAAATTCGAATTTAGATATCAATTTCATCGAGATACTTTTCTTCGAATCTAATTTATTCAAATTGAAAGTAATTTAAATATAATTATCTTCAAAAATATCTAGACCAAATTTACGAACTGAACATATTTGGATCTGATGTAAAGTTTCGTTAGAATTTAAATAAAAATAAAGGAAGCATACACCGAGTGATAAAAATATTCCGATTGTATGCAAAGATGATTTGTCAATGCGTCCGTGGCAAAGGTGACCTACCGTTCATTGGATTATAAAAACTTTTCATTATTTATATACATAGTACACATCGATATATCACAGGTATATAGAAGTAAAGAATTGGAATTTAACATATAGCGTCGATTTGATTATATTTAATTTGGTGGAAAAATACTTTCGGTAATTTAATCATCGGTCTATAAATTATATTACGAATTATTAGGCCAATGATTAATACACAGAAAAATTATATTTTAAACATATAATATATTCATTTGTATGCTTTACATAGTTTAATTTGATACAACAAAATATCTATGACAACAGTACAGTAGAGAACAATATACAATATAATAATGTCACATTAGGGTATATGTATATGTATAATATTTCATATTTATATGAAATTCAGTGATTTTCTTTACCTATTTTCTTCATTTTTTGTTCTTCTTTTATTATAGCTATGATTAGAACCTTCCTTCTATATAATCTCACGTGATTAATTAATTATCTTTTAATTTCTTTAGTGCCCAGTCTTTAATATGTATATTATATAATTTGCCGTTATTTATTTATTTATTTATTTATTTATTTATTATTTTTATCGCCTCGCCCGTATTGGGTTTTCATATTTTTGTATATGTAAATACGTAATAATATATATATATATATATATATATATATATATATATATATATATATATATATATATATATATATATATATATATATATATATATATATATATATATATATATATATATATATATATATATATATATATATATATATATATATATATATATATATATATATATATATATATTGTGTATAAATAATATAAGTTATTTGAAAAAAAAAAAAATAAAAATGAAAATGAAAAATCGCATTAAATGTGTGTATACCACAGCGTTGCCAGACGTCCCGATTTTGGCGGGACGTCCCGATTTTTAGCAAAAAATTAAATGTCCCGCGCGGGACAGGCTCAGTCCCGCTTTTCGGGGATTACTCGACAGTGCGGTGCGAGTTAAAGAAGAAAAGGAAACTTTAAAGGAAGTTAAATCTTCACAGAAATATAAATAAGTAATTCATAAATAATGTTTTACTTAATTATATTATATGATATAATTTATATTCTTCTGAAGATTCAACTGACTAACTACAAGGTAAACCAAGCAGTTATTGTTATCAGTAAAGTAAAGTAACGTATTTTCATGAAAACACATTTTCTATGACTATTTTGGCTATCTATTGCCATGTAAACATAGTTTGAAACTCAAGTAAAAGGATAAGTATTCAAAAACTACTAATTATATACATTTTTTCAGTATGTCCCGCTTTCGACCAAAGAATCCCGCTTTTTTTACCCAAATAGACTCAAAATCCCGTTTTACCCGAAAAAAAATCTGGCAACGCTGGTATACCATATATTTTATGAAATTGTTTGCAAGGTATAATATGTGTAGGTATAATAGTATATGATAACAATATATTACGAATCTGACTTTACAGCGAAATAAAAGAAAAATAATAATTTATTATTCAATAAAAGTGCCCCGAAATTTTTTATTTACGTTTTTTTTTTTTTTATTTTTTATTAGATGTAATAATTAACAGTCTCCGGATAGTATATATTATATAGTGTTATTAAAATATTAAGAAAAAATTGCGTTAATATAGTGAAAAAATATGCTATTTACACGCGTATATACCCACCCTATATATATATAGTAGACGTAGGTAGGTATATCTAGTTGTGCGTAAATTCGATAATTTGTCAAAAATAGCCGTGTATAAAAATCTATAGAAAGAAAAATGATGAAAAATCGTCCTTATATTTACACTGGGGAAAAATTCATGCTGCTATAGGGATTTGGGTATTACGATTACATATGGACTGTCGGGTAACCGCATATTTAATTTTATAATCCTTATTTAAGTTTACACATTTTTTTTTTTTCTTTTTCTTTACCTGAACTTTGGATTTTCGGGGCTGAAGCTCTCTATCATTTTAATAAATAATAGAATTATTTTGCAGGTTGTGAAACATTCAACGATGATATATACGACTTGATGATCGATTTTTGCGCTAAGGTATTCTTTAACTAATTTTTTTTTTTTTACTTCATCCTTTCTTCAATTTAACGAAATATGTCAATAATAAATTTACCTTGCGTAACAACGTTACTATAAACACACGTGTATATATAATAGACCGTAGAATAAGAGATTTGTTCAAAATTGCGCTTATTATCATATTATAGTAAAATATTAAATTTTTTAATATATTTTTACGCACACAATTGAGTTTCATCTCTTATCAGTGGGGGAGAAAGAAAAAAGATAAAAAAAAAAAAAAAAACAATTTTTAAACGATGAAACATAATTTTCACATATTATTCAGGCCTCGTCAATTATAGGCAGCTATAACGATCAATGAATTTCAGCAACATGAACACATGGCGCACAACACGTAATTTTTATAATTATTATTATTATTATTATTTTTTTTGTGTTTTCTTTTTCTTTTTTCTTATTTTGTGTTTGTATAATTTTTATAATTTTTTTCATTTTTTAAATTTACGTTATATTATACTCATTTACGTCTAATTTATTTATTTCTAAACGCATTTTGGCTCTGAATTATTATAATTAGTAGGTAACTAACGTTTTCTAGAATTGTGTCACAACACACGTTTATAATATATTATCACTTAACTAGAATTTTGATATGCTACTTAAATTTAACAAACTTAAAGTTCGTTTAGACCTTTTCACACCCTCAAATAATTATGTTATTGTACATATTCCTCCAGCTTCTATTATCATATAACTTGCAATTAAGCCTTAACCCTTGAATCCTTGAAAAATTGTCATAATTCTCTTTGATTTGGATTTTGTTCATTTCAAAAAAAAAAAAAAAAAAAAAAAAAATAGAAAAATGGTAAACTTGAACGAATCGTTTGTCTTTACTTTAACCGATTTTGTGCTGAACAAAAATTTTTTTTAATTTCGTTTCTTCGTTGATTTTATGCGGTTAAGACTTAATTGAAGTATGTTAATATATTTCAACGATTATTATGGATGGATTCAAATATAATATCGTATATCTTCGACCATGTTAATTTTAATATTTAATCATCATATATTATAATTTGTAAATTATTATTATTATTATTATTATTATTATTATTATTATCTCTCAATAAATCGAATTATGAGAAGATTATCCGTCTCCTCCCTCGTATATAATAATTAGGACCCGGGAAGAGGAAATCTTTTTTTTATTTTTTATTTTTTATTTTTTTTTTATTGTATCTAATTGATTAATAAATTCATTAATTAATTATTAAACTTTTCCAGATATGCAAAGTGCATTTTAAGGCAGTACTAGCGAATTCGCAGGTCCCTATGAATTTACTTATCGATTGACTTAACGTTTTTTATTTAATTCATTAAATAAGCATGCGGGTTTTGCAATTGACAATCGAAGATCATTAATATATGGTTGTTGTGTTGTTTTTTTTTTTTTTTTTTAGTTTTTGGTTTTGACACTTTCGTAAAATTCTTTCGACAGGTATTCATTTTCAAATTACCATATACATTATATTATGTACTTAATTTAGAATTAACAAAATTATAATTTATAGTATCTATATATACGTTCAAATTTTGGACGTTGCCTGATCACGCAACGACTATACGTGCTCCGAAGTCTACGAAACTCTTTTTTATTTTTTTTCCTTTTTTGTTACACTTTCTTCCTTCCTTCATTTATTTTTTTTCAATTTTTTCTTTTTCTTTTTCTTTTTTATTTGTTAATAATTTTTAATGATTACCCTAACAATTTTTAGTCAAAGGATTAGAAAACTCTGGACGTCAATGACCGATTTGGCGATTTTCATATTACCAGTTTCCCGGCAAAGGTTATCAGTCATTTTTGAATCTTGATTTTCAATTAGGGCTATCTGACATCCTATAATGTCATTGATAGTTACTCAGTTATAAATTTTCCCTCAATTCTTAGCCTAGCTTTGCTGTATTGTCAGATAATTATGTAGCCATTGGTTGATGGTATCAGCATTTTCTTTTACCCAGTGAATGCTCAATTTTATCGTTTCCAAACTCTGTTCCAATGCTCGTTGGGCGCTACCAACGTCAACCTTTTTGAAATACTCTGAAACCTAGAAATGAAAGATCATCAAAAAAATTTTTTTCAGCATATTTGCAAATCGGTCTCCATTAAATTCTATGTATTTTTCAAATGTATATGGATCATATTAACACCGTTAATCACCTCTTGATAATCGTATTCGGTACAAAAGTGGGAAGTTACAACCGATATCAACCCTCCCAGTGTGAATGTACCATTGCCAAACATGGATTGTAGTTGCGGCCAATAAGCTTTTACATGACGCCACGCGAGAAATTGACCCTCAGGATTTTGGGCTACGACAGCAAGAACAGCTTCGACATCCTGAGGCCTGACATCCTCTCTTTCAAGGGATGCTAACAAGTACCGTTGTAGAATCCAAGGATCCATCGATGCTCCAAGAGATTCGAGTAGGATTCTCCTTTCGCTTGGGATTTGAGTTTTTTTGTACATGTTCCAGCAGTATTCCCATTCTTTTTCGGTACCGTATTTTATACCTGAAAAACAAAAAATTAAATAAAATCAAAAGGCATTAATATACGCGATAAAATCTCGAGTATATCCTAAACGGAGTTAAGCCATAGCACAGAAAATTACAAAAAAAAATTCAACGATGGGTAGAGAGTTGGTTTGTCTACCTGCAGAGTAAGCGACGTTTCGAAGATTCGGTGGAATTCGTATTCCTTTTTCCATCCAATTTTTGAACATTGCTTTTGCTGGTTTAACTACACTTTCGATGTTCAAGGTGAGTGCAGTTTGCAGAACATTGTCTCGAAGTAATCTGTTTAAGATTTAAAAGATTTAGAATAAAAATACTATAAAATGGACAAATAAATAAAAACCACATTTTTACTCCCTCGTATGATTCTTACCTTTTTGAATATGGCCCCGTGTCGTTCCATCCAACGTATGCAGTGACCGGTCCTAAGAGAGTCTTCATGAAAGTGATATACTTTTTGTACCCAGCAGTTTCCCGCATTTTTTTCGACCATGTTTCGAGATGTTCCTTTGCTGTAGCCCAAGGAACAGAATCCCGTTCATTTAACAGATACAAAGACAATTCCAGAGGGATTGTTGCATTTAGAATTCCAGCTCTGCAGAGTGTAAATGCATCGTCGATCAGACTCGATCGATCAGCTGGACTAAATATGGTGTGATTATTATGAAGAGTCGTTATTATCGACGTCCACATTTCCTCGGAATAAGTAACTCGGTAAAATCCTGTCTGATTAACGTTAACTTTGATCCATTCCACCGCGGCAGGAACCTCGAATGAAACTACGATCAGAAAAAAATGGATATGAAAAAGAAAGAAGTAAGAAAAAACTTCGGATTCCTAAAAAAATAAAAGAAACAAAAAAAGGATTTAATGATTTATACAAATTTACGTTCTCTTACCATCCGTTAGGTTCATCCAAACGTTCGTTGTTACTCGTGGTTCGATGTCTGTGTAGTAGCTCAACGGAACGTACCACTTGTAATTGAACGGTGATTTTGGCTTTAGTAAATCAGTTTCATTTTCAGACGGAGATAAAAGCAGCCTTTTCTGTGTTGCTAATATCGTATTTCCTTCACGACTAATGGAGATCAATGGATAACCCATTTGCTGCGTCCAAGTATCCATTATACTCTGAAAGATGAGACGATGTATTCGAAGGTAAGAAATTTGATCTTTGAATGAACTCGTACTTGTAATTCGGCAAATAACTTTCGAACGAAAGGACCAATTTTAACAAAATTTGGCACAGGGATGCCTCGAATACTTTTCAGATCATATATCAAATTTGAACAAAATCGATCGAGGGGCTTGCGAAGGAAAGAGAAAGATCTGTTTTTCTAAAAGAAGTATTAATATCTCGGCAATCGTTTGCGCGATTTCGATGAAATTTTTGTGGTTGTTACTTATTGAAGTATCGAGTTTTTTGGTCTAATATAAAAAATTTTGAAAATCAAGTGCTGATGGGGTAGTAGTTTGAAATTGCATTACGACATAGCTCGATAACTGTTGGACCAATTCCAGTGAAATTTACTGCAGACTTGCGTCTTGCAGTACTTAAGCAGCATATTTCGTTGAAAAAAATTTTCCGAGCTGCCAAAATTCTCACTTTCTTGGTAGAAGTTTTTTAATAATTAAAAAAAAAAAAGAAAAAATAGTTGTGACTAAAATTTCATACTTGAAATTTGAATGTCTTAAAATTTTTTGGCGAAATGATTCAAGGTTATTAAAATTACCTTAACATCGAATGAATGATTTGCGTGCTTCGTAAACACACCCCACAAGTCCGCAGTATCAGCATTTCCGTATTTATGAGTATTGAGGTAATCGTTTAGCCCTTTTTTCATGTTTTCTTCGAAAAGAAACTCCTCAAGCATGTATAAAATCGCAGCCCCTTTATTGTAGCTTATGGTATCGAATATGGCTTCGATTTCCGCCGGATCTTTAACCGGAACACTAATCGGATGACTGGAGGCTAAAGCGTCCAAATGCAAGGCGGATTGCGTCTTGTCTAAAATGAACTGGTTCATCATACCCCATTCTGGTGCGACATGATCGACACCCTTGTGCTCAAGGAAGCTCGCGACTCCTTCGTTTAACCACAAATCATTCCACCATCTCATTGTCACTAAATTACCGAACCATTGATGAGCCAATTCGTGTGCTACGACTATCGCAACCCATTGATGAGCTGCAGTTGATGTTTCTTCAGGGTCGTAAAGTATCGAAGTTTCTCTGTACGTTATCAGACCCCAATTTTCCATTGCGCCAGCAGCAAAATCGGGTATCGCTATTAAATCTGAAGTAAAAAAGGAAAAGATTTGATTGAATTAAAGAGGACGCGATCTCTTTACTATTTGTTTTTTTCATTTTTAGTTTTGTAAATTCTATCTTGCCTTGTTTTGGTAGCGGGTAATGAATCCCAAAGTAAGACTCGAAGTAGTCCATAATTTGGGCGGCTGTTTTCACCGCAAATTTAGCCTGTGGAAGCATTGCTTCTGGTGCATAAACGCTCACTGATACATTTCTCGATGTCATTTCCGATACCCTTTTATAGTCACATACAACGAAGGCGACTAAATACGTAGACATTTCAACTGACTCTTGGAAGTCATCCCTAAGCTGTGAAGATGATTCGTTCTAAATTACCCCAGTGTATTGAATAGTTCAATCCTATCATGGCAGGATGATATTTATAATGAATGATATTGTTCGTAATTTTTTTAAGCAAATTTTTATAATTTTTTTTTTTCCCAATAAGGACTGTACAGCGATTGTGCAATTAAGCTTCGCGTGAGATTACAGAGCGAAATGAGAAGCAAGTTCTGGACAGACCAACATATAAAATTGAGATTACAAATCATCAGCGATAAAGTATTAAAATTCAATTTAAATTGCTTCAGCATCAGAGATAAAAGAGAAAAGATAGGGATAATAGCGTCGTAAATATTAAAGCGTTAAAATAGAAATGAAGGCTTTTATAGTTGTGATTAATTAATCACACTTACGAGTCCCGTTCCCATGTAAAATCCAGCATCCTCAGTATTGACAACCGGCATATTACACAATGCTATGTGAAACCTGTCCCTAAATATGGACATTTTGAATTTAGCCTTAAATTGCGGTTCATCAAAGCAAGGAAAGGCCGACCTGGCGTAAGTCGGTTCGAAATGCGTTGTGGCTAAGTGTCTGAAGTATAAAAAATTCAAGAATTGATTAAGGCGATCCTTGTAATCGATAAAACAATTTCGTTTATTTATAACTCACCTTTTTTCACCGTCTGCCGTGATGTAGCTACTGAGATAAAAACCTTCGAGTTCATTAGCTAATTTCGATGTGAATCTTAGATGTACAGTGTAATTTCCTCTTTTACGAAATTTACTTTCTTCTAGTTCTAAGTAAAGCTGTTGATGCTTGGGATATTCTAAAAGTTTTGATATCTTCAAGCGATGTCCTTTACGGTCTTGTACCATCTAATAAAAAAAAAAAAAAATAACTCGTCACGTATCTAGGTACATACTATTGCTGACTCTCGATAATCCTGAATAAATTATTAACCATAGGCCTTCTACGATTATATGATATTGATTATTTTACTCCTGAAGGCTATCGTATTGAAGAATTAAAATCGATACGAATAAACGAGAAAGAACAAGTTTGTAAAGCAAAATTTCTATATCCAATCATACAAAACAATAAAATTTTAGTCGTAGTATAGAAAACGAAATTAATTCAAGTAAAAAAATATGATTCAATGAAAATGATGATGAATTAAAATTACACATACCTTTTCATTTATTGTCAAATTTTTACTATGGAAGACGATAAAATTGGTCTCTTTGTCAACGTAGAATTCAATGGTGACTTGTCCTGAAATAAAGAATAATGAGGCATATAAATGGATACGAAAGAGTTTCTTTATCAAATTGTGCTGTTCATAAGCTCGAATTGAAGCTTTACATTTGTTGAAAAAAAGGAACCAAAATATGGTGGCAAAGGCAGCTTAATGAATAGAATTTTTTTTATAAAAAAAAATTTTTTATTCACCTTTAACTTCTAGTGTCGTGAGGTTTGGATGTATCGTAATGTTGTACCTCGTCGGATGTGCGAACGTTGGCAGTCTGACGTTGTTCCATGGAAATATCTGCGGATATTTATTTGATTTTAACGAAATAATTATATCTTTTAGATTCCTCGTTTGAGATTGTCCTGAATATATTTGATAAAAGAAATTTTTTTTTAACCTCTCCGTTTGTAGCGTATGGTCCACTAGTTTCCCCTTCATCCTCAGCTTCGAAATTCGGTGGTTTTTCACCGGCACAAGGACAATCTATCGTGGTTAAAAAATACAGTATAAAAGTATAATAAATTGACGTAAACATGATTAAAATAAATAATAAATCGATATTTTTAAAACAGTTGAATTTTTCATCGGTCTAAATCGATCGATCGATTTTCATCGGGTTTATTTTAAACCGAAACAAAAAAAAAAAATCTCTATTTACATTTTTTACTCGATTAATTAAGATTTTCTCACCGTTTTGTGGACCAGCAAAGGCGATTATGAGAGAAACAGCGAACAGTATGGCGAAGACGATCGTTGCTATGCACAATGCTCTTTTCTGCGAGCATACGGCGACTCCATTGTGCTCGTAGATGCTACGTTTGTGTAAGCCCGTATTACTGTCCCCTGTAAAAAAAGGAGAGAAACCAAAAAATAATAATTGAAGAGTATAATTAAACCTGGATCGATATATTGGCAGTAATGTAACAGTAACAGTAACGATAAACGTCGTATTCTCATATCGTTAAATAAATTAGTTATTGCTGGGTAGTTAAATTCAGAAGTACTTTTCTTTTTTCTTTTTTCGTTTATTTATCATTTTTTTATACTCGTATTATCGATTGAATTTATCTGAAAGACCCTGTGTGGTTACAATTCACACAATCAATGTTTCCAAGGTACTTTTAAAAAATGTCTATAAAATCCAGATTCAAGAATTCTAAATACTGTCTAAAAAATTCTACTTTTCGTTAACAGGTTGTTTTATCTCGTATACAAAAGTTTCGTGACATTAATAAATGCGGATGATGTATGTACAAATCAGATTTTCAATAACTCGCATGGTTTTCGATACAACAAAGTCATCATAGTTTTTTTTTTTTTTTTTAGAATAATTGTACAGTTTTTATCGCTATTTTTATGACCGTGATGATTACCGTTTAAACAATATCACCTAGCTTTGAATTTAAATATCGTGAACGGTGGTATAACTGCAGATTCAAATCTGTAAAGTGAAACAGTAGTGAAGCCCCGTCGTAGTCAGACTGCATCGAGCCTCAGCGCGGTGAGCCGTGCCACGTCTGATTCTAGTAGTAAAAGTCATGATATCTGACAATATTCTTCTATACCGGAATGAGAAGGTATAAAATAAATTACAGAAGAAAATTTCACCCTATAATTTAAATACATATCACTTATATTAATACATATTAGTGTATTAATTTGTTTATTAATCTGATGAAAACGCAATTACTAAATGAGCTCGATGATATTATCTGTCACGCCATAAAACCGTATCGTCTAATTAATTTGTTACACACGTGTTTCAAAGCCGTTTATTCAGAGTTATTTTTGTTTTTTCTTTCTTTTTTTCTTTTATTTCAGGTACAAAATGTCGAGTTAACCCCTCGACATCGTTCCTCTATTAAATATTTACCCGCGCAAATAGATATAGGTATATATATACATATAGTTAATAAAAGAAAAAAATATTCAGGATCAAAGCATCCCCTTTCATATACGTCAAACTATCAAAATAAATAACCGGGATTTTCACACGTTCGATAATCATTGATAACGGTATTTTATTTATCTACTAAAAAGCGTATATCTCTAACGCGGATTATCAGAATAAATAAAACTAGATAGATATATGTATGTATGTATGTACATCATATACAACGCTCGGGATTATTGATCGCGCACACGTGTTTCTCACTGTATACGAACAGTATATCGAGCACAGTATAAATGGGCCACTCGGACAAGCAACGGGCTGGTTCATTCGTTGAGAAATTAACTAGTTTTAAAAATGATGGAAATATGGATTTAACGTCCTAGAAAATCGTTAATAAATAGAGTCTTCTTTTTTTTCATTTTAACTCGTCTTCCATATATGCTCAAAAACTATATATCAATAAGCGCTTTTCTCACCTGTCAGAAAGGCAACGTCGTCCACGTCCTGCTCACTCATTGTAAATCGAATTGGAGGCGGTCTTCTATAAACAAACCCTTTGACGTCGCCCTCTGTCAAAGCGTATGATATTTTAATAAGTGGCTCTCTCTGTTCCGCCACAATTCAAATATCTTTCACTTTTCGTATGAACCGTTGTCACGTTTTTTGATTTATTTATTTATTTATATTATTATTATTTTTTATTTTTTAAACGTTTTTATTATCCTTACGCAAAGGTCAAACGAAGGTCAGCGAGGTATAGTGTCAATTATTATGTATGTATGTACAATCAACGGAAGACTGACTGATACTGGTGCAGCAGATCAAAATTCACTTTGTCACAGAATTTCAGAATGCGGTTTAGTTTAATATAATAATGTTATGTGTGGGGATGTATATGTATGTACAGTACATCAGGGAAGTATAGGTACATGTATGTAGGTCAGTAGTATGTGCGCGGCAACATACTGATACGAAAAAAAAGGAGAAAAAAAAAGAAGAAACAGAAATAGTTAACTAATTAGAATTTTATTCACCAAAAAAGAAAATTTTGATAATAATCTCTTGTTTTTTTTGGGTTTATCGGTTTTTATTCTTCTCTCTTTAGAGTTATTTTCCCTTGAACACCGCGTTATTCGAGTACGAAGACACGACACGTAAGCGACATTTGTGAATTATCTTAAAAATTTTTAACAAAATCAAGATAATAAATGAAAGGTTATTTTAATTAGAACGATCGCTGCTGCACTGAATTCCACAATACGATTACAAATGTTGTACAGTTTTTTTTGAATATATCACCGCGATCAACAGCAGCGTACGGTGCACCGTGGTTTGACATTTCATTGATATTCGTGTGACTGCGATATAGTGACTGCGGAGGTGAGCAACAATGGCGACGCTCGTCGATTTGGCCCAGTCGAGGCTTTAGGGGTGGTTCGAGCTTTTGGGGTGGTGGCTGATCTCACCCTATATTTTTCGCTATGAGGAGTGTTGCCATCTTCTTGCACAGGAAACGACGCCAGAGAATCCTTTATCGAGAAATACAAGATCTGTTTTACCGACCGGTGTTATCACCCTGTACTACATACAACTGGAAATACTAACGGTGGTAATACTGCTTTTGATCACCCAGAAATATTGAAATTTCTGATATTTTCAACCAATGATATACTCGCTTTGAACATCGACCTTCGAGTTCCATCAATCTGCCTTTTCAGGACCGTGCTGATCCCAAAATTCAATTTTTTGAATAAATCGCAATGAATTTTTGCCTTTCTATAATTATTCTTCCTTCTCCCGTGATTAAAACAAAAACGTCTCGCTGAGCACAACTCGGAGAGAATGATTAAAATTTAGTAAAAGGTAACCTAGGCAGCTTTCCAAATTTTTCAACAGCTCATTAGATTCCTGTTTATATAAATTCTACAATTTTTTCAATGAATTTTCAATTATTTCGATAAAGCATTTTGCAATTGAAAACTTGAGAAAACCGTAGTTTTTATTGGCAAAGTCAATCGATAAATGCCGCGTGAGTTTAATGATAAGATTTTATTGTTCGTTGAGTTGTTAGTAGGCACAATTATTCCTGCAGAGCTTTTTATGTGAGAATGAAACTCTGGCTGTTGTTGAAGCAAATTGAACTTCAGCTGAAGAGTCTTGACTTTTTATTGAAACTTTGATGTTGAAGAGATTTTTTTTCTTTTCTTTAAGTATTATTCCGAGAACCGAGCACGTTCTTCCGAAGTAGTATACCTATATTTTTATTATATAATTTGTGAATAATTCAAGCAACAGTCTTCTCCTTTTTGTAAGTCGAATTTTTGAATATACGTAAAAAATTTAGGATGAACGACGAAAAATAAAAAAAATAAAAATTATACAAGCCTGACAAAGTCTTTTAGCAAGTTTTTTTTCAATCGAATTATTATTAACAATTAATTAGTCACACATTTTTATCTTTCATTTATCAACGTAAGTTCAATAATTCTATACACGATAATTTATGTATAAATTTTTTTTGGTTTCTTTTTACTTTGTGGTATTTTTCGGTGAATTGATCTGTAAGCATTAAGAAAGCTTCGCAGCATCTGCAGCCACCCCTGATAGTGGCGTCGGGGTCGTCAGGACTAGAAACATGAATCGCGCATCGATCGGCGTCCAACTGAGTGTGTTTCACTCCCCTCATCTCTACTTGGCCTGAACTACAGTCGAACTCAACCACCGATACTTGACAATCGCATTTTCTGCCATTCGTTTCTAACCCAATGGGTTAACGGATAAAAAGGTCTTTCACATAACCCGGCATCGTAGACCTCATATCACCCTTCGCAGCTGTCGTCTGTCCTCTTGAAAAATGTCTTAGACTAGTTTTTAGCATTTAAACGACTACAACCGACAGATGATCTCCCCTATTTTTTGTTTAATTTTTTTTTTTGCGTTTTTTGTCACAAGTTGGGACCAACCCCTCGAAAAAGGCTCATAAGTTTTTTCTGAGTCGCTAGTGTGCGAATAAATGAAGTAAAAATGATCTAAAAATATTGAGCAGGTCAGATGTGAAGGAAACAAAAAATAAATAAATAAAAAATAGATAAAGATGATAGAAAAAAATTTACATTTCACTACCTCGAAATGGTTTATTCAATAGTCAAGCTGTATGTTTGCACTTTATTTTAACTACGTGCGGGTACAACGACCTGTGTAATAATTACGCTGAACCCCAGTGAGGCGTACGGTATATAGTGTCGTTTTAACGAAGAATGCATATATGTATATATATATATAGTTTTATTTCAAACTTTATTTTATTTATATTATTTTCAAGAAAAGAAATAAAATTCAGGTCAAAAGTTCATAGATAAAACTCGTCAGAGTTTTCCGTTATTTGTGGTTCATTCCACCGAGTCTTTTGACTCGTATATATGTATATAAAGATTTTCTATAATCGTAACATTGACTGCAGGCACGTGTAACAGCAAGTAGCACAACGATAATCATCCCCTTTTACTGCCATGAGTTTTACCTCAGATCTCGGTGCAGAGTTTCCGTTTTATTGGAAGCCCGTTTATTATACAAAGGAACTGCGGATACTCTTAATTGCACGACTGACTTCTTGAGGATTAACGCGTCTTTCTTCTTCTTCTTCTTCTTCTTCTTCTTTCTCTTCGTATATTTATTATTATTATTATTATTATTATTCCTCAGAAAAATTTCATGATATTTTAACAAAAAAACTTTTCCAATGTTCTGCAAACTAACTACGGGACTTTAATTTCAGGAAGTCATTTTCAAACCGTCCTTCCTCTTCAAACTTATCTGCTCAACTAATCCACGATGTTATAAATAACTCTAATTGATACTTGACCTGGCTTGTGTTACTGGGTTTACCATCTTTATTATATAACCCATTTAAGTGTACTACATATACAATATATATATATTGAGAAGTTTTACGTATACGTATTGTACATACGTATGTAAACGTGGGTATGTACACATCTGCCACTTGTTTGCACGTACGAATGCATGGGTATGATATACGTATAATAATATGTATTATTCTTTTCTTGTAGTCCGTAATTAGTCAAGTGCTAATTACCGCCGGATCCTATACAATGACGTAATTAAAATTTGAAAAATTTATTTGACATGCTGTTGAAAATATGAAAAAAAAAATAAATAAATACAATTTCCAGGTCACATTCGCTTATACAAGTTTGGTATTTCCAATATTTTGTGAACAGCTACAGCAGGTATTTTAGACTCCTTTAAATATTCAGAACGTTTCAGGCGGAAAAGGCAGAGATAGCAAAGTTTACGAACCGTATTTTAGACGAGAGACGAGATCAGCAAGCCCTATATAGATAACCTTTTACCTTAGGTGAAAATAACTCGAGTATATAAATAAGCATCACGGAGTAATATCATCATATGAATTCACAATGATACACACTTAGCTATCTCCAATTCAAGAAAAAGATGCTTACAGGCTCAAAATCCTCTATCAAGTTATACTCAAAACACCATTTTGACTATAAAGTTAACTATAACAACTCGCATGAAGTTTTTCCGTGCAACATAAACTCCATTCTCTATAGAAATCCCTTTGAATTCGAGTCACGAAAAGTCAATTCCAGGACGAATGGTTAGATCTTTTATAGGAGGACGTTTTCACACATTTATCAAGAAGTGTTTTCACGGGTAGATAGGTAAGATCTAAGTAGGGGCAGTGTACGAGTATTTTTTATTATGCAAGTTTCATTCGACGTTTACTCTGTTTGGACTGTAATTAAAAATGATGGAGTTTCAATACGACGTGATAGTCCGATGAAGGGATCAAAGCCCGGGATCAAAAAAGGTTATATGTATTATATACGTGTTATCTATATTTGCTAATTTTGCTAACGAGACTCCAGGAACCGTCTCTCAATTAACGTTTGTTAGATATAATGACGTGAAATTGAGTGGTTTAGTACTTCGAAAGTTCAACCGTTCAAATACGATTTCGTTATCCTCTTATTACGCTAACAATCGATATAAGAGATTCATCCGTAGAGCTTGGAGCAGTTAGACACGTAGACGCGTAATTATTTTTCATCACCTACGGTGATATAAGGAAAGTATTGCTTTTGGTTGAAAAGTGAGTTTTGCTCATTTCAACGAATCTTCACGTTTTCGACCCTCTAGAATCCGAAAAACAAGTTTTTGGAAAGGTGTTGGTCTGTCTGTCGGTCCTGTTCGACAAACTCGCGGTGTGATCTCGGAAACGGCTCGATGAAAAAATTTGAAATTCACAGGACTTTACAACCAAATGATGGGCATGAAAAATTGCCATGTCTTGTTTAATTTGAACTTCCGATTCTACCGGAAATTAATCGATTTTCGCTGTTTTACCGACAAACCTATACTCTTTTCTCTGTACTACATTTCTAAATGAAAGAATACGTTCTTCAGAGTTGAGAATTTTATATATATAGGGCATTCCTTGCCAATGACACCAAAAAAATTGTGAATATACCCAGATCGAATTAGAATGAATGTACTGTATAAAATTGTTGTTTGTCAATATATAGAGCGATCCTTGCCAATGACAAGAGGAAATTGTAAATGTACCCAGATCGAATTGGGATGAAACGGACTGTATGAAATTGTTGTTTGTCAATATATAGGGCATTCTTCTATGTGAAATTTTCAATTTTAATCTTTTTTTTTTGGGTTTTCATTACTTTTTTATACTTTTTCTTCCCCTAACAAATCCATACTTTTTTTTCTATTTGATAAAAAGTACTCAAAAAAACTGTTTTTCCGGCTTGTTTTGTTAATGCATTAGCATCGTTCTGTTTAAAGAATAGAATTGAATAATATTTAGTCGAAAAAAAATCTTTCGGTTTATTTGAACCCCCGGATTTCCGATCTTTCCGCCAGGATGCTGTAGATTAGTTTTTAAATTGGTATATCGTTAGTATTATTATGCTTACCTGAATTTCCCGGTATTTCCGTGTTTGCGTTTCCGTTCTGGCCAGGTGGTCTAGAAGCGGAAGTTTTCCCGAGGGACTCCATACGAATTGCTTCGCAATTCTCCCTCGACGAAGTTGGCGGAGGCATTTTTTATATATTTTCTTTGATATTTTTTTTTTCTTGGACGTTTCAACTCTTCCGTTTCTTACTTATTGTTGTCGATGATATATTTATTTTTTTGTTCCCCTTACTTTTTTTTCTTTCTAATTGTGTTTTCACAATTGGTACACAAGTTGACAAACCGTTTTTAGTCCGTTTTCAAAATGGTTAATTTGATATTTGAATTTAAAAGGCCTAACTTAATTTTGTTTTTTGTTTTTTGTTTTTTTTTTTTTGTATACAGATATAATAGCGTCGAATAATTCGCACGTTCACTTTCAAAATACGTTTTTTGGTCCCGTTTCAGGTTATTTTATTTTATCTTATAGATTTAAGGAAGTATATAGATTTTAGCAAATATTTTTTTTTGTTTATTTTTCCGTTTAAAAAGCTCAAGTAGAAAAAATCTTTCAAGTGCGAAAGAGCTACTCTACTCTAATTAGACACATTAAACACCGATAAGAAAAACCACTTTTATTTTATTCTAAAAATCAGTAACTACACTCTAAAGTCAATCTTAGAAATTTCAAACCACCTCAATTCAATCAAACGAAATAACATATTTCCGGTCATTTACACAGACGAAATTTTCGATTCATTTGAATTTTGACTGTAGATTATCGTCAGTTCCGCGAATTCTTTCCACCTAATAATCCCAATCATTTTTCGTCATTTATCGTACCAACGATGATTCGCAAATGAATATATTCATTGAACGCAGAATATGAAATCCACAGGATATTTTTCACTCCAAAAGATCCAACGTTGAATCTGTAACGAAAAAATCAGTCCAAATTACTTGAGGATCAATAAATGAATTCGATTTTATTTTCTGATTAATTACCCTCCCTCGGCAATTAATTCCACGCATTTATATTTGTCTTAGAATTTGTTCCCACTGAGATCTCAAACTCACGATAAAATCTTTGAACAACTACAAGGATTCGTGGGATTATATTTTGCTCCGCAAGATGGTTAGTATATACATACTCTACATACTTTACGCCAGGGGTAAAATTTTCTGTACCTTTTTTCACTACCTTTCGTGGCAAGCTATTGTGCTCTTAAAATTACGTATACAGTGAACATAATACCAACCGCTGTTAAATCTTTAAACATTTAATTTTATCAGGGTTAAACCTAATTACAAGATGTGTATATATGTATATATTATATAAATAACTATACAAAGAAATCTCATCAACTGTTCAACTCTTATTTAAATCTAAAACGAAAAATGGCGTCGAGTGGGTAAACAGCCAAACGTAATTACAGAATTGTTTTATTCTTCTTAAAAAAAAAAAAAAAAAAAAAACTGACTCTAAGAGAACGAGCGAAATTGCTAAAGTTTTGGAGAAAATTCTGACAACGTTATGATAAAAAATCGAAGACTTTAACCCTCCGATCAGAAACATGCGATCCACTTTGGTGTCGTTTGATTACTACGTCGTTTCGGTTTGACTGTTTATAATTAGCCGATCTTACGTACCTACGGATAAGAAAAGGTTAGACAAATATATATAACGTTGAGAGTTCGGACAATCTAATACCTACAGAAGCTTTATAGCATCGAATTTGTCCACCGTACCCACCACCATTCTCAAATATTTATATCGGGAACAAATTTATGATAGAAATTCATCCTGTCATAGAGAGTTGCACGCCAGACCGATAAATAAGAGTACGAATGGGTATTTTCTTAGGTTGAGAATATAACTAAGATAATAAAAACGCAAAAACGAATATAAAAAAAAAAAATAAATACATCGGTTCATCTATTATTATCTATCGATAAGTAGCACGTGAAAATATAAGAAAAGGTAGAAACTTGAAGACCTACTCCGTTGGGTAGGTACTCTAAACTCACTGATTTTTGGATTTAATTAATTGGCACAAGAGATACTTCACAAGTAAATTATTACCATTTTTACCACCCAACCATACCGACCATGAGTTCATACTATCATCGATGCAGGTGTAATTGCGGGTCGTTTAGTAATCCTGTTAGCTAAAGTAGACTTGCGGGTTGCTCGAGCTGATCGAAGGCTTCCCAATTTAACAATTATAAGCTATAACACTCATGTAACAGGGGATTTCGATACTCGTGGCTAAAAGTAGGTATCGGATTTTGTAAAGTATTCGTAAGCTTAGGGAGTATAATTTGTGGAGCGTAACTGGGTTCAAGTTCCGAATTTTAATGTTATCGACTTGCAGTTTTTAGACGCGATATTTCTCCGGAAGTTTGCAAAGTCGATTTGAAAAAACTACAAAACTTTAAATACACACGTTAAGCATCGAGCAGCGTATCTCTACATTAAATTTTCGGATTCTTGGACCTATCGGAGTTTTCAACTGTCCATATTCCGATCTTTCCGAATTTTAATATTCTGAACTTTAACGTTTATCGAAATTTCCAAATCAAAGTCACAAATGAATTCGAAATTTTGACTGTCAGGAACTTTCAAAATTCGGTACTTTTATCCGGCTTTTTATATCATCAATAAACTATATTTAATCCCATTTATTTACTCCGGAATTCGGAATTCTTGACGTCTTTGTACGGCAGATAAGGTTTCGAAGTTTGATACCTACCTCTTTGAAATTTCCTAGTTCATCGAGCCAATACCCAACATGTTTGAAACGATCATTTCAATAAAGCCCCAGGGCTCTCTCAGTAATTCAATTCGGTTGTACCCACATAAAAACCGGTGTAGGTAGGTATGCAGGTATATCTTCGGGCGTAGAATCGATCGATGACTGAAACTCGGTTGGAGATAGGGACGGTAATAAAACAAAAAATACAAAAAAAAAAAAAAAAAAGAAGGAAATATGTGTATAATAAAATAACGGAGGAAAGTTACTGAAATTCGAGTTTAACAATAATTGGAGACTGGGAGTTATTCCAATTCCTTGCCCATATAAATGAGCGTCGATTATCGATTGGTTACAAACCTCTCATGGGATTATAATAACTAATTTTAGCTGCAGTGGCGCACCATTTTTTTAAGGGTTTTACTCTTCGGTTGTTCTACTTAAAATTAAATTACGTCATTAACGCGTATATCATTTCTTAAAGCGTATTACCACATGCTCATTATAATAGCTTTATTAAAAATAGAAAAATTATAACGGATGTGACGTAACTTCCGTCACCACTTTTTACACTCTTGGCCAAGACAACATATCATAACTAGAGATTCTCAAGTAATTTTCTTCATCTTTATATATCAATTTTTCATACAGAAGCAATTGCGGTTTCTCTTTCTACGACGATAAGAAAATGTAATTTTATATATTTCACACAGTTGATTCGAATAATATTATCGTATGAAAAATAATTTTTTCTAAAAGGGTTAGAGGCGCAGTTTTTATATACTCGGATAGTAGATCCTTTACGAATACTTTTCAGCCACTTTATCATTATTATTATTTTTTGTTTTACTTTCAGAAATTCCTAAAGGTTGATGATAGAAGTACAAAAAACGTAGATTACAGTACACTATTGGTCTAAGCATTGCCTTGTTATCCTCAAGGATACTTTTCGTGTTAGATGACAAAAAAAAAAATAGTTGTCTTATCGAAAAGTTTTTTCCGGATTTCATTCTTCACTGAAGTCAGTTTTTTACTCTTCTATTCGTTTATGATTCCATTTTGTTAAACTAGGATGCTTACAAAATGAAATTTTGGAGCACTGTAGGTATATCGGAATAATTTATTTAAATAAAAAATCAATATTAGAACATACTAGAAGAATTTTGAAAATCGATCTACTGCTGTGCTTCAATTATAACGCGATTATTCAGGGTGCACATTCTGAGTGTAACTTTTACCTCTTAGGCATAGTATGCACTAAGATTTGCAAGTCCAAGGTCTTAAGCCATTAAGTCTAACTTAATTTTTATCGCATCTAATTAACTCGAGGATAAAAAGAGTTGTGTACATAAAAAAATTAGATATATCCTGAAATAAATTTCTATTTTATGATAGCTTCACAAAAATTGGTCCAAAAAAAATCTGTGTTTTGACTAAAATAAAGCTGGTTTAACAATTTCATTTTACAGTCCTGAAATTTTTGGAATACCTAGCTGGATGGCAGGACGTTCATTTAAATAAGTATTTTATAAAAGTCTGTGAATAAAAAATTTTTCTTATTACTATAATCGAAGTAAATATTTTAATTTAACTAAATATATTCAAGTTACTGTACATATCTATCTTAAAATAAAAAATAAATTATCTCGTGACGCACTACTCGATGCTACGTAATAAAAAGATACTAATTAAAGTGCAGCATGAAAATCTTTTGCTCTTTATCGCGTACTAATAATTCATAATTCGTCGTGGAATTGGTTACGATTATTACAAAACATTATAGAACGTATATGAATAAGTAGGATAAGTCCTCGTCACGGTTCAATTGAAAGCTAGTTAAATATTTGATAACCATGATATTGACCGCAATTTGTTAACACGATCTCTTGAACAGTATAATTCGCATATTATATTATACGTATGTATGTATACATACATACATACATATATACATACATATGTATGTATATTCGCTTGCCAAATCAGGGCAATTTGTTTCTTAAAACTAAACATTTTTATCGCAAAGGTTAAACCGTTATCGACTTGGGAACAACGAACAACGTACATACATATAAGTACATAACAGTATAAGTATATATTATATACATCAACGTATATAATCACTTTAATATACACAATATGGAGTACATATACTCGTGCGAAAACGTGTGCGAATCTCAAAATATATATACAAGGAATGCAATAATCTCTAAATGATGGAAATATTTGAGAAAGCATAATTTAACGATTCAATAAATTATCAAGAAACCAAAGTGCTTCAATTTTTCGGGCTTTTAAAACGTATTTAGAAATCAAATATAGATTCAAATATCCAAAAGAGTATGACCAAAGATTTTTTTTAGTATATTTCGTACACGATATAATCACAAGCATTATGAACAATTTGAATTATCTTTGAACAGCACAGTATCACGCCTATGAAAAATTAATAATTTAATCGCATGTGCGACAATTGGTGTAATTATGTTTCTTCTCTATTGATACGTGGTATTAAAGTACCAACGATTACCCTTCGTAGTTAATAATTACCTGTGTTCTCAGCAATTTCCGTGTCTCGGTGTACCTCATTGTTCTAAAGTCGTAATTTTTACGTAACTGCAACACCTGCAGCAATCCACCAACAGCTCTCTGTTTCGAACAAGTTGGTATTGGTTGTCAGGTCGGAGCTGGTGTTTATATTGTCAGAAGTTTACCTTTTGTGTAGTTAATTTGCGAACAAGAGGCCTCATGGAATTTACACGCTTGCTTTTAACGATCACTTTGTTAACTTACAATACACCCCCTTTATCTACTTCTCTACACACGTTCGATCAAACTATAATAATTATTCGATGAAATAGAAGCCAGATGTATATTTTTACGTATGTTATATCGTTGCACTTCCAAACGGTATAAAAGCTGGGAGATAATTATCCGTGGAAATAATTTCCTATTTAATTCGTTTCAAACAATTCAAAAAAAAAAAACAACAAAAAAAATTTTATCGCTCCGTTTCACCGTGTCACGAAAAAGTGGAGTATAATTTTATTTATTTATTTATTTTTTTTTTCTTGATTTTATTGTAAATTCGACTTGCTGCTTTAAGTCTCCTTCGTCCTTTCCCGCGGTCACCTGTTACGCCCAGAACGTGAGGTGAATAATGGGTCTCGAATATTTCCTCTTTTTTTTCTTTTTATTTTTTTCTTCTTTTCTAGTCAATATCGACCACGCGTCGTCCCACTTCGTAAAGTTATTCCAATAAAGCGTTGATTGAAATAACCGGGTTTTTATTTATCAGCAAACGAAGAGGAATTAAAAGAATAGAATATAAGAGATAGAAATTTTTGTTAATTAATTTCCTCCCTAAATTTATACGGGCGGTTTTATCAAAATCTTCGGCTTTAAGAAAGGGAGTAAATATTTCGCTGATATATACGAAAGAAATTAAACAAGAAGTAGCACGTATATCGAAGTGATTTACGTCCGCGACGGTAAATTCTTTTCTACGTGGGTTTAACAACGAGTCATTGGTTCTATAGCCACCGGGGTCTATAAAGTTCGGTTATAGCGTGGAAAAGACCGACTCCAACGATACGTCGACGCGCATCCGACCAGCCCGGAGCTGAGAGTGCCACTGAGCCTAGTCGGCGAGAACAGAGCGTGCGGCCCACTTCCGGCCAAAGGGGGATTCCCGCGAGCACCCGACAGCAATTCGCGGTGGCCCGGCCCAACCCGAACGGGAGCCACAGGTTGCGCGTTCTCAACCTTGCGAGGGTTGCGGAGGGTGCGAACCGAAGGACGTTCGAAAGGGAATGAGGCCGGGGATGCCATGGAGCAAAGGTTTTTCCTCTGTGCAGTATAGTCCTGGGGTCGTTAATCGGCTCTGAGCGCAGGCGCGTGAGAAAGTTAGGTCGCGTTTGAGACCCGCTAATTTTATTCTTTGATTTTTTATTTTATTTATTTTTTTATCAACGTCTCATACAATATAATTCATTTAATCAAATTTTCGTCCTTCTATTTCCTGGAAGTCTTCTTTCTCCACGTCAAGACTTATCTATTCAATTTCCAAGTCGCGTGCGGACTCTCGAGGTTTAACGTATCCCACAGTACGTACGGGTTCTGAACGTATTTCAGTTTTTGGATTGAACCGTTTCCTCGCTTTGCGTATTTCCCTGTCCTGAGGACCCCAGTCGAATACGGGATTGAAGAGGTAGGCGAGATTCTGTGAGAAAATAATGATTAAAATTTAATAACCGTGGATATTATTCAGTTTGAAGATACAGGGATCGATCCAATTTATACAACTACGTGACTATAACCCTCATTGAGTTGACCCAATATATTAACCACTACCGTTTCCATGTGGAAATATAATAATAACGTAACGAGATCGTGACTCGCATGCATTTTGCCTCTCGTATTATATACGCTCTTGCGTGGTCCTAGTAGCACAATGATATATACACACGATTGTGCATGTACTTTTAGGTACGTGTGTATTTTGGAGGCCTTTATCTACGAATTGGTGGAGCGAAAGCCACGAATTTCGGTTCCAAATATACATTTTGTTTTTTTAATCAAAAATATAATTCATACACATATGTACACGTACATGTGTATGTATGTATGTATGTACGTAGGTGTGTACATACATAATGCCTAGCTGCTCGGATCAAAGAGTAAAATATGTATAAACTCTGCTGATGATGAGAAAAATTAAAGCTCTTTCATTTTTTCGTCATGTACGAGATAAAGCGTTACTTAACTTCCTATTTACAATGCCGGATCTGGTGAGATCAACAGATATTTCAATGCTTTATAAAAGGGAGCTGAGATTCAAAGGGCAAATACGCAGAACACAGGATTTCAGAAGAAGCAAAAGAAGAAGAAGAAGAAGAATAAGAAGAAAACGGATGTGTTTTTTCTTTTTGTATTTTTTTTTTTTTTTTTTCAGTAGTTAAGATGAGGCTGTTACTACAAATGCTAATTAAAAAAAAAAAGAAAAATAGGTCATACTACGTAGATGTGATGAAAGAGAAAATGATTAACGAAATTAATGCGAGCTTTGGGTGAAATATAAAACAATTTCTCAACTACCCTCGTCTCAGTTAATAAACACTTTGTAGTTTAATGGGCTACGGTTAATTACTACGTGTTAACAAACCAGCGCTAGAAACTAATTATTATATGAAAAAAAAAAAGAAAAAAAAAAAAAATTTATAATAAAAAACGGTTAATTTTCTTACGTCGTTGTACACAGCATGCATGATTTGCTTCAGTGCAAATACCGGAATTATAGCCAACAAAGCTCCCTTTAGAAACCAAAGAGGAGTACTCAACGGAGGTAAGGACTCGTTTATATTTCCGATAAGGATGGTCAGGTTCATTGTCTGGAAAGCAAATTTCAGTACTTTATAACCCATATCATAGGTGCATTGAAACGGAACCATTTTTCTCTTCATTCTTTACACTTTTTAAAAATATACTTTGAGGATGAGTTTCCAGCGATCGGTGGAATTCAAAACCCACCAAAAAAAACAAAATTATTTTTCGTTATAAAAGAAGTTCACATTCAGTCATAACCCGGCCGGTCTTACCCCTAACAAAAACGGAAGTGCTGTCCAGCAAAAACGCCAGAAAAACGAAGGTGGTGATCCGAACATGAAGTGGATGTCATTGATGAGTACACCGAGCCCGTAAATCAAGATGATAATAATCGATTCGATTAAAGGCATCATGGCAGCACCAGCAAAGACAATGCGAGAGTAGATGACGTGCATATAGGGCAAGGCTGACTCCTGTAAGATAAAAAAAAAAAAAATTTCAATAATTTCAAGCTCATTTATAATGATAAGATTTTACCTTGACGATGATAACGATGTTTACGATACAACCAGCAGCACAAAAAAGACTGACAAAGTAAACTCGAAATTCTTTCCTTACGTTATTTTTGAGGAAAAAATTCTCGAGGACTGCTTGTACCATCATCGTCTGTAATAAGGATATAAAATTTGTAAACTGGTTTCTCGAGATCAAATTGCAACCTTATTCAGTTCTCTACTTACAGATTGGAGCAATAGAAGAGCATATCGCATTGCAAACCAATAAAATGTCCACATAAGTGGCAAAGGCAGAGTACCAAAATGTTGGGGCATCAATGCTAGAGCGCTGCTTGCGTCTGGTGTAAATACGTTGTGAAATTAATTAGTAGAAACATAAATAAAATTTATTGGGATTTTACACTGGGTTCAAAACTCTCACTGTTTATTGACAAAAGTCGGCTTTCAATGTTTAGTCGACGAGCAATTATTTTCAGCAGTCCACTACGAGTCGTCGTTTTTATTAACATCAGGATAAAAGAGACGAAAGTAATAGTGACTGCACACCAAGCTACATCAAATTTCGATTCAACCCGCGCGACGTACGTCATTGTCAAAGGCGGTATCGTCACGTGGGCACGCCATACAGTGGAAACATAAGCAACTGCCCAAAACTATGATAAAAATGAAAGTTATATTGTAAAAATAATTGTGAATAACTATACTTGTCCTCTTTGTTCATTGTGGATAAACTCACGTCTTCGTTTGAGAAGTCGTCTAGTTCTGGCGGTGGAAATGCTATTCTCAAAAGGTCAGTAACGTCCAAGTTTATCAGAATGTACAAAAGGTCCACAAGGCCGAACATTAGTACGGAAAAAGCCAAGCAGTAGATCGGCTGAATTATGTCGATAAGTTTATTTCTTCAATAGAATAAAAATTATAAACGAAAAGATTGAATTCTGCTTACCATACCAAATTTGTAGATAGTCCGCACGACACTCAACAATACAATAATCCAGTGAACAATAGAACAAAGAACAAGTTTCCACTGAATGTCAAGCCGCATACGATTACCAGTAAGGTCCTTGACATATCTTGATCTATTCGACAACAAAAAAAAAAAAATCCCATCATTATTCCTATCAGTCATTTTATCGCTCATCCCATAGTCAAGAGAAGATAAAGTATCACAGCCACTTCACTTGTACCAATGTTGGGCGGAAAAATCAAAGACTCCTCGATCTGGACACCAGATCAAAGTGCTGTTCCCATCTTGCTTGCAGTCCATGGAAAGTTTTGTTTCGTCAGTTACAACTAGGCACTTTGTACCGAGTTCTGGAGGACACCTAAGCCAGGGTGCTTGGTCGAAAAGAGTTTCCATTAGGTACAGCAAGTTTTGAGTACACCATACGGTATCCAGCCATGACTGGAGCGTCGAATATGCGATTAAAGAGTAACAGTAGCCTGAAGAATGCAAAATATCGGTTTAGCTTATAAGATATCGATCTAATAACGACTCAACATTACCGAGAAATATCGGGCAGATTTTCCAAAGGTTAATCGGAGGCTCCTTGGTGTATTGGGCGAGGAACATTTCCATGTAGTTTATTGGCAGATGTATAAACAACATTATCAGCATGAAGTGAAGGACAAGTAAACCTGATAAATTTTTAGAGTATCAAAATGTCGTTTCCATCGGTTATTATCACGGATATTAATTACCTCGATGTATGTATATGTGGTTGAACCAACTCGGTGACCAATAATGAATACTGTTGGCCATTATAGTCGCAACTAAGTAATGATAGTAAGACTTCCATACGCCCTCCTTTACTTTCTACAAAGCGATGAAGAGCGAGTAATTAATCTTGTCAAAACTGATGAATAAATTTCTGATGTTCAAAGGATTGTTCATTTCTTTCATACCTTAGTCTTAGCTATAGCTTGAAGCTTTTGGGAGTTTGCCAAGATCACGGAGTCGGAAGATTTTCGATGCAACTCTTCGTCATTTTCGTTCTCTACTATTCCGAGTACGTTGATGTCAGATGAATTCTTTGACGAATTCGATGTCGATCTATTTTCTATCGATGTGGTGGCTGTGTGTGTCGCCATTATCTGGTTGAATCTCAATCCTTTAGGATAATTATTCTAAACTTTACATCCAACCTCTTTTACCATAGCATTCCGTTACTTGAACATGGCCACGAGATGATACCAACATTGTGAAATTTGTGAGAGATGATGCTTTCATTATACTTATGTTTGTTTAATGAGCACCAGAAATAATTTATGAAATACCATAGAGCGTAATTGTCGTATAGAAACTTGCCAATAATAATTGACAAGTTATCGTGCGAACACATATCACCTTATCGTCGATAACTGTCGAAATTTGTGGTAATATTAAACAGCTATAAATTTTTCAGACCTAACTAATATCATTTATTTTGTATCTGATGAATGCATGTGCTTATAATTTGCATGGATATTACATTTTCATCTTTTGTATTTCGGAGGCATGGAATTGGACCAGAACCGTATACAGAATACTGGCGAAAAAGTAATAGCGATTGACCGGTGATCGATTCAGTAATATCTGAAGCTCAAGTCCTCAGCACGCCCCTCCTTTTAGATAGACAGACATCTTATCAGGATGATAACGAAATCGTCTGAACAACACATTGAACCAGCTTCTGATCGTCTGCCAATTCATTCCGGAGTAGATATCGGTCCCTTTCACTAAGCAGACCCAAAACACAATATCGTCATCATGCATTCTGTAAGTTATAAAATTGAAATACAAAATTTGATACTTGGGAAAACTGTTTTTTAATCACGTGACCAAAAGCCATCAGAATATTGGATTCAGTGTCAAACATATTTTATCATAGGATAAATGAATCCAATCAATCGAATTTCCGAGCCTTTTATCTTGTTGTAGATGTCTTTTAATCTCGGGGTCAGCGAGACCATCCTTTTCGATGGCTGGAGAACGACTGACTGGCAAGGGATACTTGGTTCCATGGTCGGAATTGTCCTTATGGCGGCAATTTATGAAGGTCTGAAGAATTACCGGTAGGTTTCGGAGATTTTTAATCAAGTTAACAGAAAGTAACTTGCTATTGATCTACGTATTAATTCATCGTTCCATTTACAGCGAATACTTGTTCCTCAGTGCGTCCATCGCTTATGAGAGCAAAGAACATGGATTCAAAAAGTAAGTTTTTAATTTTGTTATGAGTATCAATCGAACGTAGAATCCCTCTAAATAAAATGCATTTTTTTACAGGACTTCCATGGTCTCTGGAGTGCATCTTTTTCAAACTGTACTACAGATGGTCCAAATCATAATCAGCTATTTTCTCATGCTGATTTTCATGACTTACAACTTTTGGCTTTGCATGGCCGTTACTTTGGGCGGTGGTCTTGGCTACTGGCTATTTGCTTGGCGAAAAGCTAGCACTGATATTACCGAGTGCTGTAATTAATTGCACAACTACGCTGAGAGATATTGAAATTTGGAAAACAGATTGACGACGAATAAGGCTTTTGGAATACACGGACAATTCGAGAACGAGTAATAGAGGTTTAAGGGAGAATAGAATGGATAATAATTTTGGCTTATTAACGAAAAGCTCTGCTTTTTGTATTGCATCCGATTTTCAATTGTAGAATTTATGTCAGATTGAATTCAATGGCCGCGTGATTGGGAAGATATAACTAACCGAAAGAAACACTTTTAACAAGATCTGTATCGAGCTGTCTTACCCATTTTCGCTTGCTTGCGAAAACCTCTGGCGTGAAATCTATCTGCTAAATAATCGGCGATTAAATAAATTCATCAAAAATTTAATCAAAATTTGTATTTCTTTCTTTTTTTTTTCCTCTCTCTGTCTCTTTTACTTTGTCCCATTCACATAGTCGAAGATTCCCGAAGTTTATTCATTTTATAAATCGTTCTGATTGATTTTTAAGGAGAAAAAACAAGCCAAAGAAATCCCATATATCTGTCGAGATCAGATTTTACCGTAAATCATTTTACGCAATACGGTTCAAAGGAAAATAATTTATAGTCTAGTACTACACATACATGCCTCTGAATAAAAATAATTGTCGAGGTTCGTCGGACATATATAGTCAGTTTGAAGAAAATAACGAGCATAAAAAAAAAAAAAAAAAAAAAAAAAAAAATTCTGAACACCATCTCTTCTCATTCTATTTTGTTGAGTTTTATTAAAGTGTAGAGAGATCTTTTGTTCCCTTATTCAAAGAGTTTGCTTCACCATTCTAAGACTCAAATTTTTCGTGTCACAAACGATCCAAATGACATTTCTCAAAATTCTTCGACCTCCAGCCAAGCTATTCCAGAATGGGGAATTGGATTATAAGGTAAAGATGATCTCTGGTCATGAAGCATAACTTTTCACACCTCGTCATGATCTAGTTTGCTTTTCTAATTATCAATTCATTAAAAATCTTGATTGGAAGGTCTAAGTTTCGTCCGAACTCGGGTTAAAGTCGACATGGATTGTGGCATGTTCAATAAATCCGATTGCATAAAAAGCAAGGATTAGAAACTGAGAGCTCATGATTAATCTACCGTTTGAGCTCATTAATAATTCGAAGACAAAATCTAACGACAATAACTATCCACTGGCTCATCTCAAATCTCGATTTGATCTGATCGATGTTATGCGTATCACCGAAAGTATTTTAAGCTTAAATTAATCAATAGTCCACGATTGATCGAAGAAGAAGTATACATATTATAGATATACGTCTATAGAAATTGAATGTTGAATACAAATGGATATACTCCCTACTAACTCGTTTAACTATAATGAGTAAAGTAAGCATCTGACTGTAATAATTAGAATTTGATATTGGCAATTTGGTATAATTTCTCGGTAATAGACGTACCTAGAGACAACAATAGGAACATGATATGAATTGTTTAAATTCTATTCTTGATGTAGTTAATTATGCCCATGATCGATCGTGCCTGCACGTGACTGATACCGAGGATCTTGACTGTATGTGATTACGATGTATGTACATACATACATACTAGCTGATTTCTCTGCTTGGCATCAATTACCAAAACTCGAAATCTTGGCACTGAATTCACGTGTTCTAATCGTGGGTTGGGTATTACTTTCGTTAATATATTTTTTTTTCTTTTTACCTCCTTTTCTTGGCTATCGGACTTTCGTTAGTTAAACGGTCCCTGGTAAGAATCACTCGGTATAGAGAGACTATCCCACGGAAGAAAAGAATAAAAAAAATATTGGAACAATTCCAAGATATCAAATGTTACGAACTGTGACTCTTATATCTATACAAGAAAAAGAAGAACAAAGAAATAAAAAAAAAAAAAAAATAAAAAACTTGGCAAGATTCATGCCGAATCTACGAAACAATTCTGCCTTAGGTATCGCATATGTCATTTAAATTCAACTTTCAAGACCCTCAAGATTTTTGTCGAATCAAATCCTACTCTGGCCAAAAAAATTTAATATGGATGGTTTCACTTGACCCATTCTGCACTGGTAATCGCTTTCCTTCGATCACCTCGTGTTTTATTTCATCAAATCGATTAGTATGTGTATATTTTTATTGTTATATCATATTTATTCATAGGACAGTAGTCGCTCTGTAATTGAATCTGTAGTGATTTTTATTTTCTTTTTTTTGGACAGTAATTGTGAGGTCTGTTCGTCGAAAATAGTCTACATATTGCAATTGCCTCGTATTGTCCCGCTGCACCGACGACTATATCAAATATACGTATATGAACGTATAAATTTTCGTCTCACTTTGGCCTTGTCGGTCAATAAAAATTGATGGATTCCTTAAAGAGATTATTGCAATCTTATCAATTTTCGTTAATTATAATTAATTTATTATCATTCTTACGGCTAAGACAAGTATAAGACGATCTGAATGGATAGTTTATCTAACAATAGAAGTTTCCTCTTCTCGTTAAAATGTCGACGGACAGTACGAAGGAAATTTACTTTGAAAATGGCCAAAGAAATGGGAGACCTACTCGTTCAGCAAGTCAAATAATTCTTGGCTGGGATGGTTTTAGTTTTACGACCATTCTTGTACTGGTAGCATCCTTCGTGATCTGGGGATCTGCTTATTTCTCGATCTATGAACCTGGCGAAGAAGAACCCTGTCACTGATCAATCGAAAAGGACCTGAAAGCGAGTGGAAGGATGAGATTTTCATGGATGACCATTTGATGTCCGATAGCCAGTAAAAATCGTAAGCAAATAATATTTTTTTCAAAGTTTAATCGATCCTTTTAAAAATCTCATAAATTTTATACGCATATTTTTTATTTATTTATTTATTTATTTTTATTTATTTTGTATGCAAGGTTATAAATTAGCTTGTGCGTATTAACCAGTGATTAAATTAATTGATGTATTAATTATGGTATTCGAGTAATTAAGTTTAATTTTTATTTCACGATGACGTGAGATAATCGAGAGATAAATCATATCGTTAGATTGCTAAATTTCAACGAATTCATATCAGCCAAAGACGCAAATTTAATTCTACCGTTAAAGAGGATAGGATATACATTGGTAAACTAACGATATTTTATAGCGTTATATAATTATCGATGTATGCATATACGTGTTATCAATTTATATAATTCATTGACGATAATAATATAACTATTTCATTATATGTGAATTATTTTTTAGTATCTGTATTCATTCCTATCTCATTCATTACAGGAGATTCGATTATCAAAATGGAGGTCGAATTTTGACGCAGTTAAATTTTCGACACGATATAAGTTCATCGGATTATTTTCAACGTTAGATATTCATCGAAAATCTTATTTTTTTTTACTCTCTCTCTCTCTTAATTATTAATAACGACTCTGGCATTGAAACGGACCATGATCATAAAACGATACATATTATAAAAGGCAAATACTAAATACGATAATTGAAACAATGGAAACACTTGAAACACTTGAAACACGAACAACGTAAAACCAAATGTTAAAAATATCGTATTTAAGGATTTGAATTTTTTATATCTGTTATTACGTGTTACGTATAAATTGTAATACCACTCTTCCTTTCGGATAAAATAAATAAAAATTATCTACATTCCCTGAAAGATCCCGTACATATTAATATCCAATAATTCACCTATCTCATAATTTCGTTCTCTCATCATCAAATTTCACCATTCAAAGGCATCTAAACTCGTCTTCAGATTCAAAATAAAAAAAATGTTTATCTCATTACCGAATTTCACACACCTCGCATCAAGACGCAGTTAATTCATCATTGTAAGTTAATTGCTAAGTGTAGGTAACGTCGTAGGAATTATTTCTAAGATTTAACGACCCGTTTACAACCCTTGAATATCAATGAAGAGTTTCGATCTGTCGGAGTGTGTAGATATCACCGTATATAAAAACCTCCTCATTAAAAGGTTCCGACCTACATTTTATCATGTACATTTACATTTACACACGCACGGCATCATCCACGTAAGTATTACGTGCCATCCAAGTCAGGAATCATGTGTAGGTGCTTTATTATCATTTATAAATATTTCAGTTAGGTGTTGGACGGCCAGAGGTAATTGATTAGGTTATAATTATATAAAGGCGTGTTTATTCCTAATGGAATTGTTAATCCCTTTGATATCCTTTTAGGAAAGTCACATCTGACATTGTGTCATGGTCCTGGTGATAAGCGTGTTTGCCTTTAACGCTGAACGGTATTCCACGTCCATCCTTTCTGCTTCCTACTCCCATGAACGAATTTCTATGTATATGTAGTACATACTACATACTGCATGTAACAAGAACGTGGATACAAATTCCAGGTTGTATTTGTACGCGTAGCGCGCGTGTACGAGAAACGGCAGAGTAAGATCCCACGGGATCCCTGTTCAGTCGACCTGTATAAATTTTACCGACATACTAGTGTACCTTGAATTATAAATATTTCAAGGCACCCAGGTCGGTGTGCCACGCCTGACACTTACCCTCGTTTGACCTCAGGATTGACCTCTGCAAGGTTGAAACGATACACCACTTGAATACTCGCCATAGGCTATTGATGTGTACCCAAGTATTGGTACTGCGCTGACTGCATTCGTTATCTCTTTCTGCTTTCTATCTATTCCTTTCGCAAATAAAACGCTTGATTGGATATCAATCCAGATCGAATAAAGATTAATGTGGATTCAACCCATTCGATGTAACGAATATATATGATTGTCAAAGTACCACCAGTCCAATTAAACTTTGATACTTACGGGGTCTAGAAAAAGCTGTAGGTACTATTCTGGTCTCTATCGTTGATGATATTCGGAAACTGGAGTTCAGGTAGTGGGCATTTTCGACATTGTCGGATTCATGAATCCAAATCTTTCTTATAAATCAGTAGATTCTGTCTGGCTACAATTTGCGTGATGATGGGTAGGTACTAAAGACTTTGTCATTTCCGAAGGTCTCCACCACTTCATGAACCATGGATAACGACGCTTTGTCTTTTTTAAAGTGAGACGATTTTTACGGCGTAAGGATAATATAAGAATCTTCTCATTGTCTTTAACATTTGAAAGACTTTCGGGTGAATATTCGCTCTAGAATTTTTGCGGTAGAAATCGTTATTCACTTCTCTGACTAGTTTTATTCACTTTATAGTATAGCAGACTTGGGAATATATGCGTGTGTTTGATACTGATAGATAGAGGGATGCTGTGCAGGGGATTCCACCACGCAGTGTGTTCCACCGATCGATACTGGATGTTATACTCGGCCTTAAAGATTCGTTTCACGATTCACATCATTCCTTTGCATCGAATTGTGACTATGAAGAATTCAAAATTAGCTCAGAAAAAAATCCAAAAAGACAAAAGAAGAAAATAGAAAAAAAAAAATTAAGAAAGGGATTCCGACTTCGGGAAATAATCCTCCAAGTAAATTTCGACCTGTGAAAATAATCTATATAACTAAATATTTCTGAGATGATCTCGTTGCTTTTGAAATGAATTAAATTAATTTCTGAAAGACATTTCGCTTTCATTATAAATCTCTTTATTCACACTGGAGACTTATGTGTAGTTTAAAAGTTAACGAACTGTACGTATAATCGTTTCAAAAATTCTCCTTGTACACTGGGTTCTAATTTTTTATTTTTTTTTCTTTTATTTTCTGCTGACACGATAAGCCGAGCGTGAAACGTTACAGATTTTCCACGCTCATGGTAAGATGAGAAGGGTGGCCGTATGACGTCATCTAAACGAGGGGTACATATCGTATATATTATGGTATAACGATTTATGCTCAGTATGATATAAGTCGAGGGAATACCAACGTATCTACCTTCCCTAGAATTTTAGATACCGCAGATGCATCTTATCTCAATTTATGATTAGGCAAGATATGATGCGGGGTGACTTGACTGGGGCTTTTTCTTTCCATCGACAAAGAATTGAGATAATGTTTTTGCAATATTCAGCGTTTTTCAATAGCCTTAGAAGAAGAAAAGGGGAGAAAAGAAAAAGACAAAAAAAAAAAAGTAATTTTTCGGGAAACAAAAGAATATCACTTGACTGTGACGTCGAGTATCATTATCAGTGAAAGTCTAAAGAAAGACTGGATCAGATGACACAGATAAGTCAGAAGCGTATAATAAACCTTGCGTTAAAGTATTAGAAAAGAATTTGGCAATTGAGATTGAATTGAAGAATAATTGATGAAAAGGTAAAAATTATAGTAAAAAAAAAGAATGTGTCCAAATTTGACTTACTCCGTCAGTAAGAAAGATTTTTATAACCAAGAAACAATTGCTAGCGTAAAATTCTTCCTTATCGAGCGTTGTTCTATCGACAACCGGACGTGGCTATCGATAGAGGCTATTTTCGATCGGTTTATAAAAAAAATAACATACTTTATTTTTAACTCCGATAGACTGCAGCACAATCTCAAGCTCCGCTACCCTTGTAGGAAAATTTTCTAAGGAGCTGAATTATAAGATGACCTGGTTTTTAAGCAAATTACTTGTAAAACACCTCGAGTATTGATTATCCTATTATGTCACGCGTATTGTAAGCATTTATGGTGTCCCTCTCAGTCACGAGTTCTATATAATTCCGAGTCGCATCCTCGGACCATAAAATATTCATTTAAAAAACCGTCTCACTATTTCGAAACGAGCTTTTATTTATAAATTGTGCAATTTTTTTCAATAATAACAAGACATGATCTAAGGCGTTAGAATTCAGTCCGAAAAATAGAAATTTGCTTGGCTAGACCACTCGGCAGTTATTCATATCCTTTGCATCTTGGGGTTCGCATCAGGCATAACAAAGCTTCCTACATTATGCTAAGAATAGCAACCTTTCACATACGAATGGAGTGCTAATTGTACATACATACAATTCGCGGTCACACGAAGAGGGAAAAGTCCAGTTAACGATGTGGTTATATTAGGTATATGTATGTGGATATACGGGAATAGAAAGATACATAGATAAGCCTGATTTTATGATAACGAATCGCTAGAGGACGGAATTATTTATATTTATATTTTTTCTTGTTTCCTCCAAATAGTAAAATCCGTCGATTACCATCTGCACTTTGTGTATGTATGTTCAATCCATATCCCCCATCTGCTTTCATATTTTCGATACGTTTAATCAGCTCCGTGTTCAGTTCCGTGGGTTCGCAATTCTAAATTTGAAATTCATTTATAAAATGCAAAACGTTATATACATAATTTATTTCATGCATTAGAGTCACGTAATACATTGGAAATTTTACAAATGTATAGATTTAACTTTAGTTAACATCAAATGGTTAGCTTGATGAAATTTTTCAACCATTTTTGATGTAGATACATATAAGTATATGTACCTAGTTTCGTCATTCAGTCGAGGTCACGCAGGGAATTAATAATGTAACGCATATTTTTTATTTTACTTTTTGTTTAATTTTTTTAAAAACACTTTTCGTTCTTATCTTGAAAACATTGCTATACTTTTATCGTCATATCTTCCCTCTCAGTCAGTGTATGCTGTTCGGACTAGGGGCGTTTCCATGGAAAATTCAGGCGAAATAAAGTAATTCTATAAAGAATTTAACAGTTTTAAAATAGCTGAGGAAATTTTTTTTTTTTTTTTTTTGGCTTACAATTATCACCGAGTTTCAAAAATTATCATCAGTTTATCTATAATACGGAAACAAATCGCGGTCATAAATGCAATAAAATGAATCGTGTAGGTAGCCCATATATTTCTTAATGATTCACATCAACGTTTCCATTTCTCAATTTACCATTTCTTTATTATTTTTTACCTCTGAGTTTTTTTTTTTTTTTTTTTTCAGCCATCCGTTCGATGGAATTGCAGGATCTGGCCTTGACCTCAGCCATGGTACTAAATATTACAAAACACACAAGAGAACCATGCTTGACACGCGAACTTGGTCAGCGTCTGCATATATACCTACGTTGTTAAAATATATGCCTTCGATATCTTTGTGGTAACTGAAAATATATGCATTCAAATGTGTAGGTATATTGTACCCTATGTATATAGACCCCTAGCTATTCTAATACCTCAACATGGTTACGTAGGGGATCCACAATTTGCCAACTACAGAACTGCAGCTAACGCTGGCAAATCCTAGTATTTTAATCTGTATGCGAACTCATTAGAATTATGCAGTTTTTCCTCGGTCATTTTTCGACTAGCTTATAATATGTACATACATACATACACGAAGGACGTTTATGTTTTATTTTATCCTTTGTACATTAGTGGGTAGCAAGCTACCAGTATTTTTTTTTTTTTTTTCACCCCTTAATTAAGTACCCGATTAATGTAATCAAAATGTCTCAAGATCGGGGAGCTTTTCGATATGGCTTATTGCGTTTGAAAAACGTACATACGTAGCTTAAAATATATATCACACAGAAACGTAATTTACAATCTGTGAGTATTGGCGAGTGAACTTTCACCTCCGCTTATCCTCGACTGAGAATAAATTTTACATAAGGGAAGATTAAAAAGCTTACTTTAGTTGATTGTCTACGTTTTTTCGATCTCTAGTATATCAAGCTGGTAATGAAATACCCATTTATTTGTTTCTTGAAGAAATAAGTTTTTGCGGAATTTCAAAACGAGGCTATCTCGCTATTCGTGTCTGGTTAGATAGCGGAGCTTTCGATCCGGAAATGTTTCTAATCTATACAATAATGGCTAGCCCTACGTCTTGGCTATAACTACTCCAAAGTCCTTATACCTTAGCTTACCTTCTTTAGCTAAGGAAGCCAGCAGACGTTAGAAGGAAAGAGGTCGTGGCTCGTGGGCTTTCTATCAGTTATCCATCTCCCTGGCGTGTGACCTTTAACGTTTTCTGCAGTCACTAATGTTACCCAATACCCACTCGCTTCTCCATTTTTAACCCCCCTTTTACCGATTTACTCGATCCATTCAGTCAAATAATTAACGAGTTACTACCCAACCCTGTTGGAAACCTTTTCCGTCCATCAGCCGCAAACTTTTCCGCAAATATTAGATTGCTTTAGGCGATTATGGCCTCACGAGTAACTAGATTAACCGATAAACTTTATTCTATTTCTTATTTTTTTCATTCTTCTCATATATATTTCATAAATTTACCATTTTTTTTACTCGCTTCAAAGTACAAGAAATTTTTTCTTTTTTCTTTCTACCGATCTTGGTAAGGCAATCTAATAGAAATAATATTTCTTCGGTTTTACCGAACTCAGTGCTGACAGTTTTATTTCATAATCTAGCCTGACCCCACCAAAAATAAAAAATGAAAAAAAAAAAAAATTGACCTTAGCATGGCAGTAGTGATAGTCGTATCTATTCAAAGAAATTAAAGTCGAGAGCTAATTGCCTCAGATATGATACTTCTCGTTGTCGTCAAGGTTTTTGCATTGCGTAATGTAGTTTGTTAGCCTCTGTTTAAACATTAATTTGAATCTTACTGCAGCATTTTAATAGGATAAATAATCCAGAAAAAGGTATATACCTTCAAAAGTGCTGTCTTTATTAACCAAAAGTATTCAAATCGGATCATACTGCCAATTATGCACATTTACTTTTTTTAAATGTATTTGACGCATAAGATTCTACCCAGTCTCTTAATATTTGAAAATTTAACTGCACCGAGTCTAATCCTAATCGATTAATGTAAGAAATTTATTACTTCATTAACTCTACGACGGTTTTAGATAATCGAAATTTTTTCATATTGTGATACAGTATCACGCGTGGAACTAATTGCGATTAGATTACCATTCGTTCCAAAGCAATATACAGATACTATAAACATAGATACAATTTTGCTGACTGTCATCTGGCACCTGACACCTGACACCTGGCAAAGCTTTACCATTTCGCTTACGTAATTTGATAAACATTTTATAAACTGGCAGGTTATAAGACGAAGCGATTTATCTCAGGTTGGCATGTGCAGGTAGATAGGCAGGCAGGTAGGTAGGCAGGTAGGTAGGTAGGTCGAATTAAGTAGAGGTCAAGAAAGGCGGGTTCTATTCATGACGTCATTATATTATACTGCCTTAATAAACGGCGAAACTGACGACGTCACTGGCCCTGAAAACGCAATCGATGAGCACTACGACGTGTAGCTACAAATCAGTAAAGTCTTTTTGGCTTCCTAAGCCGAGGTTTTGAGACTATAGGATTGTAGGACCTCACGCCACCGACAAAATCCTGAAAGGCGAACCGGTCGAACGGACTTGCGTGCCACAAATACTTTCGGACTTATCAGCAATTCACTCGGTTGAAACGGCGAGTATGAGACTTTTAAATCTCTAAATCTGCGATCGTTTGAACGAGTTAAAAATTTGGAAATTCACCTAAACACGCGCTAGGAAATTTAAAGAATATATATAAAAAAAAAGATCAACCTAGTTGTTCAAAAACTAAAAATCTGACTCAGAAAATTTTTTAATAAGATAAACAGAGGAACAAAAATGGATATTTATTTACATATGATTTTCAAATCCGTTTATCTCTTTATGGATAAGAAAAATATTGGTCTAAAAAACCGAATCGAGACATGATGCAATGATCGTGAAGAGAATTATTCGTGCCGAGAACATTTACGCCGTCATCTATCGAGCCGTGACGTCATGACTGGCTATAAGGGAGGTTTTGTTTGTGATTTATTAAACTAGGGTGAGTTTGGGGGTGGAGCTTTAAGCCCGCAACTTAAATCTGTATTAATGTTAGCGTCGGTCGACCGCAGTTCAATTTCTCTTCGATCAAGATTAACTGGTTTTTCGCGATAGCTGTTAGATGTAATATAGAGCGTGCGATATTATACTAGCTAAAGTTAAAAATAATTGATCGTAGGAAACAGGGAGTCTTTTTTTTCTTTTCTTTCTTCTTAATAAAAAAATAAAAATAATACTTCGTTTATTCACCATTAATTTATACTTGTCAAAAATATCGCGTCTTTTGCATCCCAGCTGATCTCATCACTCGAAAATTTTTCATCTTCTTGAAATCCTTGGCGAATTAAAAATTATTATTAATAAACTGTATAACCGTCTTGCTGACTAAGGATTTTTATGGAGTTAGTAGCAGTACGAGAACTTCCGATTATGATCAGATTAGAAATATTTTAACACCAAGAATAAGCAAAGTCAGCCAAGTTGACAGGAAAAAGGTTGTCGCATCACCTGTGAAAAAATAAAAAACCAAACCAATAATAAATAAATATATAGAAACTGGTTGAAAACAATCTAATTAACTTATGGTCAAAGCATTAATTTGGCAAGGATCATTGAACGTCGCGTGTTTCCATTGTGTAAAGATATGTATAAACGTATTATTATTTCGTATCCTTATTTCTCATTGGTCAGTTCTAATTTTCAACACAACGTAGAGGTTAATGAACTCAGTTTCGAAGCCGAGTTAATTCCGCGAGCGAAATGGATGGGGGAATATTTTCATCGTATAGGATGGAGAAGGAGGTGTTTCGTTAATGTATAGGTATAACCGTTTTGACAGAAAGGAGGACAACGGAGACGGAATGACAGAATGTAAAAAGAGAAGTAAAATTTCCTGCAATAAGTGTGCCAACGTACGTGCTGCCGATTGCGATCGGACCTACCGAGTCTGAAAACGAAAAATAATATGCAAAGAAAAAAGGGTAATCTATTTTATGGTTTATCCTAAAGCCAGAACCAACTTTAGACCGTATCTAGCTGAGTAAATTGCAATTGATCTTCTTTTTTTATTTTTTTCCACAAAAATATGGCCATTTTTTTTAGTCACAAAATAATTTCTGGAGTAGTTGTGATAAAATGAATTACCTTGAAAGGTTGCAAACGATTGCGTGAGTCGCGGTTCGAGTAATTGCGATTCATAGAGGAGGGAAGGTGCGCAGTAATGTGCATGGCTGGTTATACTGACCCAGTGATTAATTCATATTAATTTCAAGTTTTAATCTAGACGCGTTATACCAGTGCATGGTATGGCGATTCTTGTCGCAGTTGCATATAATAAACGGGTGTAGGTATGCCTTATATACTTATCCAACATTGAAACGGCTTAAGAAATGTCAAGGAATTTTTCTCTGCCCTTCGAAATATTATTCATTCTAATTATAGGAGAAATATGTTGATTTGGAATTATTAAAATTGTACGAAAAAATACTTCGGCAGATCGATATAGGCTGGTAAGTGATACAGTGAACCGTTAGTTTCATCGCCATCAAGGAATCACAAACTCTTAAAATTTCAAGAAAATATAATTAAAAATTGGTTTCTACTTACTCGAAATGCGACTACAGGCTATCGTATTGATTGCCGAAGAATCCCAATTGCAACTGCATACACCCTTGCGACATACGACATCATCTATTCCACTTTCAACGTAACAGTCACCGAGACTTGAGCAAGATCCTCCTATGACTGTTGCAGATGAAGAAGAAGAAGAAGAAGAAGAAGAATGGGAAAAATGTAAATTAAGTATCATGTAGAATGTCTTCATTTGCAAAACCGATACACACCTGTCTTTGGGTTGCAAGCATCGAATCTGTAATGATAGTCCGATTTGCATAGACAAGAGGAAGTCGTAGTAGAATTAGAATTATCCTCGGAAGTAGTCGCTTCCACCGAACAGTAGGTGTTGCTTAATCCGGCTAAACATTGCAGGTCTGATTGGCACTCCTCGCCATATGCAGCGACTATAAGATAGTTTAACGTATGATAAGATTAAGTATAAGATTATTATTCTCTCGAATAAGGGGATGGAAAAATAAATCTCAAAATTAGACCATTAAAAATATTTTAGTCTTTCTCTTACCTGCTAAACAAGAATCAGTGGCATCGGCGACGAAATTCTCAACACAATCGCAGACGTTGTTATCGGTGCATGTTGAGTTCGTGACGACGCAATCGCTGGCAGTTGAACATGTCGCGTTTATACCTTGAGAAAGCGAATATTTATTAAGATTTATGGATCTGTTGGACTGGAAAATTTGGCAAACTTGCGTGACGCTTTAGACACTTAAAAAATGAATTGTCTGATACCATCGAGGTAAAGGAAGTTACATTCAAATTTCGTTAGAAAAAAAGAAATCGTCACTTCGTTGTTATCTTACTAAAATAAAAATTGTAAGAAAAACCATGAATGAATCATTTTCAAACCGTTTTTTACCTGCTCCGCAGTAATCGTCCACTACGAAATAATTGTCCGGACATGCGCAGATCGAATCAATGCAAACCGCATTTGCGACCGTGCAATCGTCGTCGTCCTCACAAACGTCCCCAAGATCTGAACAAAATTGTTTAGGTTTAGGATACGAGAAATGGGATGAATTCAAAATCAAAATTTTCATAGCTCTCCAAATGTATCCGCAAGCAAAATATTAGGTAAAGCCATAGTAAAAAATCGAATCAAATGTAAAGAAACCAAGTTTTGAACTTGGCTTGGTTTGGTTTTGATTCAAAAGATCCCTGAACACAGAAGTTCGAATTATGACACCATTATAATATGTCTGTGGCTATAATACTTGAGTCAGAATAAAAATTTGACAAATTTATAATTAGGCGATGGATGATGGAGAGATTTAGTAATTATGGACTCACCTGCATCATCATCCTTGCATGAAGTATTATCAGAATTGGGGCTGGTCCCACTGGGACATGTGCACACGGAGTTAGTACACGTTAATTCCAAACCTTCAACATAGCAGTCTTCATCAGCCTGACAGGATTCACTTATGCCTTTAGAAACCCAGCAGAATCTTATATCATCAACAAGATGTGATCCCTCGTTACAGAGACAGCGTTTACTCTGGCAGGAAGAATCCGGTCCAAAGATGTAGCACTGCTCGTCGTGAAGACACGACCAATTGTAGTTTTTGGTAGCTTAAAAAAATGTTTTTGCATACTTATATACTTACATATCGAGAGCGTTAATAACATTTTTGACATTTTCGTCATTTGCACTTACTTTTTCTGCAGATTCGTTGATTTATTGAAGCGACTGTGGCGTATCCGCAACTCCAGGTACCGTCACGACATAGAGAATTTGTGATCGATACCTCGTCTTCGTCGCTGCACTCCTCACCCACCTCTAAACTCGAGGTAATAACGATTTAAAAGAAAAAATGACAAATTTGACAACGGTGTAGTTTAATTGTTCAGATTTCTAAAGTTCAAGAACTCAACGGAGCAAATTTTTCGACGGAACTTGATGATATACTAAATCGTAATTGCTGAACAGTTGAAGGACTTTTCACAGATCGTACTGACCTGCTAAACAAGTGGTCAAGTCCGTGGATGCATAGAAGGCTCTGTTGCAGATGCAGGTACCAGTTGAACCGCATCTTGAATTCGCAAGGGTGGCGCAATCATCGTTAGACGTGCATTCGGTGCCAATTGCTGAGAAATTGTAAGATAATTATTAATTTGTTTTTTTTAGATAATTCAACTGCTGATGAGTTTTGACTATATCATTCAAAATTAGACTTACTAGCGTTTTCGTCAACTCTAGCAATACTCCTGGCAACTCGACTGTATTCGTACAGTTCATCTTCAGTTTCATAAAGGTCTGTACTTCTGGTTGTGTCAGTAGTTGAAAGTGCACAAACATAGCTACTGTTGCAGATACCATTTTCGAACTGACAATCAACATCTATGGCACATTCGCCGCCCACAGCTGCACGAAAACCGATGAAAATAAGTTTTCAGAATTATTTAGTGATGTTGGGAATTGATTAATGTTGTTAACAGCAGTTCATTAGGGATTCAAAGACTGACCGTAACTTGCACGACGACAGGTACGATATTCTCGTTGATAAAAGCCATCAGTACATACGCATACCCCATCAACGCAGGAAGTTGCCTCTGTATCTGCATTTACGTAACAATTTACGTCAGCTGAACACGACTCTCCAAGTCCTGAAAAATAACCAGCGTCAACCATGTGGTGAAAATAAACACTTTGCACTTAATGCAACGGGCATTTTGTACCAACTAATTGTATTGCATGCAAAACTCATAATCAGATAGTCGTTTGCAAGTGGCGTTATATCATGCACAAAATCAAGCAAATGATCTCTACGATAAGATTATATACTTAGTAAAAAAGAATTGTTCTATTCGCAATAGAATCTAATTATAAATCAATAGTCTTGATAGTCAGTTTTGACAATATTGAAAATGACTAACCTCTGGAGATGTAACACCTTCCATGAATGTAGTGATAGCCATCATTACATATGCAAATTCCATCTGCACAGACAGATCCGGACAGCAAGTAGGTACTGCACTGCAATGTCTCAGTACACGAATCTCCATAGGCAGTTGCGGCTAAAATTAATTGTGCAAAATTGATTGAAATTTTTCGATCTATTTCCAGTCGACTTTGTTCATTAAACTTACCCAGAAGACAGGCTGTCATGTCAGTGTTGTATATGTAGCCACTGGCACATTCGCAATAACCATCTGTGCAAGTGCTGTTGTTAGTTGTGCAGTCAGTATCGGATGAACAATCCCATAATGACGATCTACTGAGCAGGGATGAAGTCAGCTCATCGTCCGATGTGGCAGCCACTAAAAATCCAAATTGACATTTTTTATGATGGGAAATTAAAAGTATTTGCATGGGTGATTAATGCAACAAAAAATTATGAGCCTCGGAGTTGTGGTTTGAACTTTAAATGAATTCTTAGTATCAGTCATATTGACCATATTCAAAAAATTTATTTATCTTATTCAACAAGATATATGAATGGGTAAAACCAGATATGGGTAAGACCATACAATTCTACAGACAACCAGACTTTTTTGTAATTTTATTTAAAAAAAGATGGCATAAATTTGGGTGTCAAACTTCAGGATAAAGTCGAAAACGATCTTGGAGTCTAAACATTCGTAGAAATATCAGAGGGTTCGGGTTTTGAAGGATTTGGAAGCAGCTACATCCATCATTCCAAAACTATGATTTCCTAAAATTCGATAAAATTTGAAATATGTTCCTAAAATTTTGAACAATTGATCGTAAAATGTTCTATTACGAATTTAAATGTACAAAATATCAAACCTCAAATAAATTATGTGGCATTGATTGGTAAGAAGCAACTCGGTGTGATAGTGAATCATATACACACATGGACACAAGACACACACAGCACACATATGAAGAACACAGGTGCGCTATCAATTATTGTATTACAAAGTATAATAATCTTTTCGATTGACGGGTAGACTTGTGTCATAATTAAGGACTGTTACTACCTCTTATCTTATTTCCAGATTGTATTGAATCAATTTTGATTGGTAGTTTAAAGAATTGCAAGACATAACCGACTAACGAGTCGCAGGTGCCATCATATCTTATAACGATGAATTTCGTTTAATCGGTGAGAAAATGATCGAAAGAAAATTTAACGAAAGTCAATCAATAGGACTTGATAATTTTACTAGTGATTTAAGAAATCTGCGAATTGATGTTGAAAATTTTTTCTTTAAATTATGATTCCAAAGTTTTGGAGATTTTCGTAACTTGTTTGAAAGATCCATGACGTAATTAAGTATATGAAACATCCTGATAGGTTTTTTCAAGAAATTTGGATCCGGTTTGGCACGTGAGGTATAAAATATTCGTGAAAAAATTAAATTGACAAAAGTTTAGCTAGCGAAACACCCGAAAGAGAAAAGTATATGAAAACAATTGAAATACGGTGACGGGAAAAACAGGGCGTCGCAATGACTGGGAGTCCAACGCCGCGGTTATATTATAGTCACGAAAGAATTGAGCGCACGAAACAGACAGCGGGTTGCGTGACAGAACCCAGAAAACTGATGGATATCATCTAATAACTAATACACCGTCCGGCTTGTGATTTATCATCAAAGACGAAGCGAGAAAAAGAGGGATTTCGCATAGGGAGAGAAAGAGGTAGAGGTAAAGAAGTCGAGAGATAAGAGAGAGCCAAAGATTGTATAGTAGGGCAAATAATCACGGGGGTTCCCTATAGGAATATAGATTTTTCTTAAATTTAAATTTATACTGTTAAATAAAATTATATAGTGAGAAGAAAATGATAGGCAATCGAATATTAACTCGCGTGAGAAAATATCAAGGAATGAAAACGAGTCAGGAAAGAGTATCAAATGGATGATAAAGAAGCAGGGATTCTGTCACAGAATTACAATCAAGAATAATTGAGTTAAATATTTTTTAAACATTTTACAAGTCTTTGAATGCATAATTAGAATCGGAATAAAACAGGGAATAAAGTTAACCGGAAACTTGACTCGGAAGTAAAAGGTCAGGGTCGATGTTAACAATGCCAAGAATTTGTTTTACCCTTGGATATACGTTTTTTCAAAGTTATCCGATACTTGGCATCGCCGAAGTTTGCGGTATTCAAGTAAAGAAAACGAACTGTTTCAATCTTTTTCTGTTTTTTCTTTTTTTTCTCCTTTTTATTTTTTGTTCAGAACGGTACTCGTTAGGCTTTTGATTAATGGTATATAATATTGATATTTACTAACCGTTGAGCAGCAGTGGGCATTCCAAGCATAGAACGAAGCAAACGAAGGTGGAAGTAAGTAGCCACATTTTAATTTAATTAGGGCACTAGACGAATCAGATTCACCAGACTCAATGGGTTCAGATGGGTAACTAATTCTAGTTATTCTATAGCCTCAAGATAATCGGATCCCAACTGATTTCTTATCACATGAAATGCACACGCGGTTAGCCACCTGCGCTGGTATCAGAAATTACATATCTCTGATGCCTGACACTTGACTATTTTTATTCATTTCGTTTTTTTTTTTTTGTTTTTTTTTTTCGTGGATAATCTAATCCGCAAAATTTCCCATTCATTGTGAATTTAGGGTGAAGATTTAAACTACGTTCAATCAATAAACGTTAATTAGATAAGCAGAAGGAAATTCATCAACGATCCTTTGTCAGTATATCAATTTCACTTTTTGTTAGCTATAAGCTTGCGACAAGAATTCTTCAATATCGTGATAATCCTGTTTGATAGAAAAAGGATTGTCAATGGACTTCGATACTCTGTTTTATCGTGACTGTATATGAAACTTTCGATTTCAACATATACGTATGTTTATTGGATTACATTTTTTGACGATTCGGCAATTTGCGATTATTTGTATCGTTAATTCTCTGTAATTTATTATTTTTTCATAAATAAATCTGAACTTTGTTGAGCAAACATTGAAACAGTATCTTTATAAATTCTTGAAGATTTGTTCAGATGGAGGACAAAAACATCGAACAGCCAGTAGAAGAGTCCCAAAACTGAGAGGATCGTTAATCAGGTCAAAGGTTAGAGAGCCTAATCTCATACGACCTTCTGCTGCAATCAAACATCTTCCGAGAGAACAAAGTGGGGTTATTTGATATTTATACTTCATATATTGACCGTTGTTAATCAGAGCAAGTTGGCTGATGGTATTTTAATCGTGAATGTATAATTACGAGAGAAATTTTCCTCAAAACAACATAATCATAATTCAAAATTAAAATAAGCAATAATAAGCGAAGAAAATTGTATTACAGTTTGTCTGAAATTATCCGACATAAGAAAAAGTACCTTATATGGAAAAAGTAAATCACACACAACGGACGTATAATTAGTCAAAACAAGGTTGTTTACTGGTAAACGATAAATGTTAACAAACACGTAATTCTGGTGACGATGATACGGCGATGATCCCGTAACCCCTAACGGCAAGTATTCATCAAACTTCTAATCTGTTGATTTGATGAAATGTTTACTCCTCAAAGATGAAGAGAAAAATACCACCATCGGGTCGAGGTGAAGTGCGTCTTAATACGAAGTCGTTTAAGAAGATAGCTGCAGTCTGCAGTTAACAAGTGATCGTTCAACGATCAACATGGAGAGTCACAACAGTTGTGGTGAGTTCGATTTCTTTGTTATATTTATATATTCTCGCAAACATTGACCGTACTGATCTCTTAACAATTATAGATAAGTTATCGCTCTACTTTGATCCATTTCTTAATTAAATTTCCGGTTCTATAATTTTATTTAAATCGCGAATACGCTTTGAAGAGATATTCTATTGGTTTAGTTTTTTAACAGCTGATTACTTGTGTTTTGAGACATATTTAGAAATTATTTGAAATTTTACGGAAGCCAATTTCGGTAGATTTAGTCTACCGAAGAAATTGTGGCCGTCGCAGGGCACAGGTCGCATCGTTCATCCAACTTTTTTGAAATTTGGAGAAAATATTGTAAAATGATGTAATTTTCGGGCAAGCTGATAACATGAAGAGATAAGCATAGTCTTTTGTTGTTATGAGCACGTAACGTACTTTTTTTTCTCAAAGTTTACAAAAAAAGAAAATAAAAAATTACTTAAAATCCAAAATTTTGGTATCTGAAGATATTCGAATTTATCAAATATCTTTGGGTTTTCCTCAATATTACGACAATATAGAATTTTTTCTCTAAATTTGGAAAAGTTCATACAATTTTAAATAATTCTGAATTATATCCAAAACCATTATTAATCAATTATAAAAGACCTGAGTCAATAGAATATTTCTTCACATCATACCAGTGATTTGAAAAAAAAATTGTTACTAAGCTTAATTTTTTATATAAAACAGCAAATCGATTAGCAAATTAAAAAGGAGTCTTTTCTTCTTAGGAGCTTTCACAAGGATTCACTGATTTTCAAAATCAGATCTGTTAACATATGCTCAATGATTTTTATTGCGGGTGTCACGCGTACAGCACGTGCAACCCCGACACTAAAACGAATATTGAATCAGTTTAGTTCGACGCAATTTATTTGTCTGAATAAATCTCTTATCGCTGACAGTAGTATCCTTGAGCTGATGCTCTGTAATAATGTGATTTCTTATTCACGATCATTAATGTAGTCTGTTATCTCCAAGCGGGAGGGATATGCCCTGCATTTATACTATTACAATGCAAAATACGATCACTGTACCGTCGATTTAACGTTATGACAATCGACCGTCTGGTAGATATTAGTTGCACGACTAACCAATTCGTTTCTTGAATAATGATTTCTAGAATAGAATGAGAACTGATTTAATTTCCCATAATAATATTCTATGAGTAAATGTAGAAACATTTTTTACATTTATACATTTTTTGCTAATGTATGACTTTTCGAATTTAGTTTTGAACTTTGATCGTCGATTCTTTCGAAGATAATTAATGATTTTAATCAATTATATTACAGAGAAGCTAGTCGCTGCTGAGGCAGGACTGGAATCGCTGAAGAAACCTAAGGGTTTATCATTCGTAAAAATATCACGTAGAAAAGGAAGTCTGACGACATTCGTAAACTATCTTTTCATATTATTCGCGATTACGTTACTAGCAATTATTTCATGGGAAATATGGCAAATGGTTCGTCGTGAAAAACTTATAAAACAAATTGAAATTCAGAATACGCACAGAAATAATGAGCGATTGATGGAGGATGAGAGATTCAAGGATGTGGTAGAGCAGTTAAATAGAATGAAAAATAAGCTGACGGAATTGGAGGAAAAATATGAACAGCAAGATGTGATTCCAGAGACAACTGAATCACCGATGGAAACAAGCATTCAGCCAGAAGTTCCTGATATTCAACAATATTTGGAAGATGATTGGTTAAAGCTTTTCGAAGTCGAAAATAATATGTCCGATTTGGAATTGATGAATTTAAATTTCAGTTTCCCAACGCTCAAAGTCAAAGAGGAAGATCTGAGCTTGGACTTAGACAAATCTGACAGCTCGATACCGGTAACAATCGCCGAGTCTATTGAGGAAACCGAATCAGGTATTCGCTGGATTTTTAATTTCTACTTCGGTGGAAATTCGGAAGAAGATGACACAAGTGAGGAATTAGATGTGAATGAAAGCAAAGAAATGGGAGCAATGCCTACGGTGGAAAAAGAGACTTCAGAAGAGGGATGGACGGGTTATATACCTCGAATAATCTCTACTCCATTCAAAAATACATTCGGAATGAGTTGGGGATGGAGCAGCTTAATTAATAATGACGACAATCAAAGCTCAGAGAGCGCAGAGGAAGTAGAGGAGAAGATTAATAGCGTGGAAATAGAAACGGTGAGTACCACAGTGGCACCCACTACCGATAGTTCTTCTAAAAACTTTGACGACTATAACTACAACTACAGTTACGATTCTGGGTATGATGACTACGCAATTACGTTGGACGAAAATTTTGACACTACCCCCAGCGAGGAAATCACAAAGTCGTCTTCCATGACAGCCGAAACCGTTTTAGAAGTACAGAATTTCACTACCGAATCTATTCCGACTACGACTGTCCAAGAAATATTTGAAGACCTTGACCATCCAACGTCGACTGAAACTCAGGAGATTTCTGAGTCTTCTTCAAGCGACGAATCCGATGATGACCACATCAACTTCTGGAACATCTTCGGTGACGGGGCTGACACAGTTACAGAAGTTCCCGAAGATGGATTGAAATCAACTGAAGTATTTCTAGAAGATTCATCGTCAAATCAAGATGATCTGTCAGAGTCTGAGCGTATTGATCGATTCTTCGAGGACTTAATGATGAAGAGAATTGCTGATGCTGCATTATTGCAACAGCAATATGCCATGATTTTCGAGGCTGATCCCTATTACGACTATGGTAATGAAGAATATTATGAAGACGAAAATCCGGACGTTACAGAACAGCCTTTAACATCGGTGGACGACGACTGGAATAATCTATCAAATCACTCCGTCAATCCGGAAGAGTTGGAAACCCCCACCACCGAATCTAGTCTCACTTCGACTATTCAAGAAAATTTGGAAGAGGTTGACGTTGAGACGACTGAAGATCCTCAGGTTTCCGAGTCTTTTTCTGACGAAAAACCCCTCGAGTTCCCAGCCTTCTATTATCCCGGATTAAAATCGGCCATAGACACTCTAGAAGAGTCGTCAAAGCCAGATGACATCCTGTCATCGCTGCTGCCATTTCCTGCGTATGAAGACGATGAAGAATATACTGACAGCGACTATGTTGAGGATGGTTGGAGTTACATATCAAAACGTTCCGTCGACACGCCGTCAGCATCAGGTGAGTTGCATATCTTTCCTTATGTCGTTCTTTTCTCTTTGCAGTTGGAATTCAATAAATAAATAATTCGTGATTTTTTCAATGAAATTATCGTTAGTCATTTTTTGTAATCGTTATTACTACGTGTTTCAGAGGTACCCGGTGAACATTTATCAGCAAAAGAGTTGGAACATAAAATGGTAATTTTACGACAAGCTATCGACGATGATAATCATTTTCTTCAGAATGAAGTCTCTCTGACTTCTGAACCAACAAAACAATACCTTCAATCAAAGTTGAACAATTTTTACTCAAAAATGGAGCGTGTCTCGGCTCACATTGATCGCCTACATGAACGGTATCTCAAGTTGAACAAATTGGACGACGATTATATCTCCAGGGAGCTACCAGTCGAATAATAAAAAATATTGGACGCACTTCGGATCCCGATCAATTAATTACGCAAGCAAAAGACATTCTGCATAACATTGAAAAAGATAAAAAAGAAGAAAAATTGAGATCCAAATAATTCAGCTTGAAGATATCCCAATTAAATCGAGACGATGTAAGTCACGGGTCTCAATATTCAAAAAGCCTTGAATATATGAAAATAATTTATACCTTACAGTTAAGCTTATTTTTTTATTTATTTGTTATCAAATTATTATAAAATATATATGTATTATATGTAATATGTAGACCGGTGAATATTTTTCTAAAGAGATTTATAATACCTGTGGTAAAAAAGAAACGTTTTTTTTTTTTTTTTTTTTTTTTTTTAATCATTTCAGGCATGCAATTTCTTTTGTATGATTATTCAGATTGAAGAACGCAGAATATTTTCCTATGAAACAACAACCAACGTATTGCAAAAGTTATGTATACACAGTTCAAAGATCAAATCTTTCTGAAAACCAAAAGACAGCAAAAACATTATAAGCTCGTTACTTTACCGCATCAGTGTGTTATGGATAAGAAACGGTAGCTTATCTCGATGTAACATATATGTATATATTTCAGAGTATAAGTAAAAGGTCGCGAAGGTCAGCCGAGTAATCTCAACGAACCAACTTCTACGTCTTAAAACTATCCTTCAATCTGCCCATCTTTAACATATATTATATAATACTTATACATACTTATACGTTTTAGTAATGCGAATGTATATGCAAAGTTCATAACAACACGTGTATTATACGCATATAAATTATCAACGAATAGAAAATAACATATGGTACAAAAAGAGGTTCATTATCAATAAATAGAGGATCAAATCTTACGGTTAAGTGATAAGATTATGATTTGCCACTGAAACAGGGTTGTTGAAAATTTCTGTTCATAAATATAAAATTTTTTTTTGTAAAAATTGAACTCTTCGTTAGTCCGAAAATTAAAATGAAGAAAAAGTATTTTTTTTAACAATGATATCTAGTCACTGTTCCCGATCGATATACAGACTTTGACATGTAATTATTTACCCGCTGCAATGCAGTATGGGAGCGACTGTGACCGAAGAGTTATTCGTTTCCTTTCATGGTCTCGTGCACCAGATAATAGTGCAATGTGTTAAACTAGAGAATGGTCAACGGTCAAATCGCCTGACATTTTGACATTTTGCGACATTACGACTAACGATACATCAGCAAAGATAAAGTGATGCTTAAATATTACGACAGACTTTGTATACGAGGATATTAATTATAACATTTAGGACTGATAAACTTTCGGTCCTTATCAAGGAGTCATTTTCTAAGAAAAGGTAATTACGATTTTTAAATCGAAGGGCGCATGCGTGTAAAAAGCTATACGGTATACGGGGTTAGTGAAATTAGTAATTTTATGCTAAAACAAATTGCAGAACTGCAACTCGTGCATAAGAAACAGTACGGCAGACAGACGTCTCTTCGGCACGAAAGGTTCAACAAATTTACGACCTTACTCCGAGTGCTTTACGGCCGGGATTCCCCGCCTGCCTGTCACCGATATGTAAAGGTGTCATGTAGCTGGTGGTTAGCCATCACGATGACACGAGGTCGAAGAACGATATTTTCCTCATTGCATTATCATATTTATAAGTATGAATATCGAATCGCAGTTGATAACCAAAAATGTGTAAAGCAGCAGTAGCCATACGTTAAACGTCGTTTAGTTTGACGTCACCGTTTCTACCTTGAAGAATCGGTTTCCCTCTCAACATAAACTCGTGCATGTTAAATGTATGTAAGTGTATTTCGGTATTCGTGTTGTCCTAATCCCTAATCCGCAACGGTGTGACGTAGCGGTTAGCGTGACGTCGTTTCTTAGGACGTCGGTTCGCCTCGCTATTGTATCGTTATCAGTCATCAAGAATCTGCAGACTTAAGTCGCTGTTACAACGTTCACGCGAGATTAGGGACGATCCTAAATTTTTGAAAATTAAAAAAACGCCATTCTATATGAACTTACATTTTAATTACACTTGTGCAATCCGTCAGACAACAAGGCTCTTAACACTGTATATCGATTCATAGCCTTGACTCACTTTTCTATCATTAAGACGCATGTTGGCGATATAACAGAAAACAAAATCTCACTTGACGTTTTTTAACTCCCAATCCCAGACTGTACAAAATTAGAATCAATTCAAGCTACTTTCTTATGGACGTGAGATATATATTATTCGCGATGTTATTCATCGCCATTTCGGAGTTGCGAATCTACACGTAGAATATTCAGGAAAGCCTATTGCCTATTGTGCGTTAATGATAATGATAAATTCTTCAATTTTTAAATAAATACGAATTGAGTCTGTAATTATCGAATTAAAAATTTTTAGCCAAATCTTGGTGCTCCTTTTTCTCTTTGTCAGCGTTCTTTTATTATTTTTGAAAGGGAATAAAATCGCGCATAGTAGGTCATTGGCTCGCTTTCTTTCGCCAAAAGAGACCTTCTGCTTGTGCTTGTTCGTTTTTTTATTTTTTTTTTATTTGTGTTTTTTTTTTTTTATATCAGCAAAGGGTACGAAAGGTCAACCGATATTTTGATTAAACTGTTAAACATAACGGAACGTTGTGTAGGTGTGCTTTTTCCACGTTTGGGGGTTGCGGTTTGAATAGTGGGGCAACGCGGCAACCTGGAGGGGGTAGCTGAAGGGCATATAAGGTGGTACGACTTCTTAGCGTCACGCAGTCCAGAAATTACTGTGGTCAATAGTGGGGCAGAAGAAAGGTCGTATAATAATTAAAAAAAAACAAAAAAGGTGACAGCGATCTTGGCAGTAAAATTTGTCGGTTTTTGTCACAAAATAAAAAAAAAAAAAAATCAAATTTTCGTAAAATTGAGAAACATTCATACAGTGCGTCTGAATTTTTTTTTTTTTGTCATCACAATTTGAAATAGAAAGAAAGAGAACAAAAACTTTCTGTACACTATCGAAAGAATTTTTCCCTCGACCACATTGAGAATTTTTTTTTTTTTTTTCCGTAAATCGGTACGCGCATCACAGAAGAAAATAAATTCTTATCGAAAAATTCGCGCCATGAGGGACGCGACCAAGATGCGAGCTTTTTTACTGATGCTATCGCTGTTCGGGTTGACGATGATCCCGAGTATTGAGGCACTTACTACTTTTGGAAAAACTAATCCACAGAATCAAAATCAAAATCCACCGGTTCAGCCTACGCCAGGTAAGAATTAAGAAATTTTATTTTATTTCTACATAGATTTTTGATGTGTTCGTTAATAAAAGTGGAAATATTAACACATAGTTCGAAAGGATCAATTCGATTCGTTGAAAATGAAATTATTTATTGCCATAATTACATTAGCAGTATGAAAATAGCTCCAGTTAGCTTCATAATTTTGAAAGAATATAAATTACAGGTAGGTTTAAGGGTATTCTGTACAGAGCTGCATATGAGTTTTATTTTACAAATGTATTATCACAGATAGTAAGTCATTCGATCGATAAACTTTAGACGTGAATTTTTCGATTGTGTCGTTTTTACGAGCCTTTCTTGACAGTCGATAGCTACAAATACTTCCTATGTACAGGAAATTACTTACAATATGACGATCGTACTACATATTGATAACATATTTTTATATACCGTGGAAAGTTTATGCAAAGCAGTTCGATCGTCAAAAAAGAAAATAAAAAACAAAAAAACAGTTTTAGATGTTCATAGTTTTATTTGCATTTTAAAAACGAAAAAGACGAAAGTACTTAAATTATTTGTCACAATTTCAACACACATATATAACGACTGATTCATTAGCGAGATGTTTCCATCTCAATTGACATGCTCAAAATTCAAATTAGGCAGCAAAGTTTTAAATATATACCTACATAATTATTTATTATATGATATCATAAAAAGATTCAGATTCTCCAAGATATTCGTCCACAAAAAGTTTTGGGCATATTTAACCCCGATTTTACCTTCACGAAATAATTTTACTCCCTAATTAATATTAAAATTTCTTCAATACGTTGAACATTTTACTTCAGATGTGGGAAAAAGCGTATATCGAATAGTTGGTCAAGTTCTGATATACAGTACACAGGTATACATATAGACTTACCATAGGTAGGTATAATGTGTAATTATGTATACTGGAATTTGCGGCAAAGATTACGGCTGACCTTTCTTCGGCATGTAATATATATACGTACCTGGGAATATATATACATACATACATATACACGAACTGTCTAATGAATAAAACATAATCCATTTATTACAAAGCTAATCGTAACTTGAGCCAGACCATTTCCCCGCTCGTTTTATATAGGTAATTAGCTAATCTTAGCTGGCGCGAAAAACTCTTAGCTGAGAAAAAAATTAAGAACAGAATTAGAAGGAAGTGAAAAAAGAACAAATAAAAAAAAAAAAAAATGAACGAATGATGGAAAGAACCAAATTGTTTTCAAATGATACACTAATTCAGATTTAAAAATCTATGAATGGATAAGATGAGAAAAAAATTCCATCAACTGTAACTGTAACTTATTCATTTTTTAAAAACTAAAAATTGTTTGTTTCGATCATATATATATATGTATATCCTTTATTTGTACAAGTTCGACAACTGGTACGCGTACATACAATACAAACCATATAAAAAGTGTAAAAAACACAGAAAATAGGGGAGAAAATAAACAACATAAGTCAGATACGTATATATTTAGTGAATACAGCTATAGTACCTACATGAAGGTCTAATAAAGTTTGGGAAAGTTTGATAACCCACGCTCTCTAACTTGCGTGACAATAAAGCGTAATGTTTCGTTCATATGTCTTTCGTATATAAAACCCAATGACGTCGAGAATTTCGAGTTGGATTGCGGAAAAACAAATCGCAGTCATGTTAGGTCTTCTATTCTTCAATATAAAGCGTAAGTACAAGTAAAAAACTCAGCGTCTAGTCAGCCGCGATGAAAAGTGAATATAGCAGTATAAGATTTACGGCGAGTCCTTGCGTTCATGTCTCATTATAAATGTTTCCAGTTACTATTTAAACAGGCATTAATTATTAACCGAGTTACGAAAAGTTTTCTCTTGTTTATTAGGCAGTAAAGTTATATACCTAAATTAAATTTGCAAGAATACCTGCAAAAGTAATGAAAAGAAAAAAAATTGTACATAATTATATATGAGTTTCAAAACTGTTTCAATTGGAGATTATAATTTTAGGTAAAATCCTTATTGTTATCGTAGTATACTTCAGGGGTTGAAAAAAAAAATTTTTTTTTTCTTGTTCTTTTTTCATACCTTGAATTACCGCATGCGATCTACCTCGTTCTTTACATCCTTCGATTCACACGTCTGATGGATAACAATTTAAGCTCACGCAATAACGGCGAATGACAAATAATGGAATGAGGGTTGAGGATTTTGATCTGTTAAAAAAAAAAAACAAAAGAAGAAAGGATCATGGTGCTTTTTTCATTATATGGTCAAAAAATCCAAAAGTTGTGTAACAAAAGATCCAAAATATTCGCAACTTATCGTCAGTTGATTATTAATTTTATTATCAATAATATTATTTCGAGCTTATAATCTGCAGGTGACGTAAATTTATTAAAATTAATATATCAAAGGTAGGATATTTTATAGATGTGGGTTATAAACGTGGTGTGATGTCTATTATAATTATTATTATTTTTTTATTCTTTACAAGATAGAAGAGACATTTTCCTGTACATACATAACGGTTTATGAATTTTATATAAACTACCTATAGCAAAGTAGGTATATGTATACTGGCTCATTTATCAAAAACCGAGTACATTGTAGGTTCGTAAATAATAATGGTTAGGGCTACTCGAGTTGGGGCTGTAGACCTGTCATGAATTAGTTAATTCTAGTTCCACGATCAAATTCGATTTAGGTCAAGAGTCGTTTTAAGCTTCGTGCGTGTGTCCCTGACGTTAAAACTTTAAATGCCTTGTGCCTTAGAACTGCGACGTGATAAACGTTACCTACCCAACTTCGCTAAAAACCTCGTGTATGAGCTTAGAAAAGAAAAAAAAAAAAAAGAAAAATTAGAAACGAAAAACAGAACTTTGAATTTTGAATATTTATAATCTTAATTAATTATACGAAATTTTTTACCATATACAAAATTTAAATTTCGAAGAAACTGTCGATGACCAAAAATGATAATTATTGATTTTCAAAGGAGTATAAATTTTGGATAATTTTACATTCATGATTTATAATTTGATTAATTATTCATGTAATTGTTTTAGGTGGAAAATCACGGACGTGTAGACTTGAAAGTGATTGTCGAGGGATCCAAAACACAACTTGCATTGCTGATAGTGACGGTCAAACTCGCTGTCTATGCGGGGATTTATCAATTCCAGTAAACGGCGCCTGTACCAACACATTCAAAGGTGAGATTTTTTATACAAATAAAAAGGAATAGAAAAATCAATGAAAATCAAATCAGCAAATTGAGTTATTATGATACAAATAATCAATCGGTGAAACAAAACGTTAACTAATCATCCTAAGTTATCTAAAATTTTTGGTAGGTATATAACGTATATGTATACCTATACAACATCTATGTAAAAAGTTCCACGGCAATCAGGGATTGTTTGAAACGAAATTTATATTTGAAATTGGGTTAAAGTTAGAAGTGAAACTTTGTAAGTTGCGGAGGTTGAATATACCTACATATAGAGGTAGAATGAACGTGCGAAGATTCAATAAGATAACAATGCGAATTAAAAGAAGAGATCGCATGTCGAGGTACCATAGTATTACCATTAAGCTTTGCTAAAGCTCTCGTTCTGGGCAATAATTGTTGGACGGTAAACGTAATTGCAAATCAAATTGGGACCATAATTTTGTACTTTCAACTCTGCTCACGTCGTATAAGTAGAATTGTGTATGTATGTCATAATAGATATACATATACAGGTATTCCCTCACAACCAGGAAAAAACGGGTAATCGTTGAATCGTTAACATTACATCTAGAAATTTTTATAGAAACTGATATATCGATCGTTTTTTAATCGAACCGTTTCTTCCGGAAAACTTTTTTCTTTTTTCTACTGCCTCACGTTTTGCTTTAATTCAAATGTAAATTATTGATAATATCAATCGGCAGTAATTACATCAGAGTGCTTTCTTTTTATATTCTTCGTCGAGAGCTAGTCGTAGAATTTAAATATAATTTTATAGTTTTATTAATGGAGAATTAATTAAATAAATGACCAACGTAATTTTCAGGGAACAATTTATCATCCCAAATTTTATATAGGAAATAATTTTTATTACTTTTTTTATGTTTCAGCGGTGAGATTTCCCTGCAATGAAGACATCGAGTGTGGCCCTTATGGTCAATGCGTTCAAAAGAACACCACGATGTCAGGAAAACGATGCGAATGTCGGGAAGGCTACGAGGAAGTTAACCGCATTTGCAACGGTAATTAATTAATGATAAATTTTAATGACGTTGAATTATTGGCTACTACAAGTGATTTGGATTTTGTATTTCGAATCCGATAGGCACTCTAGAGACATTATTTTTAACAAGAATTGTTTGTGTTGAGTGTAATTGCATTTATTATATAGGAAAGATATTTTTAAACTTTTTAAATGATCAATTTGTGGTTAAATAAATTTCAGGGAGCTCACCAATCCTCAGAATCTCTATGACAATACTGCTAATCGTTTCGGGGAAATTTATACTTCTATAAATTGGCAGCGGTATGGAAATAACAATTACGAACGTGCTATCGAAAGCTCGTTGGCGAAGTGCAACTGCAGTATATAATCTGCATCATGTGATGTGGTAGAATCTATTAGGTCACAGTCAATCAGAAATTACTAGCATGAATAATTATTTGGAAATTTATCAATCACTTATTATCCCGTATAATATATCGATAATTATACTATTAGATAATACATCGAGAGTCATATTGCTATTCAAATCTGATGAAAATTATACAAATATTTAATAGAGAGTGTCCAAACAAAGATTTTTAATAAATTTTTAAGGCTGATATTTCTGACTGACGATGATTTACGTTTGAAAATACATATTTATAGATCGTTTTGTACCATTGGTTATTATTCGACTTCCTTCCTCAACTATAATAGTAGCACAGATTTGAAATTACATATTAAAATTCTATTCTGCATTAATTCCGCGATATACGATTAAACCCGATGACTTTCAAATTACGCTGCAGGGTTACTTTTAATATCAACCCTGATATAGAAATCTGATAATTGATGTATAAACGTTATATATGAATTATTAGTTCACGTCGAATTTTCAAATTATGTGTTTCGAGATTTGAAAAACTTTTATTCAGCTATTAAAGCTATTTAGACCTAATTTTTGACATGAATAACAAAATTTTATTCTAATCATGTCCCAGTAAGCAAAAATGGATTGATAAATCCCATTTTTCGAATTTCAGATTAGAAAATATTGAAAAACATTTAAATTTACGTGAATTTGATAGATTTTTAATTTGTTTCAATCCGGAATCTATTTGAAAAGAGGATTCTCTAATCTATTTTCATTTACTGAGCGTATTAAAGAACTATATACGATACAGCAAAAATTATAAATCGAAATAGAAGAGTTATTATATTTATATTATATCTACCGAAATGTGCTTTAAACTCTATTTTACATTATATACTATATATATGCATATACATGCTGCGAAACAAAAGTAAACCTAATTGAGGCGTATAATTGCGATTTATTTCCGATTATGCATCTGCACTAATAATATACTTAATATAATTAAGTAAATTAACTGAATAATAACGTATTAATAGCTGCGTGTAGAAGTATTTTAATATACCTATATTATATACATAAATAAATATATATATACGTATATAAAGTGTGCCTTTGCGTTTGAAATTCGAGTGGTAATGATAAAATGCAAATGTGTGCCTATAAAAGATTCTAATATAATATCACAAATTAATTAAGCGGCTTTAAGTCCAATCTTTGACTACCTTAAATTATGAATAATAATATATATTTACGATACCTATTTACTACCTGCAACTGGCTATTCTGCCGCATATGCCAAGGATGCCTTTGAACTACCAAAAAATAAAAAAACCAGATAAAAGAACAAAAAAACTGAAAAATAATAAAACTAACAAACAAAAAAATTAATGAATAAATAAATAAATGGCTGCACTAGTCAAGTACAATTACTTTATTAATATTACAAATTATATTATATAATTATCATGTTACATTATACCATAGGTTTAGTGTATTTTGTAAAGTTTGTATGTTGTAACAATTATAGTGTGTACTTATAATATCTTATATACGCAACACTAAACACTATTTAATTAATTTATTATAGTTTTACAAATTCGTATTATTATGCACCGAAATAATTATTGAAACTAAAATAAAAATCAAATCTTACAGAAACTGGACGAGTTTTTTTCTTTTCTATTTTATTTCTTTTCTTTCTTTTTTTCTCTTTCTTTTAATACATACTATGTTATCAACAAATTCAAAGCAAGAAACCGTTCAGTTTTCATGACTTACAGAATTAAAACTAATTTTTATATATTATATCGGATCAAGTAAATGGTAATGTGTAATCTACGGAAAGTAAATTCCTTTCTCTTTCCTTCTTTCTTCATTCCACATCCTTAGTTCAAAGTTGTAGAAATGAGATTTTTATCACTTGTAATAATCGAGTCATCTTTTCTTCAAAACCAAAGAACTAATCAAGTTTCCAGTTTGTCCAGCAAATCGGAACGAAGGTGTTGGTATAGCGTGAAGTAATTCAAAATCTATAATTTGGACGAAAATTAGAAGAAATTTGTTTCCAAATGAAAATTTATCAACATTTTATTTGTCGAATTTGATTTTTCAACAACAAATAGCAATCCTGCCTAATTATACTCACGAGTTTTGAAATGGTTTACCAGCTCATCTTCAGTCCAGTTACAAGAAGTTATAATGAGCATACCGTCAGACGTAAGTAATTCATAAACATTATCTATATACTTTTTTCTCTTTTCCTTAGGATTATCTGGATTTAGACTAACAGCGTCGTAAGTTCCTTTATCATGCGCAATTTTAAAGCTTGATTTAAAATCAGACATATCATTTCTGAGTATATCAAATTTACGAAGCGTAATATGGGACAGATTTTTGTCTTTTAATACTTGAGATGCGAGATTTATTGCATTTTGAGAATAATCAACTCCCGTCAATTCTGTAAAACCCTCATCGTAGAGCTCTACCAACATCATTCCATTACCACATCCAAGATCTATTATTTTATCTTTACTGTTAACCAGCTCGGGCTTTGAGCTCAGCCATCTGTTGAAAAATAATTTCAATAATACAGATAAAGTAAAAAACATATTTATTTTTTCCATAATCTCGATTGATAAAATCACAAGATAAATGATTATAAACTCTTACCTAACTATCCTCAAAGCACTGTCTTCACCGAACCAAACCTCCCCGACGTCGCCGTGATGTTTGAAATTGTTGATTTCTAAAGAATAAGTTTTATCCCAGCTGAAAAAACAAAAATAAACGAAAATAACTTAGTTTAGGTTAGGATTGAGGTGAAATTTTTTAGGTTAGATTGATTAACGAAGTAATAATATCGATAGATCAGTTTTAACTTACTAATCGTGGGTTCCTAGTTCCGAAGAGTCTAGTTCTTGTCCTTCTTCTGCCATTTTAGAACTTTAAAAAAATCTATAATAGAATATCGCGATATTACACGGCGCACTTGTAACCTATAAACGTGTATAGTCCCTACAGGCTGACGAATTCCGGTTAAGGTTAGGTTAGGTATCACAGCTGCTTTATGAAAGTATTCTAACCTTTCTAAAGCCAACCTTTCTACCCGTCGGAACTTTCTTTCGTATTTATTTAGACCAAAAATTAGAGATATTTATAAGTGCGTATCAGGCGGTTCACGTTTGCTCCTCGTAACAAATTGTCGTGGTACGTCAGTTCACATAACTATATGACCATTAATACCGGTGTCATAATCGAGCTGATATCACAGAAAAGACTTTGTCATTCTGCGTGATATAACAAATAAAGTTAAACAGTAATTTTTCATTCGTATTAGATTTTTAAAAACTTCAAGATATGACTACGAGTTTAGTCAACATATCAAGCATGCTTAATTTCGGTGAGTAAAAGATCCATCAAAATCTTTCTGAAATTTACAACAAACGACACCTAGTCCTAAAAATAAATTTTTTCGTCAAACAATTAGACTCAGTATTCTTTTCTTCAAAGATCGAAATTTTCGTACCTATTTTCATCAAATGACAAACCTCTTTCAATGTAAAGAGTAAATTAAACAATTCATTTTCCATGGATCTAATTCCAGCCCAAAAATCTCCTGATTTTAAAAATCCACAAGGATTAAACAACATAACATCAAAATGAATTTGCTATAGGAAAGCAGTGCGTCAAGACACAGGCTTCTGCAGTTCGTTTAATGTCCGTAGCTGCTCAGCCGAAAGAGAAATCAAATCCAAAAGCAAAGACTGGTGTTTTGATGCTGAACATGGGTGGACCTGAAACAACAGATCAAGTCCACGATTATCTGCTTCGTATAATGACCGATAGAGACATGATTCAGTTACCGGTTCAAAGGCGAGTCTTTTGGACTCTTAAACGTGTTTGAAATGTTTTTATTTATAGTCTTTTTGTTATTGCAGTCGATCAATTTCGACTCTTTTTCAATATGTTGATCATTTTTACAGCCAGCTTGGACCATGGATTGCTAAACGACGTACCGCCGAAGTGCAAAAAAAGTATCAAGAGATTGGCGGAGGCTCTCCTATTTTAAAATGGACCAATAAACAGGGAGAGCTTCTGTGCCGGCAGTTGGATAAAGTTTCTCCTGAATCTGCTCCGCATAAACATTATGTTGGATTTCGATATGTTAATCCGTTAATCGATGAAACTTTGAAACAGATTGAAGAGTAAGAGTTTTAACTTTGTTTAGTCAAGAAACATATTGTGAAATCGGTTTTTAGTCCATTGTGAGGATATTTGTATGATTTTTTTTCCTAGGGATGGCGTAGAACGTACCGTTATATTCTCACAGTATCCGCAGTATAGCTGCGCCACTTCAGGATCTAGCTTCAACTCCATTTTTGATTATTACAGAGATAGGTAATCTAAAATATTGTCTTTAGAGTTCTTTTTAAAGTCCTTTAGAATCTTTGAAATTTGAAAATTATAATATATATTTTCAGGAAGGTACCAACCAACATGAAATGGAGTATAATAGACAGATGGTCCATGCATCCACTCTTGATCAAAACTGTAGCTGAAAGAGTGAAGGAACAGTTGAATGAATTTCCAAATGATGTTAGAAAGAATGTAATGATACTGTTCTCCGCTCATTCGCTGCCTCTTAAGGTCAGTGCCTAAGTATTCAACGTTTTCCCAATATTTCACTCAATTTAGGTGTCTGAAAACTTCAAGATTGTTGTCTTTGTTACTAAATTTCTGTACATAATTCACTTAAATATTACAAAATCTTGATTGTTCAGGCAGTCAACAGAGGAGACACTTATCCTTCAGAAGTCGGAGCTTCTGTTCAATTGGTGATGCAGGAACTGAATTACTGTAATCCTTACAGTTTGGTATGGCAATCAAAGGTATGCTGCTCAATCAGGAAATCTTGCAGATTCGAAAAGAACCATGAAACACTACGAGTTCTTAAAATAGAGTGAAAATTTTCTCAAATTTGTCTCGTGATTTGAATATTTTTCGAATATTTCTCAACTATTCTTAAGTAAATAACCATTTTTGTTCATCACGATTAAGTATCAGTTTATTTTATTGTCTTACAGTACAGAATTGGTGAAAAAAAGTTAAGATAGGGTTAATTATGTTTGTCTTGAATGAAAACTTGTCTTTATTTTCATTTTATAATCTAGCAAAAGTAATCATTATTTAGTGCCAATAAAACATGAGTCTTTTAGTCTTGAAAGGCGATGCAGATGTCTTGGGTATTCAATTTAACAAGTTCCAAAATCGTGTTTCAGGTCGGCCCTCTACCTTGGCTGGCACCGTTTACTGACGATGCATTAAAGGGATACGTTAAACAAGGAAAAAAGCACTTCATTTTAGTGCCAATCGCATTCGTTAATGAGCACATAGAAACGCTTCACGAACTGGACATTGAATACTGCCACGATTTAGCTAAAGAGGTAAAATAAAACACCCGACATTTATTACTTTTCTTGCAAGTCAAAGATCGAATTTCGCGATTTTTTTTACCCAAAATTTACGATCTTTTCTTTTTTATAACGCTGCTATTAAAATTGTCTAAAGATTCAAAAATCAGGGAATAATCAGTTAGCTGCATAAAATTAAGCCACATGTACGCATCGGCATCAATAATTTATTTACTCATTTACCTTTTACTTATTTTTTTTAATATATATTTTTTTTAGCTTGGAATAGAAAAAATTCGTCGAGCCGCCGCGCCTAACGATCATCCGATATTTATCGATGCCTTAACGGACATTGTGGCGACGCATTTGAAATCTGATCAGCCAATTAGTCCAAAGTTTTTGACTCGATGTCCACATTGCGTTAACGTGAGATGTCATCTTAGCAAATCTTGGTTTGCAGAACTCTGCAAAGTCTAAATAACGTATATTGGTGCATAGTATCAATTTACGAGGAAGATTTGTAGCTTTAAGAATTTTATTTGATAAATAAATTGGTGAGGTAAACTGAATTTCTCTCGTTGAATAATTATTCGATAATGTATTCCTTGTCATGTTTTATCACATTTCTATACTTATTTCAGTGATAACTATACGATTTTGTTTGAATACAATCTATGAGTTGTTCTATCGTAATTATTCTTCATTTGTTTATAAAAAATGCTAATAAATCGTAACTGGATGTTGATATTCGAACAAATATCTCTTTTTTTTTCTATTTATTTTATTATTTGTATTTATCTTATTTTTTTTATTTTTCATTTCTGGTAGAATGATAATAAAGCCTTGAATAATAAACTCCACACCTATATCTAATGAAATCAATAAATCTTATGTTTCTTTTCTTCCTGTCAATGCGATATAATATTTATATGATTGACGATCTCACGTCTGAGGTTCTCGACTTCAGACATAACTCAAACTTGAGGTAAAGGTACGCGATCTAAAAAGGAATCGTATCACACAATGGCATCCATTTACTTTTAATCCATACAAATTTTTTTCACCTATTCATACGTGTACATACGTATATAATGCACGACGTAACATAACAGAACATATTGGCCAGCTAAAATTGAATTTTTGACGAATAAACGAAAATTAAAGCCTGCTTTATTTATTCTTATAATTTAACGATTACAATATGTAAATAAATTCGATCTTTATAATATGCATATCAGTTTTGCCATAGAGACAATCTATTTTCTCCAGCTCCTTTTTGCGTACGTTAGAAATAAATGAATGAACAATATCAATCATGTATTAAGTTTTTTTTTAAATTGCTGTTTAATTTTTCTGCGCATCCGATACTACATATTTTGCGCAAGTATAATTCGTTCGTAGTATTTCATTGGTCTAAGGTTTTTGTTGTTGCGGTTATTATACTGCTTTTGATATCCGCCAGGTGGCGGCGGGCGCCGTAGCGGCGGGTGAATCCGTCCGTCGCGTCGAGCGTCGCGACGCTCTACTACATATAAAAGAACGCGACTGGAGTTCCGCGCGTTAGTATGTGTCATGAGTTGCGAGTGAGAGGTTCTGTAATGACAGTTAGAGTGCGGTTGAAGATGCAACGCGTCGCGTTGTTTATAGTGTTTTTTGTGTTAGGTGTAGACTTTGTGAATGGAATGTTCGAGCAGAGACACTGCAATCATCAACATCCTTTGCCACACGAGGTACGAGTCTGTTAAATCGTTAAAGAAGATGCTTATAACCTCAAATCTCTCCCTCGCCGCATGTCACTTCTTCTCCCTTTATAGTTTACGGCTCTCTCTCTTTATGGAGTCAGCAGTTTTGTCGATAAAATTTTTCTTTTACTCATATTTACGTATTTTTAACCCCCATCAAGCCTATAGCGTTCCGTTAAAAAAAAAATTTCTTACGTTTTGCATTATCGTGTTGTTAACGTTCCTCGCGTGAACATCAGTTCTTTTGTTTATAGCGACTAATTTTGAAACTTTGAAAATCTAATATGTTTTGTTTGTTTAATCCGTACTATTTTATTAACGTATTCAAAAACAGTTTGTATACAAGCCAGTGTCAGCTGTCACCTGAGTCACGTGACCAGCTCTTGAGAGGGGGCAGTTTGACGTTTGTGAATTAACCGACGTTACGATGTTCGATTGAATTTTTATTTTTTTTATTTTTGCGGCTAATTTAATAACGTTGTACAATGTGAAACATTGCTTTAATTATATTGAATAGTAAGCGGATATCGCTGTTTGTTACGTGACTGTTTTTATTCGGTTTTATATTTCGAACCACAATGTGTTCATCTTTCTATAGATTAGCGGATTGATTTCATATTTAGTAAAATAGAAAATAAAATACACGTATTACTTATTCGCCAGGTTTCTTTTAGTTTTTTCATTTGATAAGAAAATATAGTTCAAACAAACTGACATTGGACTCCTTTACTTTTTCTTCGTCTTTTTATTCGAAACCAAAACAAATGCGCTTGTATATACACAGACTATCTCTTTTTTACCCTCGCGTTCTCTCTCTCGTCCTCTCTCTCTCTCTGTCGGTCTCTATCAACGATCGTATATTTTCCGGATAGTTATGACCCACGACATAGCAGCAGCAGAGTGTGAAGCAATTCGCTCGATTGCGTAAAATGTAATATCTACCACGAAGCGAAGGTATGAAGAATAAAAAAATACAGAATAAAGAATGAACCCAAAAATAATAATAATAATAATAATAATAATAATAAAAAAAACTAAGTAAATAAATAATTTCGTGCTGCGAAGTAAGGTTATGAAACTCCAATATGTATTCTCAGATTATAGATAAGGTGTGAGTAGGTGAAGAGCCGGTGCTCATCATGCAATGTCCAGTTCACCGTAAATAACGTAAATTACGTCAGAACAAAGGGTATAGGAACAAAAAAAAATGAAAATAAAATAACAAAATTGTGTTTGTAATCCAATATTTTTAGAAAGGCTTTTGTTTAATATTGAGAAACATCTTTATATATTTCTTCTTGAACGATGAACAAAAAGATAAAAAAAAAAAAAATGGCAAAAATAAAAAAAGAACGTTAATTCGAAAAGTTTTTCGTAAAAGTTTATATAAGACACTTATAAATTCCAACAACTCTCCGGAGCGCGTGGAAACTTAATCCCGAATATTTATCGTTAATTTATATTATTTTATAAAGCTTTATAGTATATATAAGTATAGATGTATAATAAGTATTTACGTGTTTTTATTTTTCCTCAAAAAACGCGTAACAGAACTCTTTTTAACAAAATTAATTTTATCTCTTTCCTTATTTTTCTATAAATTGTGTCATTCGATAATTTATCATTTCATTTCATATTCTTCACGCGTTGTATAATTTATAAGAATAATACAACAATACCAACTGCTATAATCCTTGTTCTATTACGCGTTTATTGTTCTTATGAAACTGGCAATGTACGAATTGCTCATTGCGCGTGACCAGGAACAAAAAAAATATAAATAAAAAAATAAAAATTATTCCAAATTACTTTTCGGACGTTTCCGTATCCCCGATCTAGTCATTGTTTCATTCGCTTTGGAATTTCTAATTGCTATAAGTTCGTTACTCTTTCGTATTTCCACATGTCAGTTTTGCAATATTATTTTTAAATTACATATAGATCCTTCTGGCTTTTCGTCCGTGAAGTAGGGTCTGCGTGTATCCAGTCAAGCGGGTACGAGTCTTTATGACCTTGAGAGATTTTCTCTTACTTTTTTGTTTTTCTTTTTCATTTCTTTGGTTTTTTTCTTTTTTTTTTTTTTCTCTCAAACTTGTTCGCATATCTCAGCAAGCGAGCAAAATCCCGAGAATTCCTTCATCTCCGATATAGGCATGTATGTATGTATGTAGATACTTATATCCTGAATCGTATTTGAATGAAATAAGAATATACATATAGGTATAATATATAAATATATGTATTAGAATCGAAAGTTTTGTTTATTCATTTATTCTTTCTTTCATTTTATTCATTTTATTCATCTATTTATTTATTTTTTTAATTTTTTTTCTCACTTCTTTCCTTCAACCGTGCTGAATTAAATTCGAGTATGAAAATCTATTACTTTACACTTACTATGATGAAATTGTTATATCATCATCCAATGCGTGTGCAGGATTTACTTATGTACCATTTGTGTTGATATTTTTCTCTTCCCTATATGAAATGATCGGTTTTATTATTCCCACATCGGAGAAAAATAATTTATCGTCAAAATCTAAAAAGAATTTCCTTCACTCATATATGCGTATATCTGTGTTAAAAAAAAATCTTTTCTGGACATATGGGGCATTCCACGAAGTATCGAACAAGATCGGAAATTGATGTCTCCGATTTACTTCAATTTTTTTTTTTTTTTTTTTTTTACTGTGAAAGGACTGATCGAGAAACAAAGCCCTGATTTTTTAAACAGTATTTAAATCATTCGAATCGGAGATATTTTTTTTAATTTCTATTTCGAGACCGCTCATTTTTTATAATCTCTTAAAAGTTCCCAATAATATAGGTCGATAAAAATATATTCAAAAAGTTACAGAGAATGATGGGAAACACTTATATTTATAAATATTTCATATCATTTTCTGTAACTTTGTGAATATATATTTTTTCCGACCCATATATATGCTATTAGGAACTTTGCTGTTATTTTTCACACAAAAAATGCAGTCCAAAAATATTTTTTAAATCTAACTATCACTGTGATAAAATCTCCGTCTTTAAACAGAGCTCAAAATTTTTGTTAAATTTAGGTCTTTGTTTTTCGACCAGTCTTTACGCAGTAAAAAAATTTGAGTCAATCGGATATATCAATTTCCGATCTTGATCGATACTTTATGGAATGCCCCATATACTATATATACAGACACAAGTATTATACAATAGACATGATACTACCTGATTCCTCAACTTTTGGTTATTTTCTTATTTTTTTTTCCTCTTTATTTTTTGCTTCGATGAAAAAGAAATTGAAATTTATTACGCAATAGATTCCTCGTATAGGTATATACGTATCTACCGATCTTCCAATACCTCTTTTCATCGCCCGGCCCAACAAGCCTACTATACTTTACCTTTTTCTTCTTTTTCCTGTTCTTTTGCTTTTTTTTTTTACTTTTTTTTTTTCACTTATCTAACCTCCCCATCTCTTTTGTGTGTACATATTTTTTTTTTTTTCTTATTAAATTTTCAAATTTGTCGTCGTATTGTATACGTACTGCCAATAATTTTCTCACGTCGAATTTCGAGACGCACAAGCGTGAAAGCAAAAAAGAAAAAAAGAAAATAAAATATGGTAAATGCGTGAATATACATTTCTTTCTTCGACGTAAAAATAGTGATAACATCGTTGTAAAATACCTTATATGTATATTTATATGCGACAAAAAATGGACATGTGTGTAATAATTCTTTTCTTCAGTTATAGGTATGCCCTTTTATTTTTTTTCAATTTTTTTTGTTTCCCTTACAAATATGTATCAATTTCTTAAGCGGTACCTAGCGGGAGCGAAACCCTTAGATAATCAATATCCTCCAGTATTACGTTAGCTCGAACGTTTTGGTAGAGTAATTTGATAACACGGTAGCTTTGTATCGGTAGATAAAACCATAAAATGTATACGTATGAAGTAGGTAGGTAGGTATACGTATATCCCGCGATATAGGGAACGTGGTGAACCTAGTCGTAGCTTTAGCACGTATTCCGTAGAGTTTTCTCCCTCTTATATAAATTAGGTAAAGGTTCCTTCCTCTTTCTCCTCTTCCTCCTGCTGCTAGTCCTCTTCTTTTTCTTTTTCTTATCTAAAACTATACGAAGAAGAGGAGTTAGTATGTTATCCGTATTCCAATAAAGAGATACAAAACTTGACTGTGTTCTTCCTTTTGCTTAAGCGGCAACGCGTGCCTGGCCTTATGTCTTATGCATACGATAAATCTCTATATATACGCACAAGTCAAGTTTATAACAAAAAAGAATAAAAATTGTATTTATTTAAAAGGTAATAAATTTTTCATTGTGTTTTTACCGAGGTTTTTACACAATTACTATATCTTCGAGTAGAAGTAAATCAATTTTTTTAACGGCGTAATAAAATCGACTTGTGTTACGCAGGCATCGAAGTTTAAATTTATCGAATACGCAAATGTGATATTTTTTATTTTTTTTTTTATCAACATTTTATTCTTCAATTAACAAAGAAGAAGAAAAATCGTATCTCTCCATTTTCTTTTATTTTTATAGTTTTTTGGCTCATTGTTACGATTAGGGTAAATGAGCTGCGGTGTTATAGTTGGTAATATTGCAGGTAAGTCCGAATGGTGTATCAAATTAGAGGGATTATTGATTTTTCTGCTTATATATGTATATATATGTATTTATATATATACATAGGTATATATATATACGGCAGCACATTTCATTTTCTCATCGAGATTTATACCACGATCACTAGGGTTGCGCAACTTGACGACGAGGAGAGATCGTCCTAGTGGAGGGGATACGCTAATTAAATGAAATAATCGTTAAGGAACGCCGGGTGAGTAACTAAATTTAATATTCTACGAGAGAAGATTGTCAAGTTTAAGGGCGGGACTTCAGTTAGGTATACCTGCGCGCGTATAACCAGCACCTATACTTATATCTCTACCCACCTTAACCTTACATACAGGTACAAATTTACTTCAATTACATGTATTTATTAGGTTATCTATTTATTGGATCATATTGAACATCTCTATTATTTGTTGCCATTCCGAATTCGAAACCATATCCTTTTTACGTTTACGAGTTTTTTTTTTTTTTGCTCATATATTTTTCAATTTTAATAATATGTATGCGTTGTAGTCTTTTTTTTTTTTCTTTACTTTTATTAAACGCGGTAACCCTTAATTCATAGAGAATCGATCCAAAAAAAATTTTTCTCTACACTTTTTTTTTTTTTTTTTCAATTTTCGACTTTTACCCAAACTGCTGTTTTAGTGGTAGATTTTTATAGATATACCTACATGTATAGGTTTATGTATATCTATATAAATATAATCTGCTTCAAAAAAATAAAGAATAAAAAATAAATAAATAAAATACTAAATAAATAAAGAAAATAAAAAAAAGTGCACGAGAGTGTGTCTCGCGTAAAACTTGAACGGGTGGATGTAGTAGGTAGATGTAAATGAAAAAATATACCCTTTCGTATGCCACGCACGAATCCACGTGGGCCCATCTGTTTTCATTCGGGAAACGAATGACGACGTTCAACTTTGCGGAACAATTCGTATAATTTTTTACAGTTGGTCCGTATATACCTAAATACATAGGTATATATACATACATGGATATAATATGAAACAGTTTTTACTATTTTATTATATTATATGACATATGAAAATAGTGTTAAAATAATAAAATAAAAATAAAAAATTCACCATCTTATTTTATAAAAAACGTGTAGAATCAATCAATCGATATTAATAAAATTATATTTAATAAAAAAAAAAAAAAAAAAGAAATCAATAACCAAGAATGACTTTGTTAGTTATTCGGAGTGAAAAGAACCGCCTCGAATCAATCACGGCTTATCAGAGCACAATTTTCAGCTTTTATAGTAGGTATGTATGTATATGTATATATATGAACTTCACTGACCTATCCTATCTATCCACGGGTCGCTTTTCCGCAGCGTTTTATACGCTCGGTTCTCATATCGCATGGCCGATTGCCAAATAGTCGTCGTTCGCCAGCGGCATCCGTTTGTATACCCAAATATACACAAACATACATGATCGATATACATATATGTGCATCAAATGTATGTATACATACATAGATAGATACCTTTACAGTATAGCTGTACCATAATATCTGTATACGAAACTAGGTATATATTCATAGAGAAATTCGAACGGTATGAAAATCGAAAGCGTTATTCAAGAGTTCAGAGATGAGAATAGGATACAAAATTTAATCATTTTTCACTATGCTAATATGATTCATATAGTTTTCCTTGTAAATATCATGGAAACAATAATATACAATGAATTTTCATCGTTTTCTAAAATAATAACGTTTTCATGTTTAGTGAACGTAACATCGGCTATATACCAGGTTATTAACAATTCAAAATACGAGTTTCGTAATCGAAATCGTTATCGCTATCGCTTGTACTACAATCACTAAAAAAAATTGAAAAGCGTTAAAGGAACGTCTTCAAAGTTCCGATTTTTCGAATCAAGAATTCTTTGTACAAAATCTTGGTCTGAAGATCCTTAAACCGATCACATCGATCGTAGTTCTTGCGATGCATTATCGTATTATTAACATTTATAAAAAAAATTTAAGTAACTCGTATGAATAGTTTTTGAAAAATCTTTTCCACCTTATTGAAAAATGTAATTTTTACATAAAAACGCGTCAATACTGCAACAGTTTCACAAATTTTTACAACCCCCTGCAATAAGGTAAGTGGAATGTAAATCACGGACGTAAGTCACACAACTGATGATCATTTACTGGTTTATTAAACCACTTAGATGTGAAACAGGTGTTCTATACTAGCTACCGCAGCGCGGCTTCTTGTCTATCACTAAAATACGCAAATATCTATGTATCCGCGTAAGCTGGAAAACTTTCTCGCCAAGACTCCTAAAGCGCCAATTTCTAGGGTCTATATACCGTTGATCCTTGGCTTCACTAGAGGGATTCCTCGACCCGGCTTTTCAGCCACATTCACGTGACCTTTCGACGGCCTTGAGGCAACCTTGGGCTAAAAAAGTTTGGAGTAAAAAAAAAGAAAGAGAAAAAAAAAAGGGTAACGGGTTCTTTCATCGCCGTTGAGGCTAGAATCGTGGGAATAAAAGTTTTCGGGTTTTGGTGCAACGAGTTATATAAAAGAATAAAGGTAGAAAATTAAAAAAATAAAATAAAAATTGAAAAACGCGTCCTATAGGACTGAAATATTTTAATAATAGGATAAATTAATGGCTTAATTGTGGGTATAGATACCGACGAGGGATATGTATAGGTATCTGCGAATATCTGGACCAAATGTGTCAGCAGCCTTCCGTTCATCGAGATCTTTTGTTAGCCTCTGTGTCTACAGTGTGAAAAATCGCGTTTTTCACTTTTAGCATGAAAAAGGGACGGGCAAAAACGAGCCAGCGGACCAGGCGAACGTCAAAAGTATATTAAAAATTCGTCGCAAAGGGTGGCAGTAAAAATACCTCCGATTTCCGCGTTTTATCATCTCTTTCCTCTTCTCTATTCCCACTTCCTACCTCCTCCCTCTTTTCTCTCTCTCTCTCTCTCTCTCTCTCTCTCATAATCTCCCTTTTTTCCCTTCTTTCTGTTTCTCTCATTCCCCATCCCAAATTTCTTCCTCTTCCGAGTCTCAGTCCGTCTTACTCCAACTGTAATCTCTGCTTTTCTCCTGGATATATAGCAGGTATACCTACCTACCTACCAGCTACAGGAAGTTTTATGGGGGGTGTGCATCTATATAAACGTAAAAATATATACACAAAGAGGAGGGGAGGGGTCACGACGTAATATTGACGTTCTTGGTGTTATATGAGATGAAATTTGGCCGAGGGCAAAAACCCCAGATTAGTCCAAGCCAAGCGTGGGAGTCGGAAGAATTGCGCAATGGTTATTGCACGAGATGCGCGAAAATTCAATCCCTCTTTCAGACAAGTAATCAGTTATCACTTTCGCCCAATCGTCAAAAGTTTAAACGCTTAAATTTCTCCAAGGCGATCAATGCTAAAAAAAAAACAAATTAAAAAGAGGAAAAAATATTTAATCAAATGAATAAAAAAAAAATAAAAAAAAATTAATTCCGTGATTGATTGGACCCTCGGCTGATGAACGAAAGCTTTGAAAACTGTCTTCTATTCTTCTCTCTCTCTCTCTTTGTATTTCTTTCTCTGATTCCTTTATCTCCATAGATTGGAACGTTGCAAATGATGTGCAGAGGCTAGTCGATCACGAAGTGGATCTAGGTAAATACTTGAACCCCATTGGAATTGAATTTTCTTTTATCTTCCGGTTTTCGCTTTATTAAAACTAGAGTCTCGCTCGCTAAAGTTATTATACACTTTCATTGTATAAGTCAATTATTATTTTCTATGTCTTATTTTATGCACAATCATTCCTATTCGTATTATAGCCTGCACGATTCCCCTCGAAACCTCTGGCCATTATTCCTTATCCTCAGGGTTCTTTATTTATTTATTTTTTTTGTTTCTTTTCCTAGTGTTTAATAATAAAAAAAAAATCTTTTCACACATGAATCGAGGATCTGTTTTATAATTCATTCAAAAATATGAAAAAAAAAAGGAATAAAACTTCTATATTTTGAATCAAAAATCATTTTTCTTTCTGTCTGCATATACGCGACATGAAATGTTGATAAAACGAAAAATATAAAAAAATTAAAAAAAACCTACATTGGGTTTCATTGCACCTATGAGAATACTTATATACAGATCGAGGTAGATCTGCGAGTACATATTTGCATTTTTTAACACTTGTATGAAAAAATATTATTCTGACATTTCCCTTCATTTTATTATATTTTATTATATTTTATTATATTTCATTTATTTTATTTTATTTTCCAAGTTTTGACATATAGGGGGTAAAGCGTTATTCTTGAATATCGATAGTTCAAAGCTGGAAACTTTTTCAACGACTCGGGGTGAGCGTGCTGGTCTTTTAAATTTTTTATACGATACGATTCACAAGGCAGTGTATATTTAGATCGACTCGGGGTGATGTATTTAAATTGCAAATAATTAAATAGATTACGAAATATGAACTTTAGAGAGAAATTTTTCTAACTATACGTAAGAACGAATTTAGCATAATAAAGAGAAAGAAGAAAAAATTAGTTTCTATTAATCACTGTCTAGCAATTATGATAACTGGTTAAGAAAAGGTCGCGACGTTTACACCGACGAACTTACATAGCTTTCGACATTGTTTGAACTAGCGATGGTACATAGGTACTTGGCGTCTTGCCACTTCTTTAAATTAATTAGTTAATCAAATAAAATTTAAGTAAATTTTTATTTATTGAATTACGCGGTGAGTTTATACAATTTTGAAGTAGATTAAAAACAAACTCTTCGGGTTGGTTTTTTACTTTTGCTTAAAATATATATGTATACAAATATTACAGAATTTCTCTCTCCGTTTCGGTTAACTTAATGAAGGAAATTTTCTAAACTTACTCATTTGGGATTTATTTTAATTGCAGGACTGAAGTTCACAGAACGACATCATTTATAATTCGCACTTTCGAATCCAAGTTTTTTTCTTTTTTCGTTATTTTTTTTTTTTTTTTTTCTGCCAAACATTAAGTGCTGGGATGAATCAGTTACGTAATTAAAAAAAAAAAAAAACGTAACTCTTCGGGTCTAGTTAATCTTTTGCGAATTTTCTCATCTTAACTGGAACCCAAAATTATCTGTTAATTATTAAAATTTAACGATTAATCGTTTTTTAAACTGTAAAATATCGAACAGATATTTACCTTCGTTTAATTTCAATAAAAAATGAAATTTAATTGCCACAAATTTTTTCGTCGTATGTTATGGATTATACACAATGACTAATTTCCGTAAGATGAAATTTTTTTTTCATAAATTAGACAGAATAATTGAGAAACGGAGAGGAAAAAAAATCATTAGTCAATCAATTTATTATTCATCTTATTACCAGTATGAGGATTAATCTCGTTTTGAGTATTCTTCCCCCTTACAGTAAAAAGAAAAAAAAAAAAAAAAAAAACAATACAAATATCACATCGCAATGATGAGTGACTCCGACTAATTAGTTAATTAATTTAATTTAATTAATCTTTCTCGTTTTCGAAATTGAAAAAAAAAACAACAAAAAAATACTAAAAATTACCCGTATTTGCACGTTATATCAACATGAACGAAGTCAGATACGAAGTAGTACGTATATACCCACTTCAGGTGATAGTACAGGTATTTCCCAGGACGTTATTCAATATAACAGGTGCGGTCCCAGGAACAAACACAGTGAATTTGCGGACTAGAGAGAGAGAGAGAGAGAAAGGAGGGAAGTATCCTCCTCGGGAAGAACCGCCCCAACGAGCAGACCCCGTGGGATTATACCGCGGCTCTATAGTATACACATATACGCATGGTGTACATATGTATATACGACCGCGGGGGGGTATTCACCGTGCGAATTAATGTGGACAGTTATACATGGCTGTCATTACTCGCGTAATTGGACACATTGTCCGGTGTCCTACTCTTAACCTCCGTTTCCTCGTCCCTCGTATTTACCTCCCCTATGCTTTTCGCTTGTTCTATAGTCTCCCGTATATTAACCCTTCGGGTTCTTCTCTTCCGTCCTTTCATTCTACCTGCATTTATTGACGTAGCATCCGCCCGCGGTACTTTTGATAAAGCTTTCGAAAAATTTCAACGATATATCGACTACACACTATACTTTATACAGAGTTGGTATATCTACTGACTTTGTTAAGGGTAATGGTTTAGGGTTCGGGTGGGGACGGATGGGAGGTGAATCTTCCGGTCCGTTTTTGAAAAATATTAGACAAGGGTGGAAGGAAAAGGGAGGACTGTTGTAGCTGAAAATTGGTAGCGTTATTATTACTGCAACTAGGATGAAGACCGGGGTGGTTGTTATCTGTCGCGATGTAGTCGAAAATTCGACGATTTGAGGGTAATATATGAGAAAATTTTAGAAAACTTCAGAGACCGATTTGATTTCCAAACTTGAGTGTTAATTGAACTGATTTCAGACGCTTATATAAACGAAATATCATCTTTCGCAAGTACAAGTACCTTTTACCAATTATTCCCTATTCAGGATTTTTTCGTTTTTTTTTTTTTTTTTTTTTTCTTTAAATCTAAAAATCTGAAAAAATTTAACTGGAAATTCTGTCACCGTAAGAGTCAGGATAAAATCGGGGAATTTGATTACAAGCTTGCAGCGTGGAATTTCAAATGTCGATATCGACACATTTTTAAATAACGATTAAACTATTAGGGTAACGTAATTTTTTTTTTTTTGTCTTTTCACCACTGGTCGACAGCGTGTTCGATTTTATCCCATCTAGTCATGATGTTATCATATATGAATATGAATATTTAATTGAAATTTAAAAGCCGGATTTGAAAATATGTTACTCCGTGGTAACAATCAAAGGATTTTAATTTTGAATGAAAATTTTTTTTCACTCTTATTATACGCAAATGAATATTTTTAAAAATTAAAATGCAATAAATTTTTTCGTATAAAAATTCTGACAAAATCAGCAAATTTCAAAACTCAGAGTTTGGTAACAGCTATGATATTTTACTATTGGCAATTGATCGATGAACCACTCGCTTCTGTTGCAAATAAATTCGCAGATTCTTAGATTTTATGATTTTTATATAAAAAAAAAAAAAAAAAAAAACTTATACAAAATTCAAAAAATTAAAGGTTTCAGCGTCAAGACGCCCATCGATCGATATGCGCGCGGCGTCACGTTCTTAGTCGATCGAAGTTTCATTCGTAACGACAGCTGCCTGGGGCCGAAAAAGGCAGAGAAAGAGAGAGTAAGAGATAGGGAAAAGGTATAGTCGTCTATCTCCTTGTGGCTAAAAAAAAAATAAAGAAAAACAAAAAAAAAAAAATAAATAAATAAATAATAATAATAATACTAAAGATTAATAAAAAAAGAAAAAAATTTGTGGTAAAGAAGGAACAGACTTTGGCTAGAAGACGAGAGGGAATTTCGAGTGGATTTAGGACCGGGCCAAGGGGCGTCGCGACGCTTCGAACGAGAGTAAACCAATCAGACCGAAGTAATCAATCGAGACTTTTATTGGTTCTCTTCAGGAGAAAACCAGCCCGCGATATCGAGTGGTTCCCGGTTAAAGGAGACTGTACCTATACCTTTGTAGATTAAAAAAATAAAAAAAAAAATGAAAAAAATAAAATAAAATAAAAAAAACAGAATGAAAAAATAAGGGAAAGAAAGAGAAAAGTTCGGAGGTAAACGAGACATTTATTAGCCACGTATAGAATTGCCTTTAAATTTTTAACCATTATTTTCAGAATAAAACAGAAAGAGAATAAGAAGAAGAAAAAAGAATAAGAAAAAAGTTAATTCGCGGGTTATTCGGGTCAAATATATTTCACATAATTTGAGACAGTTTGTATGTGTTCATGTCTACCTTATAACTGCACACACATACGTTAACACGAACACACACAAATTCATGTGGCTGATGAGAAAAAGAAAAAGTTCTCTCATAGTTAGCTGAGCGGAATGATCAACATTTATTCTACCTACTCTCTCTTCTTCGGCCGTTTCGCGTTCCCCCTACATAAGTGACAGAATAAACGTTATTACATTATAAAGCAAGTTGGTTTTCCATTCATTAATGAATCTCTTCCGATTCCGGAATATAACCACGGCTATAGATCACTGATATACCTGTAACTATACTAACTATGGAAATGGTAAAATTTTTCTCTCAGTTAGCATGGAACAGTGTCTTTCGTTTGATCCTTTCGTCGGTATATATATAAGGCATTAATTCACTCGGACACGTTTCAATTTTACGTGATATTTAACGAGTTCAAAAAGTTACACAGGATCAAAAAAAATAAAAAATAAAAGTTTGTGATCCGGTTAGGTCCGCGACCGCAGGCGATCACTGTCAGATTAAAACAAAAAAAAAAAAAAAGTGAAATTTTAACCATTAATTATCCACCTAAAAGCCTGGGAAACCGTAGCGAAATTTAGAGTCTCAATTCAATCTGAAAGTATATAAAATTCTAAGTATCTATACTTAAAAATTTAATCAAATTTTTGCCTTTACGTCAGATATTATTCAATCGACGATATAAATCACGAATCCTTATATAAAAGTTATATTTTAAATATCAAATTATTTTTCATTTAATAAAAATTTTTAAATGCTGAAAGATGGGATTCACATAGGGTCTGTCAGGAAGTGACTAAAACGATGTGTAACAACGTAACATATAGATATATGTTATGATGGACGAACCGATAACTCGAGAGGACGACCTCGATCGCTTCAAACTTACGACCAGAGATGAAATATGGAGTTCAAACAGTTTCAATTAACTACTCGTTCTTGTAGAAAATGAAATGCCTCTAGTGAGAGTGCAGCAAGAGATGTTATGTTGTTTTGTGTACGTGTATCTATGTATGATGTATGTACATACATACTTACGTACGGGCTTGATGGGATCTTATTGTTAGAGAGTCTGTGTACGTGCGAGAGAGAGAGAGAGAGAGAGAAAGAAAAGATAGAGCGAGATGAAGAGAGAAAAATATAGATTAACAGAACGCGAGAAAGCGAGAAAGAGTAAGTTTTAGTAGCCCCCCCGGGGCACAAGTCTCCTAATACTTGAAGAGCAAGACTTCTTGAGTAAACGATTTATGTATGTTACCAGAGTAAGGGTATAACCTATATGATGATTACAAACACGTGATAAGTTAAGTAATGGTGAGAAATTAAACATAATAATCAGAAAACCGAGATGTTATATCCAGTGAAGGATTAACAACGAAGGAAACCCCCTTCAAGAAAAAATAAATAAATAAAAAGGATAAAAAAAAATATAAAAATTTTTACAAGTCGTGATTTTAAAATTGCGGAAATAGCGTTCTGCAGGGTTACAGTTGTGCGGAATATGTTTGATGTTTGAGTTTGCGTTTCTCGAGTAGATTGGGCGATATCCGTATATACCTCAGCAGCTAGATGGATGAAGTAGTGGAGCTGGATTTTACAACTGAACTTTACCGTCAAACTTACCCACGACTATCGAGCTTAAAGTTAGCTATATATATAGTATATAGTATATATATGTATATACGTATAATACACACATCTAGCTACTATACCAGTGTGCAAATAGTATTTTCTTCGGTTAACTTATTCCGGATGAACTTTTCCGCTGGTCCTTTAGATATATATGTATATACCTATATACATATATACATATATATATACTTACCTATTTCCTCCTTCGGTCGATAAACTGGCTACCAGAGTATACATTTTACGTCACGAGACTCGATGAGTAGTTTCAGTTATTACGTAACTGTTAAACTATAAAAAGATAAATAGAAGATGAACAAAATATAATTAAAATTCACATTTTTATCAATGAAATTGAAAAATAATGATTTTTGATCTGCAGTGATTTCATTTTGACAAGTAAACATCGTTAGATGAGATAGACGATTTTTTTAATATTACTCGTTCTCTTTTCTGTACCTACAATGAAGAAAAGATATTTTCAACCAGACGATCAGTTTTTATACATATTTATATATTCGTCTATTTGATACAACAACGGTGGAAATTACCGGAGTAAATAAGTAAGAGAGGCCGAAACGTTTTATTAAAATTTGGAACGTCAGCTGGTGGTTCACGAATGTTATATAGATTTATAAGACGTTCTTTGTATACGTATATGTACTAGAAAGATAAAGAATGGGAAGTTACAGAATGATATGAGAATAACGGAATGGAAGTAATAGAGCTGCAAGTACATAGCTATCTACCACATACTTGAGACATTATTTTCTATTTTCTCAAAACCCAGTCAGCGTAAGAGGACTCTAAATCTCGTTTTTGTCATAGTGGGCGTAGAGCACCTTTTTTTGACCTTGTTTTGCGGGCCCAAATTCCAACTTTACACCCGCATAAAACAAGGTTGAAAAAAAAAAAGTTATACTTTACGCCAACATGACGAAAAATCATGTTCGCACTGCGGGCGTGAAGTGCATTACACCTGTGGGTGATCGCGCGTTCGATCACCCTGGGCGTAAACACTTTACACCCTGGGATGATCACGTCCGATCACCACCCGCGGGCGTAAAGTTGCACTTTACACCCATGGTACGAAAATAACTATTAAGGGGGTAACTTTTTTGTTTTTAATCACTGATACCCCGTAAAGAAATACTCTTATCAAATTATTTTTTTTTCTCATCTGATTATCAATATTTTTATGGACTACCTTGCGCAGAGTCGTAGGGTACTGCAGCGTCACATGTTTTTATTTACAACTCCCATTGGCTGGAAAAAATCCTTAGAAGAAAAAAAAAGAAACTTTTCATCCTTATCTTGAAAAACGATACTTTGATTATTTTTTCAATTCTCTGCTAATGACACGATCTAACAATCCACTGACGATACATACTGCACTTAGATTCTGCTAATTGGTAACCAAATACTCATTTTGGGTTAACGAGATGTTTACAATCCGTACAAATATAACCGTAAACTCAAACTATTTTAAGGTACTATTATCTGTTGAAAGTCCTACCTGCATCGATCGATCTTTAAGTAAACCAACTCCTCAATGTTTGATTTACGGGTAGGTATATTGTTGAGTCTAAAGAACCTATACGAGGATTCAATTTCTCAGATTAGTATACCGATATAGAAGATCGGAGTCTTTCACCGTAATGAAAATTCTTGTAATTTAATTCACTTCTAATTAGTATAATTGTCTGCGTTTCTAATCAATCGAGGTGCAGCTTATGAATTACAATCTGTTCTTCTAAGCGAAGACGGGAAAGACGGTGTTTTCCATCATTCTCCTTTCAACCTGACGCTTTGAACAAAGGTTTCGCCTCTCTTGTATAAGCCCTCGGGCAAGTCAACAGATAATGCTAACACGCGTCGCGAGTCCTTTTGCTTGCGATAAGCTAAGCTAAGGCTAAGGGTAAGGATAAGGGTAGGGCTGAGAGTGAGAATGAGGAAAAGGCTAGGTCGTCTTTTCCCTTAAGACCTTCCACTTTCCTCATCGTCTTCTTCTTCTTCTTCTTCTTCTTCTTCTTCATCTCCGAGAAAGATGGAGAAGAGAGACTTCGAGAAGCCTTGAGAAAGGAGAAAATCAACGGAGAAGAGACCGGCTCCATCCCTTTCTGCTTCTCTCTCTCTCTCTCTCTCTCTCTCTCTATCTTAAGAGGGATGCCAACCCTTTGATATTTTGCCATTAATTAATCGTCCCACCCGAACCTCTACTTCAACATCTTCTATGGTTGGTGTAGGTAGGTATGTTTTACGGATTTACTGTCTACACAATCGAAACTTTCGAGTTTTGTATGTACATATACTTTACAGGTCACGTACTACAACTAGAACTTGAAATTCAATTTTATAAACTATTTCATCGATCTTTGATTGACCGAAAATTAAGTTTAAACGAATTTCCAAAGGATCTTGATGGAATTAATCTAAAGCACAATGAAACTTATACTTAATTCTATCGATATATAATAATGATTCGATTAGTCTGACTTAATCTTTTAATTTTAGAAACTATACTTAATTATTTAATTAGCGAAAGAGTGATCCTGTAATCTTGTCAAAAATTGATGAATTCTGTTAGAAAAAGATTTTCTATACTTTAAATCGTTCAAGAAATACAGTCCAGTGTCCGTTGTCGAAGAACGAGACTTCACCTTGTGTACAGTTACTTCCGCAAGAAAATGGTCATTCGAAAGTTTGTCAGCTGTCTTTCGGGCCAGCCAAAGGCGTCGAATATATATTGTAAGATGTGAATAGCGGTCAAGTAGTATATAGTTTTTGTTTCTCTTCGATATTTGATTTTGAAATTATAGTTTGGGTATATAAAAAAATGGAAAAAAAAAAAAAACAGAGATAGATAAAAAGAGAAAGAGAAAGACGTATAGAGAGTTGGAAGTGTACCTACTCTTAATCTCTTGGTACAGATCGACTACCGGTTGAACACGTCCTCTCGTACGTAGGATGAAGCAAAGGATTCGGTTGTGCGTTAGAGTGAGACTCGACCAAAGAGAACTCGCGCTGCGCGCGTGTTGGGAATCCCAATTTTCGTTACCGATTGGGCATACCAACTAAACAACCCAGTGGCTTACATTTACCAGTTCCTGTGTAAATGCGATATTCGCGCGTGGGTGTTAGCCAAGACTGAGTCAGAGAGAGAGAGAGAAAGAGAGAGAGAGGAGCAGACGGAAAGAGTGAGAGAAAAATTGATCGAGAAATGCTTAGAAGAAGGGAGGAGGATATATAAAACAGAGTAAAAGGAAGGCGGAAAATTCTTCATTTAATACTTTTTCTCTCCAAAAAGGAAAAAGATATATAAAGAAAATATAAAGATAGAAGAGACATAGGGAATAAATAAAAAGAGAGAATATCCGTTTAAACTGTATTACGTACATCTTCGATTTGATATATGAAATGAAGCAGCCAGACCAATGGTTATGCTTTAACCGTTTATGCTGGAATTAAGGTTTTTCTCGATAAAGAAACCGAAAAGAAATAAAGCGAGAAAAAGAGAGAGGGGGGAAAAAATATAATATATAATTAATGAAAAAAGAACAGGTATTGCTAGTTAATATAACTTTTATCTTTGAGATCTAAATTCTTCTCGGAAGTTGAACAATTATTTAGTAGCCTCAGGCTTTTCAGATCAGTAGGATCAGTGGGTTTTACAGTTTACACAAAATATGTTTTATTCACTCATACCTTTGTATTGTGGTTATTTGTTTCTTTCTTTCTTTTTGTTGTAGTCAATTATTCGAGGGGTAACAGTAAGAGTAAGAAATAACAAAAAGATAAAAAATAAAATAAAAATAACCTCGAAAATAAAACGAATAAAAATCATAGAAATTTAGGAGAAATAAAGATAAAATAAGAATTAAGAGAAAGAGAGAAGAAATATTTATAACAATTCTTGAGTGACTATAGTATATTTTCAGTACATTTTTGTACAGAGCTCGTTGACGACGCTCCCTTGGCACGGTTTAGAAAAAAAAAACCCAAAAAAAAAAAGAAAAACTAAATTTTAAATCAACATTTTAGTCAAGGTTTACGTAACGCGAGACTCACACTCGAGGTCAACGTTGTTGAAAGTGGCGAATATACACTTCACAACTTTTAGCTTTGCTATTCGCTCTGACCACTTGTGAAGAAGAAAAAAAATGGGGAGAAAAAGAGAAAAAAACAAAAGCAAAAAATAAAATAACAGAAAGAATAAAGATAAGCGGAAAAAAAAGAGATGATGAGAAAAATCTAGCGTTTCGATATATCTACGCGAAACGATCGTAACTAAGTCGTGGAAGAATCTCGGTAGAAATTGACCATTTGCGATCGATCGATTCATTTCTTTTTGGTGTTTTATTCATGGGGGTTATCCGTATAACAAGGACCGTATAGAGCAATTTCTGTTGATCGATAACGTCATTATCAACCCCACGATTTTTGGAGGGAAATGAAATTTTTTTTCATTCGTCAAATAAATTTTGATAAAAAGAAACAAAAAAAAAAATTTCCTTGGGACCGCGAATTATATGCATGAATTTTTGTCTGAAGAAATATAAATTATTACAAAATTTTTTTATTTTGAGATCGTGATTCTACATCGTGCTTTTTTGCAGACGTACTGCGTACAACGAATTGATCAATAGACTGGCGTAAAACTGTATACCACCACATTTATAAATCGAGCATGAAAACTGTTGTGCAATTGTTTTTCTCGTAAAAAATTTCTGCAATTTTGATTTTGGCAATAAACCAGAGTTTTTAAATATATACCAAAAAATTGTCTGACGTAATTCTATTATTATGTATAAAATATTTCTCAGTAAACTGAAATACATTTGATTATTACAGTTTATGTAAAAAATGCACGATGTTATATCCTCTGCAGGCGATTTAATCCAGGGATTAGTTTTTGATTTTTTCTTTTTTTTTTTTTAAATCCCAATCAGCTGCTTTGAGCATCTCGTGTAGTATAAGTTTAAAGCTCTTGGAATTCTCGTAATCACAATTGCAGTAGATATATCCGCGGTAATGCGAATTCTGTAAAATAGCAAAAACAATCTCGGTGAAAACTGGATTAAATCGGAATTATAATTTCAGGATTACGTATATAGGTACAGTAGACCGCTTCAAAAAAATCGACTAGTTTTCATTTTCAAAGAGTTAGTCAAGAATATTGTTCCAAATGACGGGAAAAAAATGCTGTCAAAGTTTAAGCTCTTAATATTAATATTAAGAGGTGCCTCATCGCGATTTTCTATTTCCCATCTAAATAACATCGGAAATGGTCTTGTGGAACTCTTCGATTTTTATATCTTGAAAATTAATCTACTTAGAAAGATTCTGCATGAGTACTGTTGTTCAAAATTGTACGCTCTACAAAAAAGGTCTCTTGGTCTTTTTCGATGAATCCAACTGTTTCCAAGCTAGTCATGATTAATTATCATTAATAACCAATACACCAACTTTGAAATAGCTAGATTTATCGAAAAAGAACAAGAGACCTTTTTTTTAGAGCTTTCAATTCACTACAAAAATATGTTCTGGTCTTATCAGTACACTAATGCGTTGACGTGTTATAAAATTCCAAAGTTTGAAAAAAAAAAAATTTTCCATGTTATTTAGATGGGAAATAGAAAATCGTAATGAGGCACCTCTTGATATTAATTTAAAGAGCTCAAACTTTGACAGCATTTTTTTTCGTCATTTGAAACAATATTTTTGACTAACTCTTTGAAAACGAAAAATGGTAGATTTTTTGAAGGGGTGTCTAAGGTACACTGAACGGAGAAGCTTTTATCCTTATCCTTGCAACAGATTCATATCTTTTCTCTTGTGTGTTTTTACTTATTAAGAGAATTTCGGACAGAATTTATATATACGCGATTATCTTCCAACAGACGTGAAGAAATTTAACCGTTGATTTTTTTCATACTCGATCTCATCCTCGAGCAATGAAATTCTTTCGCATTTTATTTTTTCGACTAATTTATCGTCGCTTTGATAAACTCAGCTGAAAAATTAAGATCATGCAAAGTGAGATAACTCGCGCTTATACATTCCGCAGTTTCCTCATCGAGTGGGTACCCAAACCAAAAAAGTTTCCAAATTTAGGTCCACTCCACTTGAATGTACATTAACCCTGTATAACAGTAATTAATAAAAAAAGCTTTTATCTATTTAAATCTTATTACTATGGCGTATGAAGTGGCCAGAAAACAGCAGCTCGTATATCCGCCTAACGTGTAGGTACCTACTTTGAAACTTAGTGTTAAAATTTGATTACCCTCGTTAAATTACTACATTTTCTTATTCACCTGTACGCTATAACTATTAACTCCCGCAAACTTTAAGAAGAATAAAACTATCCCCTAACTTTTCGTATATGAGGGGATATAACGTTTCCTTATCCGAAGAAAATAGCCAAGACGATTAAAGATCCTATTCTAAAAATCTATTGATTGAAATAATTTACCCATCGGGATTAGAAATATCTTGAAATATTTTTGGAAAATTCCGCACAGTATGTGTATAGGTATATAATATGTGTATACATAGGTACACAAATATAAGCCCTTCGTATTGTACCATATGTAATAAAATCGAGTAGGTATATAGAGAACCTAATTTATTTATTTATTCCTACGTTCGCTCCCTGATACAATTGCATGTGAAACTTTCGCTATACATACAAATACCATGTATTTATATATCTATATGTATATGTATGTGTAAAACTTTTTACTATACTTTTTGTACAAGTATGTGTGAATCCTACGTAGATCGTAGGTAGCTGTATCGTCGTTTTGTTTATCCACGAAAATCAAACATTTCTACTCCGAGCTTTTTACACCCCTGCTATTTTTTTTATTTTTTTCTTCTCCTTTTATTTTTCTCCTCTCTTCTTTCCCGGAAAGGAATAAAAAAAGTTTCACTCTTGAAGGAAATGGACCAAACCTGTTTTTATTTTTTCTATCTAAAATTGAACCTATATTTCTTATAACGATGTATCTTTTGGCGAATGGTCAGTCAAAAATATGACAACTAATGGGCTGGGGAGTATGAGGAGACTGAAACCCCGTTTAGGGATGATCGATGATCGTCAAGCTTACAGACTGCGGTTTTCCTCACGATCAGTAGCGACAGTGAAAACGGGGCTCTCTCTTCTTTCACTTCCAACCCTTGGCTCCAGATCCTCGGCTCCTGGGTCGGTTGGCGGTTGACGAGTTTCGCGTAAAAAAAACTTGGGATTCCACTCCGAGAACCTCTCGACCCGGTTCGACCCCCACGTGCTTCTGGCGTTGACAGAAGTGTCCGGAACCCGAGATTCTACGATCTTGACACGCGGCGAGCGATCAGAAAATAAGGGAGAAAAAACAGAGGGAGTTATACATCCCATATATAGTTTCTAAAAATATTTATTTATTTATTTATACTTAGGTATGTGTATCTCTGAAAAGAGTTTTCCCAGGATTTATTGATGCTGGATAAATTTCAAGCGGACAGCGTGTCTTATACTGGAAATGAAATCACAAAATAATTTTCACTATGGAAACAAAGCTTCCGGATTAGAGAAAATTGCGTCAATATCTTTTACTCACATTCACAAATCAGTCAGAAAAGTTTGAATTGAAAAATTGAATATCTGCTGCAGTTATGAAAGTAGTATTTTTATTTATACCTACATTTCAAATACTGGAAATTTTGTTTCAAAAAGCTTCTTGAGTCAAAAATTTAAAGCTCTTTAGTTTAAATATTTGTAGTACGATCTTAGGCCATATTTTCTTGAGAGGTTTACGTATCTTTTCTTCAAATCAGTTCATACTTTCTGCAGATAGTAGAAATTATTTTACAATATTGGTATAGATCAGTCTTCGTCAGAAAATTCCTTACGGTGTGAGAAAACGTAATATCATTAATTTTTATACAGAAAATACATATTTGCGTAAATGATTGACGTAAATTAAACATAAATTTAATTTTCATTGAATAAAAACGCATTTCGAACTTTAAATTGAATTTTTTCTTTCGAGTTTGAACGATCTACGATTTAACTGCACTTTCACATTTCCGTAAAAAATGAATTTTCTGCTATATAGTTTTAATTCTAAAACAAAAATCTAGTACACAATTATAAAATCTAATATAAAGTTCTACAATCATAAAAAGTAATAGTTTATCGAACGATCGGTTTAATCGTTTTCAAACGTTTTAACTTCCGAGGATAAATTTTACCCCAAAATCAGTTCATGGAAAGTAGATTAACGTTTTTGCATCATTGCGTTGATAGTTTCGATAAGAAAACAAAATCTATTCTGTATATATATACGGTGGATGGATAGATATAGATAAAAATGTTCAGACAATTTGTGCGGGATTCAATCGGAACAAATCGTTGCAGTATAAACTATATGTGAATCCAAGGCTATAGAATTCATTCTTCATTGAATGTACGGTGGTAATCCTATGGCCTTTACGTAATGTCAAAATGTATCGATTCATGTTCGCCTTGAGTGCCCACGTTTTTTATTTGTTCCTTTTTTGTGTTTTAGTTTTTGTTTTTTTTTTTTTATTTTGTACTTCATTCAGTTAGTTACTTCATCGTCGGTTTCATGTACACGGTGTGGGTAAAAATAAAAATTTAACTTGCGCTGAGATAGGTATATATGTATAAAGGTTGCAGGTTCAGGTCCATCGAGATATATATAACATACGCTCGTAGTCATGCGGATTAGCAATTCAAATTAGTCATTTCAATCTCAATGCGCTGTCATAGGGTAGACAGGTTTTTGAAAGCGTTTGCCACAATCGAGTAGGTATATGTATATATAAAAACAGTTTTTTTTTTTTTTTCTATTTTTCTTTGTCATTTTTTTAATTTTCTTAACATTTTTATTTCTTATATTCTGCATGTACGATGAATTCGCAATTTCACGAGAGTCTTTTTCTTTTTCTTTAAGTCTCCTTCTCTTCTTCTTTGGTAAAAAAAACAAAAAAAATTTCAAAGTATTTAATCAACGTGAGAAAAAAATTTTTTGTTTTAAAAAACTTGTAAAACGGTGTGAATAAAAATTGAGTATATATATATATATATATATATATATATATATATATATATATATATATATATATATAAATTACAAGTGCACTTGGAGAAATGTGTTTTTTCATTGACGTATAACTCTAATGGTACCCTGCACAATTACCCTCTATAATTTATATACGTATGAAAATAAAAGGTGCCTAACGATCGAGTGGCTAACTCTCAATACAAAAAGGGCTCCACTAATAAATGTCGATAAATGTTGTTACGCCCCATGTAGTAGGTATATATGTATATACGCTATGTATAGAAGACTTGGTCGAGTATTGATACGGAAAATTTCGTAAATCAAAATTGATCAATTATTTTTCATCCCTAACGTTTTTAATCATTGGTTTTGTAAATCGCTTTTAATCTTCACAATCTGAACAACAATGGTCTTTGTCAGAGCAGACTAGGTATATACGTGGTATGTTGTAAAATACGATTATATCCTGTAGTTGGACGACGTCCGAACAAGGATAAACAGGCTCGTTAAATATTGGCGAAAAAACCAAAAATGAAAAAAATAAAAAATAAAAAAGATCGTAAAAGAATTCAATAAATTACCCAAAATCGCCCCGTTTTATTTTCGGTCCAGTGAAATTGTTTTTGAAGATAAATTCAAGCTTTTGATGTTAGCTACAGGCTTATTAGATTGCAAGCAGCAAAGGATATTAACGGCTTTGTATACATACAGTACCTATACCAAAGCTTTGATCAACTGACATTTCCGGCTCCAAGTACCACGACTAATTAAGATGTATATGTACACGTTTACACGTTTACACGTGTTCTGCAAGTTTAGGTATAGCTTTAACTGTATATGTATTCTCACACCCCGTGTCAATGGGACATAGCGTGGTCACGCCTGGGCAATATATTATTCATCGGACCTAAACAGCGTTGACTTGAATTAATTGGATTCGTGATTAGAAGCGTGGAACTGGGTGTGTAACAATAATTGTTTTACTGTATACCGTTAAGTTGTGACTGAAAATTTTCAACTTTAAATTATATATTTTTTAATTTTTTTTTTTAGATTTTTCAACCTTCCCAGTTTGGATTTTAACGTGAATTTTTGTGATACGGGTTGATTTCGAAATTTATTAGGGCATTAAATAATGCTAATAATTTGCCAGAAAAAAAAAAAAAAAAACGGAAGCATTTTTTCTCCTTGAACCTCTCTGTTCCGATATTAAAATACATATTTTTTTTTCTTTCATTTTTTTTTTTTTCGATTCATTGGAGTTTTTTTTTTAACGTAAAATATGAGCTTTTTGAGGTTTAAGCAACAAGCCCGACCGAGAACAATAACATACCCTTCGAGAATACCCGATTTGCAATGCTAAAATTTTTGGTAAAAAAAAAATTTCAATGAAAAATATTCATATCGATATATCGGAATACACGATCATGCGAAACAATGATTTCATTCTGTGATTATTCCTGTTTTACTTTTCATTTTCCCTTTTTTTTATATTGGTTTCTTGAATTCCAAATGACTCGTCGATGTTTTTTATTCCCAATCTGAGAGTCTCTTTTATCAGAATGTATTTTTGGTGCTTTTTATTTTTCATTTTTACTTATCATAAAGGAGAAAAAAAAATTTTGCTTCTACATGGTTTCGAACATATTTTAATATACAATTGGGTGAGTTTTTAAATCTATAAAAAAATTGAATTAGTTTTACCATTTGCAGGTACGATAATATTGTTTTTAACAAGAATCATGATTTGTTATAATTAATTTATCGTTTTATATCAAATTTTTCTCCACTAATCCCATCAGTTGCGTGAAATGAAACAAGAGAGATCATCAAATCATTAAACAATCAAGCCGGAAAAATAGTTTTTCGGGGTACTTTTCATGAAAAAGAAAAAAAAGTATGGGTTTGTCAGGGGAAGAAAAAGTATAAAAAAGTAATGAAAAACCGAAAACAAAAGATCAAAATTGAAAATTTCACATAAAAGAAATGCCCTATATATTGACAAACAAGAATTTCATACAGTGCGCTTAATCCCAATTCGGTCTGGGTACACTTACAATTTCTTCTTGCCATTGGCAAGGAACGCCCAATATATTGACAAACAACATTTTTATACAGTGCATTCATTCTAATTCGATCTGGGTATATTTACAATTTTTTTGGTGTCATTGGCAAAGAATGCCCTATATATATGAAATTCTGAACTCGGAAGAACATATTCTTTCATTTAAAAAGGTAATTCAGAGAAAAAAGTATAGCTTTGTGGGAAAATCAGCGATAATTGATTAATTTCCGGTAGAACCGGAAGTTCAAATTGAATGAGACATGGCAATTTTTCATGCCCATCATTTGGTTGTAAAGTCCTGTGAATTTCAGATTTTTTCATCGAGCCGTTTCCGAGATCACCGCGCGAGTTTGTCGAACAGGCCGACAGACAGATCCGACATCTTTCTAAAAACCTGTTTTTCGGATTCTAGAGGGTCGAAAACGTGAAGATTCGTTGAAATTATCAAAAGTCACTTTTCGACCAAAACCAATACTTTTCTTATATCACCGTAGGTGATGAAAAGTAATAAAAAAAAAAAAAAAAAAAAAACAGAATAACAGAAACTAAATTACATGCGAATAACGATTACTTATCGTAATCAAGTAGACATATAGTTCTGCGAAGAAATTATTTAATTATAGAAAGTGGAATAACATACTCGGGTACGTATTTCTCTTTATATAGGTAAAAAAAATTTTTGTTCATGAATGTTATATTCATTCTCGTATACTATATATGTATATATATCCTCTTCTGGTTCATTACGGTATTTTCCCCACTAATTATTGTAATAGCACATTCGTGCCAATAACGTATAACGATATTTGAAATTAAACTCTTGGAATTGTTATCGCTCCTGCGTACCCCCTTCACGGTAATTTGATATTTAATACCATCGATATTACAGCGTTATTTTTCTTTCAATCAATAAATCAATTATTTCTAATAGAGATTTTCGAATTCCATATTTGACAGTTAGATATTCCATTCTGGATTCATCGGGTATTCAATGCCTGATTGTTCAATACTATTTCAAATATAGTGCTAATAAAATGAATTATTCCTCGCAATAAATAATGCATCGTGAATACCTACCGTGCTATACGTTTCAATTTTTATTCTCTGTTTGAAAATTTTTTATATATTTATATATATATCCTATAGGCTTTTTCCTTTTACATTTATAATACTTACATATCAGTGTTCATCTTTGTGTCTCATTAGTTAGTTTCATTAAAACTCTGATTAATATAATTTTATTATCTCTAATTTTCTTTTTGTGTCATTCTTTGATTACAGGTAAGATTTGATCCTTTGAGAACTGATATCTTCTTTCACATTATGAAAAGAGGTAACGTGGCTGCAGATAATTTAAAACGCTGCTGTAACTGGTGAGCAGATATTTAATTAATAAAAAAAAAAAATAAATAAATAAAATTGTCTATCATGAGTGTTATAAAATTTAGATTCACCGAAGTGTAGGTAATATACGTAATTAATCATTTTCGTAAATTTGACAAACTCGTTAGAATGGATAGAAATTTTTTTCAACCAATTAATATTTAGCGATATTGCGGCTATAACTAGAATATTTTTATCGGTTGATGGGACCGGGTTAAAGTTTTGAATTTGAAAACTTGCAGATGGTAAAAATGTTCAATTTTTATATTACACCGATTCGAAAGAGTTTTTAAAATGGGTATATTTTTCTGAAAGTCTGTATAGTCGATTTAAGAAAACTTTAAATTGAAAAATACTGACGGTTCGAAATTCCGGAAGTTAAATATCTGAATAGCCAAAACTCCGAGACTTGAATGAAATTCACGCGTGGAGCGTCGTGTCCTCTCATTAATTATCTCGGATTCTTGGACTTTCGGAATTTTAAATATTCCGAGTTATAACCCGTCTGAATTCCGATCTTTCCGAATTTTGATATTCCAAACTTGAACGTCTTTAAAAATTCAAAATCGTGTCTCAAATGAATTCGCAATTTTGACCATTCGAAACTTTTTAAAATTCGACTCTTTAAAAAAACAAAAAAAAAAAGATCACAAGCAGCCATTGCAAATTCTGCTAAATCGATTTGTCCGAAATTTCAGATATCGATAAATCATTTCCGGTTGTTATTAGAGAAAATTTATCATCGAACGTAATATTATCGATAAATAAAACTGTATTGCCAATTTCTATATAGTATTAACAATTCCTCATTCTTGGCGTTTTCTAATGGTACAAACTTTGTGCAAGTACCTTCGCCTACTACTGCTGAGGGTAAAACACAAGCCCAAACCCAAACGTAAACGCAAACAACGCGCAAACGGGGCTGGTGACTATCTGTAATGAAATCTTTCCCTCGCACACAGTCTGCCACACAAGAGCTACACTACACGTATTCATAGCCTTTTCGTACTTCTCCCTTTACCTCCGCCCTCGCACGCAACATATTCGTATACATATAGCTTCTGAAGTAAGTAGCAACTGGCAACTTCTTGATGGATATAATTCCCGGCTCATATTCATCTGTCTTTGTGCCTCGGTTATTTTAACCCGTGTTTCAGATAGATACCTACTTGCTAATTTAACTGTGTGACTCAATTCGTGCAAAAATAATGCTGGATTCGCAACAATTATTCATATTTTACCCCTTCAGATCGTATATGTACACCTCCCATTCTGCTTGCTACTATACATACGTATATAATATATATAAGGAGTTTAGTTTCTGCATAGAAACTAACGTGAAATTCATCGATTATTAGCACATTGAAATATTGACAAAGTTTAAAACCTGTTGAGAAAACTCGGTAAATCGTACTGAAAATATATTTCAAACATATTTTATAAACAGATTTTAGTCAAAAATATCAAATCCTGTATTATTTATTTCATACATTTCTTATACCAACGCCGGATTAATCAATGGGCCCACTAGGCCTGGGTCCTAGGGTGGTAAAGCTTGGATGTGGTGAGGGTGGGAATTTTTTTCTGACACAATATTTGCAATAATTTACTGTTTTTTTTTTTTTTTTTTTTTTGAACACATTCTAATTTGCCATTAGTAAATTGATTTTTTTCTATACGTCTTGAACTTTTTCGGCTAAACTTCATTACGTAAAAGCCTTTGTCTAAATGGTCCAAAGGGACAATGATTGATTTTCGTCAATTTATATTTTCGAATAATTCTGTCGCAGTAGAATGGGGAAAATCAAAGGTAGTTGTAGGTAGTTGTATATCTTTCGGTATTACATGAACAAAAAACAAAAATGAGCGATATTAAAATTGTTAAAGTTTAGAGGCACGTCGAGTTAAGGTGAAATACCCTATACATATATAGTGTACAAGTATACCTCCTTTGTATTTTAAGTGAGACCGTGAGAAACAATATTGTGCGATGTTGTATAATTTAATCAATTATACCTTTCCCAAAATTCGACTTACAAACGAGTGAGTATAACCTTCACGATGAAAATCATATTGAAGTTATCTTTATTCTAGTTTAAAATTTGCGAAAAATTGGAAATATTTGCCGAATAGTGGGCGCCTTGTACTTTCATGGGCTTTAAGGCACTTCGTGATCTTAATCCGGGGTTGTTTCTTCCGGTAAATGAGAAGCTTCTTTTTTCTCTTTTATTTCCGCGAATGTCTTCAACTTATAGACTCAACGTCCATTTAATAATAAGAATAAAACGTTCGAATGAGAACGAAATATAAGAGCGAAGTACAGAACTTATCCACCCCTGAATTCCAAGGGCTGCTTCGCCATTTGCGATCACGAATCGACCATAAATTTCGATTTCCAACCAGACAGGGAACCATTCAATTCCACTCAGCTCTTCGCCCTGGTCATCCATGATCCCGCAAATCTCCCGGAATTTCTCCGTACTATTTTTTTTCTTTTTCCTTTTTTTGGCAACCCTCGTGGTTTGTTCAAAATTTTTTACTCTTCCTGGAACTCTTTTTTTTTTTTTTTCTTTCTTTCTATTTCTTTTTGTCGATCATTGGGCGCATCAAGTTGATGAAAGATTTTCTAAATGTTTTTTTTTTAGTCCTTTTTTTTCTCCCTCTTCTCTTTTACTTTGAGGTGAGCAGTTAGACGAAAGAAAAGCAAGTCTCCTTGTCAGTAGTTACAGCTCTGGGTCTATCGGGTGCAATAACTGCAGTTACAAATGTAAATTTACTTTTAGATTAAATCGTAGAGTATAATCTAGTTTAAACTGAGTCCGAGGTATCGTTTTAAGCTTGTGCAGAGCTGATGTACGAGTTAATTCAACTTTGCTACTCGCAAATAAATATATAGGTATATATATATATATATATATATATATATATATATATATATATATATATATATATATATATATATATATGTATATACATTTATATACCCCGTAACGTAAAGTCCTCTTCCCTCGTTATTGACTCGTCGGTTTACAAGGATGCCTGAAAGGCAACCCCGTCGTATTCCTTGAAACGAAATACTGGTATATAAATTTCTCTTCCTATTCCTCTGCCTCTTCTATTCCCCTTATCTCTATATCTACCCTCATCGTCGTAGTCGTAGTCGTCGTCTGCCTTTTCATTTCAAAGTTGAAATTTCTTCGTATATCTATACCTACTCAAAGCTTCGACCTATCCAAGCTCAAAATTTATTCTAAAAACCTTGTCAATCTACCGTATATGCAGGCTAAAGGTCGTCTCCTATTCTCCTCGTCGCATTCTAGTTCGCCATATATACTAATGGCGAATGCCTATTGTAAAGACTTTCTCTCATCGCGTAGGACTACGTGCGATACGATGCCGTTAAGAAGCACACCTTTACCTGCAACAATCTCTCAACGTATATTTTGTACCATTAAAAAATTTATCACATACACATCTAATGTAATAATCTTTCTACTTTTATTCTTTCTCCTTTCTCTTGGTAGATAATTCGCTTCATATAATTCATTGCTTTTAGCTGATCTAATCGTCAGTGGGTATAATTAGCGCAAGAGATTTACCGTAAAAATGTAATTTCCATTCTCCGTTTATCAGAAAAAGGTCCATGATGATACCATGGGCTAACGCCCTCGCGGTTTAACGCTGTGATTCAGTCCAGTCCTTGATTAATTATCTTGACCGTTGCCTTGATTTTTAGATTTATATTAATTTTCTTATTTTTCGTTTGAAAATTTGTGGGGGTTTGGGAATTTCGAGAGAGATAACAGTAGAAAATATTATATATACGGATTCAGGAAATTTATAAACTTATATAGTATATCGAAGGCTGATCGTAAAATCCTTTATGATTCAGGTATAAATATATACATATACCTGTATACATCGCACAAGTATCGTATACGTAATAACCCTGCACAGTATGAGAGGAAGAGAAGAAGCTATCTAAAGCTAAGAACGTATAGCTAAGGCATCGTTTATTCAGTGAAGCTTAACTCCTGGCGTTAGCATAATCTTATGCACTTCGGACTGATGAAGTGGATCACAACTGGTACATCCCTTCGAATCGCCTTAGTGCAGAATTATGTACGTTTATAGATCGATTTTGCTATATATACCGTGTGTTCAGCAACGATATCGGTTTATTATCATTCCCTTTTTTTTTTTCAAAAAATATATTTAACAATAAGTTTACATTCAGAATATTTCTCTTCATTTTTAGGGAAAGTCTGATTGATTGGTATTAGTTTAAATCGATTGATTTTTACTTCGATTTTCAAATTTTTGAAGATATATTGATAATGGTTTTGGTTTATCAATTTTTTTGACATTTTTTGTTCTGAATAGAAGCAACCGTGATATCTTTAAGACCGTTTTCTTTATATCTATATACTTATTTTATATTTATATCTAGGGCATATAACTATAACGTATAAGAGTCAAACGTCTCGAATCATACTGAATATAAATGTTTGAAGTATATGTTTTCATAGAAACCGAGGAGCGCTTTCTTTCTCGCACTTTTCAAAGTGGTACACCTACCCTTATTTTGAATAATATCTCTTGAGAAATACAAGAGAATACGGGTTTTATTCCCGTTTTTTTTTTTCTATTTTTTTCTTCACCTTTTTCTTATTTTTATTTTTGTTTCTCTTTCGTTTTTATCAAAGTACCATATGTGTGAGTCTCGAGAGTTTGAAAAACAGGCAAAGTATTTACGATAGTATAGAAACGGGTAGGTAGGTAGGTACTTTTCGTTTTTTTTTTTTTATTCTCCTTCATTCTTCTTAGTCTGATTCGATACTTCGGTTCAAGGTTGCGTCGAGAATCGAAGGTTGAAGGTTTACTGAACTTTATGTATGTATCCATCTACCTAACCTAACCACTTGCAGCATATCGCGGAGTAGTTTTATATCGCAATATAAAATATTTCGCCAAGTTTCTCCTCACGTCGTTTGGCGGAATGAAAATATTCGAATTCATTTTACGAAACTATTTATTTCCACAAAAGTTTGAAATCAATAAATCAATTAATCTTAGGGAAATAGGTAAGTAATATATATATACCTATGTTGGGATAATGGAAATTTTTTTCAAAATTGTGATAGTTTTCCAAATCCCCAGAGATTTTATCTGGTAATTTACACGAAGACAGCAAAAGATACTTCAGGGACTACACTTTCGTTGATTAATATTTATCCAAGGTAATATCTTTGCTGTTGAAGTAAACCACTAGATAAAGAGGTTTCGACGTGATCAAACTTTGCTTAGGTAGTCAGTATATTTGGCGATGTTTTAAAGTTCCGCAGAATTATGGTAAGATTAGGAAAATATCACGGCACGTAGTCTTGCGTAACTATATATGTATATAAAATTTCTTATTCAAGCAAGGAACTTGCGGTTGCGGCTGTGGCTGATGGGAAGAAAAAGAAGATAGGGGAAAAAAAAATAAAAAAATGAAAATAAAAAATAGGGAATTAAAAAAATTCGGGGATTTACTTATATATACCTGATCGTAGGTAGAATATTATATACCTAGTATATAAAAAAAAAAATAGGTAAATTTCATTTTTAAAAAATGACGTGGAACCCGTTTTACGATAAAAAATAATAACGGAGTAAATAATTTAAAGAAACTCTTTTTAACTCTATATCTATATCTCTATATACAAGGTGTGTGTATATATATATATATATATATATATATATATATATATATATATATATATATATATATATATATATATATATATATATATATATATATATATATATAGTACCTAAATATATCTACGTATAACTCGTCACGTAAGACCGGTGTGACCAACGGAACAACTACACGTCATACCAGGAAACGGTATAAACAGTATACTGTGTATATAGATATGTATAATGTCCCGAGTTGGTATTGAAAATGAAAAAGAAAAAATGAATAAAAAATAAAAAAATAAAGATAAAAATTGTATAAAAATTTCTGAATCATTCGTGTGACCCCGTTTGTCGTCGAGCTCGCATGCTACAAATATATATTACAGAAACAGGCTATATAATGTTACCATTTATTTATTTTTATTTTTTTTTATTCTTCTATTTTACCTCATAGTGCGATTTTTCTTTTTTTTTTTTTTTCTTTCTTTTTTATTGATAACGTGGGAATCGTAGATTCAATACCACGCGAGCTTTGTTCACGCATAGTGAATTGAACAAGTTGTTCTATAGGTACTACGTGGATACGTATATAAAAATATCGTATACCTGTACAGGGTATCGGAAAACATCATTTTGTGGGAAACTAACAAGACCATATATAGTATATGCGTGTAGGAAGTGGAAAACATATTTTCATTATGAAAGTTCATTCATTCATTTGTTTCCGTGGCAGAATAGAGCGGCGAGGTTAACAATTTTAGTTTCATTTGTGGTATATTTCTTGACCAAGATTTTCACTATCGAATATTTATATACCTATAACGTATACGTTATAAATGAAGAATTTGATTAATAGAAAAAAACCGTTTTTTTTTTTTTTTTTTTTTTTTTTTTTTTTTTTTTAGAAAAATAAATACGGTTCAATTCGAAGTGTAAATCCTTTCTCTTGCGTGTATGTGTGTGTGTATGTGTGCATGTACCTACCTATATCTGTTAAAAAATCGACTAATGAACGAAAATTGGTCATCGTGAATCTGAAACCGTTATCTATTTCTACAACACTTAACACTCTCGTGTTCTGTGCAGTATTTTCGTATGTATGTACGTATGGATGTGAATGAGATATACCTACACTTGAACTGTAATATGTATATGTAACCTACGCGAATCGCATCTACGGGACGGTCGATCGGGGCCAAAGACCGTCAGCTATAAGCCATAAGTTGGAGACAGAGACTTTCTCGTGGTTCGTGAGAATACCAAGTACCTGCTGTAGCAATATCTTTCTGTCTTCACTATTCACTTTATATATATACCATTTCACCAGGTTATATATATACCAAATGGTCTTCATTTTTCGTGTTATTGAATCAAGATTTAAGTCGTTTTTTTCTACTTTAAGAACGTGAATACATTCATCAGTAGGTCAGTAAATTAAAGAAATGAAATTTTGAACACCAAGATTATTCTTTTTTTTTACGGTCCTAATATATTTCAAATCAAATTATAGCTCCGGTTGTCGTGAGAATTTTGAATCGAAGATTTTCTCGGAAAGTATATGTATACATATTAGACCGTTTAAAAAAAATCGACTATTCATCATTTTCAAAGAGTTAGTCAAAAATATTGTTCCAAATGACTAAAAAAAAATTCTGTCAAAGTTTGAGCTTTTAATATTAATATTAAGAGGTGCCTTATCGCGATTTTCTATTTCTCATCTAAATAACATCGGAAATAGTCTTGTGGAACTTTTCGATTTTTATATCTTGAAAATTAATCTACTTAGAAAGATTCTGCATGAGTACTGTTGTTCAAAATTGTACGCTCTACAAAAAAGGTCTCTTGGTCTTTTTCGATGAATCCAATTGTTTCCAAGCTAGTCATGATTAATTATCATTAATAACCAATACACCAACTTTGAAATAGCTAGATTTATCGAAAAAGAACAAGAGACCTTTTTTTTAGAGCTTTCAATTCACTACAAAAATATGTTCTGGTCTTATCAGTACACTAATGCGTTGACGAGTTATAAAATTCCAAAGTTTAAAAAAAAAATTTCCCATGTCATTTAGATGGGAGATAGAAAATCGCGATGAGGCACCACTTAATATCAATATTAAGAGCTCAATCTTTGACAGTATTTTTTTCTTCGTCATTTGGAACATTATTTTTGACTTACTCTTTGAAAATTAAGAAAAGTCGATTTTTTTGAAACGGTCTAATACATATAGATAAATATATATATATATATATATATATATACTTCCCGTATATTTAATGAAAAAGTGTTATTCTTCAAGCTCAAGTCAGCTGCACTGCATTAAATCAAATCGTAGAGCGAATTATCACCGAGTCAATTTATCACGGATGACGAAAGTTTTAAGTGAAACTTATATTTATGGAGTAAAGATATGGTATCCGTTACCGGTAAGAAGAAAAAAGAAGTAAAATTAAAAAACAAAAAAAAAGCAAAAAAAAAAGAAAAGTTGTAAAACTAAAAGCCAATACTCGATACTTGCAGGGGAATAGACACCTAAGAATAAATTATTATCTGCTGCTATACAATGGACAACAGCGTTCTTTGAATATATAAAGCACCGTATAATTGCAAAGCAACCGAGGACAACTATATTATATTCTTTTCAGGATTCAGCTCTTTTCAACATTCAAGAAAACTTTACTGTCAATAGAAAAAAACAACTGTTGAGGTAATTGCGGTGGTCCTTTATTTACTCGATTTCCTGGTACATTAGATAAGAGCTAGTTTAATCTTTCCTATTTTTTTTTTTTTTATTTTTGTTCCTAATTTCTTTCGACGGTATTATAATTTTATGTGCATACATTTGATACGTATAGTCAATACTTTTATCTTATTCTAAACTTTGGGAATGAAATTGTTCTTATTTCTTGAGATTTTTTCCAGTTTTGAATTTTTGTTTTAATAATAATTAAAATTTATACAAAATATTCAATCTTATAAATTTGCCTGCGTAAAATTAATCTTCTAATTTACCCACCGGACAACAAGTAAGTTAACTTTTTCAAATGGTATTTACTGCCAGTATTCACGTGGTCTGAACGAATACGTATTAGATCTCGATTTTTGTAAGAAAACTTGTGTTTTACTTTATATATGCAACTTTTTCCATAACGTCAAAGTTTTTCGGACCTTATATAATTAAACGTGCTTGAAATGCATGACCATTTTAATATATAAGCTATTGTTTAAGTTATCTAAAGAGTGATTCAACACTTGCTTTTGCTGACCTCCGATGACATGGCTCTAAAAATAACTGATTCAAGATTGAACGAGAAAACAAGATAAACTTGATGCAATGTTAAAATAACTTGATGATTTATTATTAATTTATCCTGTTTGTTCGAGGAAGTGTACGTACGTACATATGAATAGATTTTCGTTTTCTTATACAGACACGTTTTTTTTTTTTTTTTTTAGTTCTTATTCCATTTTGTTTTTTTACTCTTCTCATTCTGCGTAAACCTCTCTCCACATTTCAAGTAACGGTTGAAATTTGTGTGAAATATTCGTGTCTAACAGATGGAAAGTTTCTTGTAAAGATTGAGCTCTGCGAGCAGGTAAAATAAGGGTAAAGTAAAAGGTAAAGATAAAGTAATGAAAAGTGAAATAAAATAAAATAAAGTCTTATAGCTGCATGGCAAAGCAGAGAAGAGGAGAAAAACCAGAGTAAAGAGAAACAAGGTAAGATAAAGTAAAGTAAAGTAAAGTAAAGTTAAGATTGGGCTAGGTTTCTGAAGTATTTTATCTAGCTTCGGAAAATATCACGTTACTTATACTTCCTTTCGTGGAAAAACTTTTGACTCGCTTTTTCTTACGATACTTTATTATTTCTTCGTTTTAACTTTTAACACCCAACGTCATAATTAACTTTGGTGATAGAACGGTCATACCAGACGACGAAATAATTGTCAATTATTTAATTACAATTTATAAAAACACCTTTCACCGGTGTTTTAATCACCGTAATCAAACTTCCAATTTATTATAATTTTGCAAAAAGACTGGTGCTAGACAAAAGTGAAACTTCTTCCATGTACTGAGATATATATATATATACCCGAAATGGTCGATATATAGATATAAAGATATATTGAAATGAATTTTTTTTTTAATAGCTCGAGGGGGCTCCCCAGAGACCCGTAAGATGTTTCACTTCAAAAAACTTGAATGAAATGTAAAAAATTATAGAAAAGAATGTTGAATAAAAACAGGACACAAAAAACACGTGAACCTATGTCTTCTTGCGATTTCATGTGCTGTTGGAAACTCCATAGGTAAAACCTGCCTTTGGGTTTTATCTTTGTTGCAAGTGAAAATATGTATAGATATATACACATCGTGTAACGTAGTTGGGTTGATGCCGTTATATGGCAAATAATATGTAAATAGCACTGTTGCTTTATGATAATGTCGTATTTGTGTATTCTCGAGGGTATATGGGGGGTTGCTTTCGTTGTAAAGTGGTGTAATGTCGTACGAACGTATGTACATACATACATACACACATATATAAATACCTCAAGTATGAAAAAGAAAATGCGACAGCAAACCAAACCGTACTTCTTAGCTTTACACGTTTTTTTTATTACTTCGACTACTCTGAATGACGAGTAAACTGAAAAAATTAACCACCGAGTTTCGTGATGTATGTATGTACAACACATATTTTATATTCGTCACATTAAACCTTTTCCTATTCAGATCTCAACTCGCTTCCATATATTTAAAAGCCGCAATTATATTATGACTTACTTCTCTCATAATTATGCAGAATTTTTTTTATCTTTTATTTTATTCGAGTCTTCTTTCTCTCGACTTCCATTTCATCTTCTAAAGTTCGCTCTTTTTTTTTCTTCTGTCTTTCTTTCTTTCTTTCTTCCTCTCTACCAATGTTTAAACGTCAAAGGTATACGTGTACGTATATCTACACTACAGAGAAGCATTGAAACCGATTCTGTCCTACTTGTATTCCCGTGTAAACGTCCTTCAGCAAATGTTTACTCGTTTAAATTCAAAGTCCGTGTTAGAGGAAGACAGCCGTCGATATTAGCGGCGTGTCGTGAGCTTGTACAGAGAGCTTTGTCATGTCTCTAGAGTACCGTTCGAGATCAATTTCAATTGCGAACTGGCTGCTTTCAATTTCCATCAACTCACCCTCCAAGTAGGTACATACCTACACCAACCGATTCACCTCGCGTTTGGCTCAGGACTACATCGACTCTTAGAATTCTATCCCTCTTTATGCTTTCTTTAAACTGGGGTCTGGAAATTCATCGAAATCAGAATAGAAACGTAAATCTATAACTTTATACGAAATTGATTAGTTGGAAAATTCACTTGAGTTTCCAAAATCTTGACATCTTTCAGTTCATAATCTTCAAAGTCAGCTATTCTGTCTCTACGCTTGGTTAGGCTGATAATATTTAACAGCTTCAAAAATCTGGACAAACAAAAAAAACAAGCCGGAAAAACAGTTTTTCGGGATACTTTTCATCAAATAGAAAAAAAGGATGGGTTTGTCAGGGGAAGAAAAAGTATAAAAAAGTAATAAAAAACCGAAAGTAAAGATCAGAATTGAAAATTTCACATAAAAAAAATGCCCTATATATTGACAAACAAGAATTTCATACCGTGCGTTTAATTCCAATTCGATCTGGGTACACTTACAATTTCTTCTTGCCATTGGCAAGGAACGCCCTATATATTGACAAACAACATTTTTATACAGTGCATTCATTCTAATTCGATCTGGGTATATTTACAATTTTTTTGGTGTCATTGGCAAGGAATGCCCTATATATATAAAAGTCTCAACTCTGAAGAACATATTCTCCCATTTATAAAGGTAATTCAGAGAAAAAAGTATAGGTTTGTCGGTAAAACAGCGATAATCGATTAATTTCCGGTAGAACCGGAAGTTTAAATTAAACGAGACATGGAAATTTTTCATGCCCATCATTTGGTTGTAAAGTCCTGTGCATTTCAGATTTTTTCATCGAGCCGTTTCCGAGATCACCGCGCGAGTTTGTCGAACAGATCGACAGACAGACCGACATCTTTCTAAAACCCTGTTTTTCGGATTTTAGAGGGTCGAAAACGTGAAGATTCGTTGAAACGAGCAAAAGTCACTTTTCGACCAAAACCAATACTCTTCCTATATCACCCTGGGTGATGAAAAGTAAAAAGATGAATTAAATTCTGCAGTTTCACGTGAAAAAGGAATCCTTGATCTCATTGATGTGATTTTTATTGAAAATTTAAATAACAACAGTAGTTGATGCATTGACCCGTCTACTGTCATCCTGTTCACGCAGAGAACCTATACTAGTCAAGTTTGCTAGAAGCTCGTAGATCTAGTTGAGGGTATAGAGTGACTCGATTCCGCACTTAAGCTTAGCCTAGTAAAGCCGCACGAAGCTATTGTCTGCTCGAGGATGAGAGGACTAGATCTACGGAGATCTCGGTTGTCGCACTTCCCAGTTGCACTGGGTTAAAATTAACGTGTAGCGGTGGGAAGTTTCTATTCCTGAAATTTCACCAGTTAGATTCACAGTCGAATGAATTAGCTGAAGGAAAACCTGTAGCTGCGGACTGGAGGTTTAATTGAAAGATGTGCACTTATTCATTCATTCATTCATTCATTTATTTAGATATTCCGATGAAATAGGGAATAATTTCTATAATCATATCATATATCGAATGTCACTTAATCCATTTCTAATTTCTGTACATTCGGAATGCGTCCGTTTCTCGTGATTCTGTTTTCACGGGCATTGCGTGCCGGATGAGATTTCTGTTGTCTACGGTCCGTGATTTATCGTTTCACGTAATTAATGAGGATGCTGTGTGAGATTCGAGATTACACCGTAGAGTAGAGGTAGGGCCAGACCAGGCCAGGCAAGGCCAGGCCATACCGCACCACACCGCACGCGGTAGTGCCGAATACGTTTATGGTCGGGTTTCCCGGTTCCGGACTTGGTTCCGGCTTCGGATAGTATAAAGGTATCGATTTAACGCCGTTAATACCGGACCCCACGATCTGGTAAACCGCACCGGAACGAGCGCCATCGAACCACAAACCCAACGACAATTTCGTTAGCTTTTAAACAACGATTTTCGGTCAGCTCTTTATCTCTTATCTTGATTAAATTCCAATTATAATAACAATTAAAAATATTCATTATAGGTAATCCCCGTTTTGTAATCTGTCGTTAATTACACACCGAATTTCAAGCTTCGAAAACTACACTCACGGTGCTTGTACCTAGATAAACGTAACCGTGGCTTGTCGTACACGTTCAAAAATCCTAAAAAAAAAAAAAAAAAGAAAAAATTGAAATTAATAACGATAAATAACTTATTAATCCGTTTTGTCGAAGCAGCTGGCAGATGCTGCCGTAAAATAATGTCCTCTGGTTATATTGGAGGCAATATTTTTTCGCACAAGTTACAGCTCTATAAACTCAACTACATTTTACACACACAATGTCAAGCGGTGTGCTTTCGTTTCTACCTACTACGCTTTATAAATCATTGGTATTTTTATTTATTTATTTTATTTTTGAAATTTAAAGAAAATTCATTTTTCATCCGTCTTCTTTCTTATTTATAATGATTGTGATTGATTTTATATTTCACCACAATAATTTTCGGAACAAATATACGACTATGATCCATATACGATAAAAAAAAATTGGGTGCACAAGCGAAATCGATAAAAGATACGGGATATTAATACCTCGATGTTTTAGGCCGAGTAGGGAATTAATTAAGGATGAGAAAGTTTCTGCCTCCGTGAATTTCTCGCTCCATGGTGGTATAATACGCGTAAATCAGAACTTGGGTGAGTGAATTAAGTTCTGTTTGGTTGGTCCCACGGTGCCTGCCTGACCTGCCAACTGCAGAGATGTTAGAAATTCTAGATGGTAGGGAAGGTGGGTGAATGGGTGGATAGGTGGGTAGGTAATAGGCTTTGTTTTCGTTCATGAGCATAGTGTGTTTTAGACCGTTTGCAAAGTGAGGTAGCAGCAAGTGGCGGATAGGTATTCCTTTACAAGTGGATTAAATCGCAAACCGCTCGAATGTCAATTAGCGCGAGTGTCAGGTGTTAATTAATTCTGGTTACCCGTCGTATAGTAGTTCGGCTACGAGTAACTTTCGACACTATAACCTGTACGCTATACACCTCTCTTATACCTTTCCCTTACCTCACCTTACTTAACCGTTTTGCATCTCAGATCCAACATCTTCAAACGCGGATGAGGATGAGGCTGAGAGAGAGAGAGAGAGAGCGGCCACAAACAAACCAAAAAAAAAATAAAAAAGAAAGGGTAGGGGAAAAAAAAATAAAATGAATAATTAACAAAGCTGAATGAAATTAACCGCGATGCCAATTTCCTATAATTTCCGATATATGAAAACACCGTAAATAATATATCAGTTGGGTTTATATGCGTGTATTAATTATTACCACGTGCTGAATACGACCGAACCTAGTCTGACCTATCCAAGTGAAAATTATTCGGATTAATTGTGTACCTTGTGTATAGATTCCGGGCCATATTTTGCCTAATATCTTCGAGTTCCGTGACTGCCCATCCCTCTTAAGGGTGGGTATCGTTGTTAAGTTATTAATTAAGCCCGCAAGTTTCCCACGCGACGCCATATCGCATCGTGAGATTACATCCATGAACTGTTCAAAAGAACGTTGCAGCTTTATTCACATTCACATTCACATTCACATTCGCATTTCCTATCTTCACAGGCTCGACTGACCCAGTTCCCTTTCGTAGAAGAGGATCGAGAAAAGACACGATTATTTTTTATTCATAGGTTTGGGATTGGTTTTCAGTCTCAACAAAAGAGTAACCTCGATACATGTATATATGTGTGTGTTTTATACATATATCTATCTATAACAATTTCATTCCCTTAACAAATTGATATATGTATGCAGAATTATTATACTCGACTTTATAGAAAATCGCGCTTACTCCATCAAGTTGAATTTTAGTTCACGAAGTACAGAAGACTATAGATTTCATCTGCTCTTCTATCTTTAACCGTGAAGTTACGGGATTGAAAAAAAAAAAAAAAAACAAAAAAAAAAAAAGAGAATCAAAAAAAAAAACTTTGTTAACTTTCAATCATAACGAAGTTTTCCTCGTGGGATTATAAAGGTGTTCACAGACCAGTCTCAGACGGAGTTAAAATAATGGCCTAAAGCTATGCGTATATTAATATCGATTGCACGGGGAGAAAGAAAAAGGAAAAAAAAAAAGTAAAAATGTAGGTAGAGAAAAGTGAATTCAAATGAATTTGATGAACTGAATAACGGGGTGAAAAAAAATGAAAGAAAACAAAAAAAAAAAAAATATGTATGAAAAATTGAATACAAATAAATAAATAAATAAATAAATAAATAAATGGATTTGTATTGAAATTCAACCACAGTGGTTTCAATTCACTTTTTACCCATCCCGCTCATCTCTAATCACCGAAGAATTTGATTCAACTGACGCCTTTGAAGGAAATTAATTATCTTTATTGTGTTAAAATCGATTTTTTTTTTACTTTTTTCTCTTTAAAATACTCGCTGTTTAACTTTTTCGCTTATTCCATTTATATACGTACACACCTAACCCTGGTAAACCAAAAAATCTTTCTATTTTTTTTTTTTTTATCTTCATATAAGGGTTTAAAAATTATTTTTGAATAGAAAATTCTTACGATAAAATAACGCCGTTGAAACCCTCGTAACCTTAATTTTGACCCTGGTCACAGAGGCAAGTGACAGTTTTAGACCAAGTAGAAACTTTTCTGTCTCTATATGTAGGGTATACCTATAGTCCTCTGAACCGTTCTCGTTTTTGCTGTATGTGGGGCCGCGTCCAATCGTGAAGTAATTAATCTTATGACAAAAGCAGATCTGCTCGTACCGCAGGGCTTGCTGTCGAGACGTTGAAACTTTTCGGGTTCTCCAACTATTTCAGGCCGAATTTTATTCTAGAAAAAAAAACAGAAAAAAAAAAATTAAAAAAATTAATGGGGTTTAAATAAGACAGCGACAATGGAGAAGTTGAATAGATTCGTTACGACTCAAACTCAATCGTTTTTATTTATTCTATTTTAGTATACAAGAGAAATAACGGCCAGGTTGAAGTTCCGAATTTCGAAGAGTTCCGAACAGTCAAAACTTCGAATTTATTCTAGTCGATTTCGAATTTTGAAAACCGTTGAAGTACAGAATATTGAAATTTGAAAAGATCGGAATGTGGAAAGCTCATAACTCAGAAAGTCCAAAACTCCGAAAGTTTAAGAATCCGAAAATTTAATGGAAAGGCACGACGCTTCTTGTCTGAATGTTAAGCTTCGGAGCTCCGGCCTTTTAGATCTTTAGCTTCCAGAATTTCGAACCCTCAGTGTTTTTTGATTCGGAGTTTTTTTTAAATCGACAGTTAATGCAGACCTTCCGGGTAATAATCTTCCTAAAAAACTGTGAATCGGCTCGTAATATAAAAATTCGGAATTTTAACCATTAGTAACTTTTAAAATTCGGAACTTTGACCTGGCCCCGAAAAATAAATGAAAAAAGTCTTCATCGCTTATTGTCTTCATTTATCACAAGCCAAATAATTCTGTGCAAATTTTTCGTTCTGATAACGAATTAGAGTCAAAAAAGTGTCAACGATTTTTCTCCATAATTTTTGGTGATCTAATGTATATTCTCTCTTTTTAAATTGCTTCTAGTATTCTTAGAAATTTATTAATTATAACAAATATTTGGGATTTTCTCTTGCGATTACGTCGCTGCACACATATGCGATGATTAATCTTAGATGAATTTTAAACCACGTTGCACGTATTACCCTCGTAATTTGAACCTCTGGAGAAGATGTAGTTACTATACGCATATTGCACTGGGATGTCTTGTCTTGTCTTGTCTTGTATGTACGTCCGCGTTTGACAAAGGGACCTTAATTAACCACAAGATGCTTGGACGATTAATCTAGATTCCAGAGTTCTCCATGGGACCGACGTGTCACCTCGTATTAACCCCCGTATATTCACCTGCTCCCACATTGAATAGGGATGACACTTTCAATTCAAAATTCATACATCTTATATACAAATTTCTTTATTTTCATCTTTTTGTTTTTTTCAATTCAAAACTTTTAGTAACTGCATTTACATTTTTATAATTCAAAGATTCTCTCTTTTTTAAATTTCTTTTTACTTCTTTTTTCTTCAATTCAAAATCCTCCTATTTGCTACCACCTACTTTTAATTATCTCTTCATCATCAGCCACGAATTCACACGTGGATAAAATCTGACAATAGAAAATCGCGTAGCCCTAGGCGAGTAGCAATTAAAATTAATTAACAATTATGAATCTAGAATCAATGTTCTCTCGACTCGCTCGTTTGTACTTCTGCACATCTACACGTACTCTCTCTTTCTTTTTTTTGTCTTTCTCTCTATCTCTATTTCTGTATCCAGATTCTGCAATCAAATATATTTTACAAGAATTAGACTAAAAAATAAAATCAATCGATCGTTTAAAGTGGTCCATCCAATCTTATAGCTCGTGTTTCTATATACCAGATCCCCTAGAGTGACCCCTCAACCGTTAACGGAAACACCCTTGCCGTTGAGAACAGTTAGTATTACACGACGATCGCCAAGAGAATTCAGCGCTAATTTGCATATAGAGTGAAATTACGATTATATATATACGGAATTGTAAGCTATAGCAGGTATGTATGTATGTACGTACGACAACGACTATACGACATCCGGTCAGAGATCAACACCCAGCTCTCGTTGGAAATTTTTATTTTTTTTTTCCCCCAACTTTTAATCATTCATTTTTATTTATTTTTTTCTTTACTTTGTTGGTGGTATTTTTTTTTTTTTTTGTCTTTATAAACTTTATGCACTTTATATTCATCGAACATACTGCTGTTTTAACGACTCATGAATGCGTTGTTAGGTAGTCTCCACGGTACAGTTTGCATTTGGATTCCAATTTTTTTTCTTCTTTATCTTCTCTCATCGGCAATTCGCTAACTACAAATCAAGCAATCGTCAATTTTTAAGCGTAAAATATTATACTTTTGGCATATTTACGATATAGTATACATGTATACTTCTATATAGATATAATAGAAATGTGTATGAATATATAGGGTAAAATAGAAATGAACTGAAACTCCCGGAAGCAACCATCCAACATGAACAAACTTACGCCCCATGTAATTGAGCCAAGGGTTCAATTAGCGCGACATGTGTCAATATTTACACCCGGGGCTTGTTGCCTAAATGTCAGGTGCGTTTCTGATTCTCCCACATACCAACATGGCTATATATTTTATATATGTATACATATACATATACTACACCTATATTCTTGTTTACATGATGGGCTACGGAAGGTAAATGGAGTAGAAATTAAACCGTTTCTGTGTAACCCACAAATCGTCATTAACTGACCAAAAATTCTTTACAAAAGGTCAGTTTGATGTAAATCCAAAAATTCATCTGACTATGTTTCAATTTGGTTCAAGCTATGTTCCAGTTTAAAGTTTCAAATGGTCAAAATTACGAATTCATTTGTGACGATATCGAATTATCAGAAACGTTAAAGTTTAGAATATCAAAATTGGGAAAGATCGGAAACAACTCCAGAAATTTCGAAAATTTATTACATGAAAATTTTGGAGTTTAATTGGCCTTTCGGATCTTTTAGCTAACGAAATTTTGAACGTCGATGTTTTTCGTTTTCAAATTTTTTTTTTTTTTTTTTTTATCGAATATGCAGATTTTTGGAGAAATACGCTTTTTAAAAATTCCGATATGGTAATATCAAAATTCCAAATATTTACCGGCTCAAACTTTAACCTGGTCCCTACGTATAACCGTTCAAGTGAAAAAGTTGCAGCATAGATCAGAAGCAATGGTTAATAATGTGGCCCGTGGCGAGTCGGACCGTCATGTCAATGAAAATGTCCAGCAAAAGCCAGTGAGTAAATTGCGATAGGGATGTGAGGACGAGAGAGAAAAAAAAGGTTCATTTTACCAGGGTAAAAATTTCATCGCCTACCGCACGCTCTTCTTCGTGCACGTTTACTTTTATGCTCGCTAATAATCTCACGGGCGTCGAGAGCTGCTGTCTAGGTCCTCTTTTCCTTATTCGTCTCTCGCTGTTGGTTTTGGTACCAAACTGCCCCCTCTCCCCTCTCCTCTCCCACGCAAAACCGGTGGTTCTGCACCCTCTTCCATTCTTCTATCTCTCTCTATCTGCGTTCCTCCTTTTTACCCGGTCTCATTACCATTACCCTTATCTTTATTTCGTTCTGTTTTTCTCTTTATACCTTTGTCCCGTACTTTTCTCTCCGTGCTTTTATTCCACTCTTTCTTTTCTCTCTTATTATTCAACATCCGAATTTCTCATCTCTCTCACGAACTTCTTCTCTCTCTCTCTCTTTCTCTTTTTTTCTGTTTTTTATATTTCTTACAAATACTACGTGTCACTCAATCTTCATATGTTACTCGTACTGTCTTACCGAAAAATTTGTTCTTCCACTTTTCTCAGCTTGTTCCATAAAAAAAAAAGAATAAAACAATATACTGAACGTGGTTAGTTCATCTATACTACGCCCACTAAATCACACATCAAAATATCTAGATACAACGGTTGAAAAATACTGCCTGTCATACCGAGTTACGTGCTACCGTGTTCCGCTTTTTGTCTCAATAATATCTGGATTGGTGCCAATCCGAAAAAGCCAGAATATATCCTATACCGATAAACTTTGTCAGAAGATTTTCGATATCTGAGGGTAAAAAGAAGGGGATGAGGAGAGATAATGTAATTAGAATGTATTTTTTTTTTCTCTACCTTTTGTAAGACTGTTTTCTTTTGTTATTCGATTTTTTGATCTGTCGTTAATTCTTCAATTTCAGAAATATTAATTTACCTAATTAATATTTTTTTGTTTTGTAAATAATTAATTATTCAATCATCTTTGAGCTTTTTTACGTCAAAACCCATTTGCAAATTGAATACGCCAACTTTCTGAAAGCTGTATCGAATAATGAGGGAAATTAATTTCTGTCATAATTTCTATGCACCGGACAATCTCATAATAATCGCAAAAATTGTGGGATTCCGCAACTGATTTACTGGCGTAACTATTATTATTATTATTTTTTTTGTTTGTCTTTTCATTTTTTTCATTTTTTTTTTTTTTGTTAATGTTTTTGTTTAGGGGTGATATCTCGTTCGTCGGTCTTAGCCAACTCCTCAAACTTGGCTTCGCGGCTTAGTCGAGCGCGATGCGATTAACGCAAACGACGTGTAGTTATTTTCATTACTTCAACACGCCGGGGCAGCTAATTTACAACAAGGGGGTAAAATAAAGATAAGTTACTCGCTTGCAGCTCCGAGCTTGCAACTACAACGGTACTACCACAGTGCCGCTGCTCCTGGTGCTCTGTATCTACAAAGTTTCCGCCTCCAGACTCCCGTAACATGTATATGCATAAATTTACCCTGTAATACACACATATACGTTTAATATGTACACCTTCGTCGTAACACGCAATCGCCATCTTGACCACTACTACTTTAACCGTCGCGGTTTTCAATCGCCCTAAATAATCTGCATCTATGTATATAATGTATCTACGTACATACGTCATCGTGAATGATGGTTCATGCATGTGAATAATTAGTAGGTATACCTTCCTTCATGTATATAAGGTATGGTACTTAATTATCGGTGCTCTATGAATTATTTTGAATTGAAAAAAAACAAGGAAAAAAAGAAAAGAAAAAAATAGACATGTGTATATAAGACTGTGAGATCGAGATCGAGAAGGTCTTATGATTTGTTTGTAAATTAAATTTCAAATTGGTAAAATATTTTAGGCAAAAATATCGATGTCTTAAGAGGTATATAAAAAAGAAAACACATTTCATCCAAATCCCACGAACGATTACCAAAATATATGTTGATAATTTTTTCTTGCCCTAATTTTTGATCAAACTCTTTATTTTTTCGATTATTTGCGAATCTGATTTCAAGTTATATAGACTTACAAGTTTTTTTTTTTTTTTTTTTTTTTTTCTGAGGGTAAGATCGGTTTTACATATTTACTTTGCGATTTTTAGTAAATCATGACGGATTTTAGACCCTGGTTTTTTTATTATTTTTTTAGTGCTTTTGATCCGATACGATGATATAAGAAAAGTATTGGTTTTGGTCAAAAAGTGACTTGCTCATTTCAACGAATCTTCACGTTCTCGACCCTCTAGAATCCGAAAAACACGTTTTTAAAAAGTCTGTCGGTCTGTTCGACAAACTCGCGCTGTGATTTCGGAAACGGCACGATAAAAAAATCTGAAATTCACAGGACTTTACAACCAAATGATGGGCATGAAAAACTTCCATCTCTCGTTTAATTTGAACTTCCGGTTCTACCGGAAATTAATCGATTTTCGCTGTTTTACCGACAAACCTATACTTTTTTCTCTGTATTACCTTTCTAAATGAAAGAATATGCCCTTCAGAGTAGAGAATTTCATATATATAGGGCATTCCTTGCCAATGACACCAAATAAATTGTAAATATACCCAGATCGAATTAGAATGAATGCACTGTATAAAAATGTTGTTTGTCAATATATAGGGCGTTCCTTAGCAACGACAAGAAGAAATTGTAAATGTACCCAGATCGAATTTGGATTAAACGCACTGTATGAAATTGTTGTTTGTCAATATATAGGGCATTTGTTTTATGTAAAATTTTCAATTTTAATTATTTTTCTCGGTTTTTCATTACTTTTTTATACTTTTTCTTCTCCTGACAAATCCATACTTTTTTCCTTCTTCATGAAAAGTAGTGCGAAAATCTGTTTTTCCAGCTTGTTGTTATCTTGTTTTATTGTTACAGTATACATGTTCCGCAGAATAAATTGCAAATCTTCCTTGGCGTCATTCTGCATTTCTTAAGTAACTAGTGCTAAAAACTTTTTCTTTTGGCCTCTCGAATCATGCGCAATGAAAAAGAAAAAAAGGAAAAAGAAAAGAAAAACCGTAGACGGAGTTTGAACCAGCAATTCCAACATCGGAGGGTGCAGCATTTACTGCATATTGTATAAAGACTTGTAGCATACCGTTTGCAGCATTGTTTAACATAACGCAACACGCTACTCTCGTTGTCGAGTTTTGTGGAAAATGTTAAGAAAGGGAGAGAAATAGAGACAGAGAATTCTAAATTGGTTGAGAATAAGGGAATCGTGGAGGGACTTTGCTTCGCGTTAACGCTATGTATAATTTACATAAGGTTGATGCGGTAGTCGTGAGTAACGAATTGCGTTAGAATTTATTCTTTTATTTACAAGAAATAACTGCGAATATATGCACATAATGCGCAAAGATTATGCAAGGGCATGCGGGGTATTGTCGGTTTTAAAAAATAAAAAGGAAACAGAAAAAATTAAAATAAAAAACACTAGTACAAACAAATAGACAAAAAAGTACAATTCTACTTGGTATAAAGGTGAGTTGGGTAAATCGTGGGGGACAAACTTTTAACCTGAATCTGCAGCGACGTAATTTGCTTACGTATTACGTACCAGGTGTGAACACTTAAAAACTACCCTGACTTTTGGTCCTCCTCGTATCAAAAATCGTGCCGAAAAAACAATAATCAAATAAATAAACTTAAAACAAGCTAAGATATTATAAAAAGAATTAACAAAAAAACATATAGGGGCGAGGCGGGCAAAGCGGGCCCACGAAGGAAGTAAGGTTCAAAATGGAGATTTGAATCGGTAGATCTTTCAATTTTGGTTGAAAATCGATAGCCTATAATTGATGACGAGTGTTGAACGCCCTTACTTCAAAGGTCTGAAAGTTGTGGGCAAAGTGAGCCTGCCGATAATTACTCGTACTTTTTCTAAATTCTCAAAAGTAATAAATTTCTCTATTTACTTGTCTTATAAAAAATTCTGAACATCAAATCAAGTATATATTATAAGAACTAGGGGAGAGGCGGACAAAGTGGGCGCTTCTGAAAATTTCTCGATCTTTGAAAAAAATAAAAAGACGTTATAAGTGACCATATCTTCGAAATTTTTAGCTAAAAATAATAGCCTGACTGTTGACAGGCATTGACATCCTTATTTCAAATGTCCGATATAAATTGCTTCTTTAAAATTTTATGGGGACCCACTTTGCTCGCCTTTCTCCTAGCTTTTGTAATATACACTTAATTTGATGGTTAAAGATTCTGAGGCAAGTAAATAAAGAAATTTATCACTTTTTAGAATTTTGAAAAAAATACCACAAATTTGGGGGGGGGGGGGGGGGGCACTTTGCCCGATAGGGCCCTCTCCCCTACCTATGCGAAAGGGTTGGAATTAAAAGGGTTTAAATGAAAAAAATTGACCTTCGTATAATCAAGTAGGTACACTTTTAGGGATTAGAATATCGATTTTTCATTTATTTTATTTTACAAATACTAAAATTTTTTCCAATATTTTTTATAAATCTGTATATCAAAAATAATGAGAGCGAAAGAAATATTTGCAAAAGTATTAGATCTTGGATGAAGGTGTATTGCAGTATGTGTATGTAAGGTCGTCTAGCGATCCCTGCAGAAGTTTCTTTTAAAAATTGTTTCCATACCTCAGGGATATATACCAGGATCAAAATTTGATATCCGATGTTCGGTTTGATACAAGTTTTGCGACGTGGCATGATGGCATTGCAATAGTTCGTACATTGAAACTTGATGTTAACGAGAATCGAAAAGGCGAATAGAAACGTGATCTGTCTCCTGTACACACTACTCTTGTGAAATAATCATTATTACATGTGGTTTGATATTTTTTTCATTTTCTACAGGGAAAACTTAACAATTATTATGTATGTATGTGTCTACTGGAGGAACTACTTCCTTGAAAGGTTACTTGCGCTTACACTTGAATTTTTAATTTTTTTATTTTCGGTACTATGAATAATCCAACTTTTGTAGAAAGAAATTTTTGGTTAGAGATTTTTTTTGTGATTAATTTTAATAATGAAAAAAAAAAAAAAATGTGTTTCATCAAAATTTCATTGAAGTATCCCCCGTCGAGTGATTATCAATTAAAATTCTTGCGCGTTTCTACTATACAAGCAACCTGTAGGTTACAGGGTATGTATATAGGTAGGTATAGGTATGTATGTACATACCTACCTACTTCGGATAAGGTTAACGGGGTTGACGTTAAGCGTTCTCGTAACATAAGGTCGCCCATATAGTAACAGCTATGCCGCACGTGCTAGGCGTTAATGTGTATAACGTGTCAGCCCAATATCTACCTACCCACCTACCTACCTACCTTGTGAACTAGGGGTGCCGTGGTGGAATTCGCATCACCGGTTAACGAGCACTAAAGTCAATCACTCACAATCATCGTCATTAACTACGTAACGTAACGTAACGTAACGTAACTTAACGTAACGTAACGAAATGTGACGTAACGTAGAATTGGTGTGACCTGAAGCCATACCATTACCTTGCTGACGCCTTGCCTCCTGTATACCACACATACGTATATATGTATATGTATAATTCAATATACTATATATATATAGATCTATATATGTATAGTATATATGCTTATATAGATACATGTTCAACGGAGTATACGATGTTAATGTCGTCGGTAGCACGTGTGCCAAATTACAACCGTCTCTCCCTCGACCACCCTTCTGTGTTTCTCTCCCCTTTCTCATACCACATCGCGTCGTGACCAAGCTGAGTTTCACATCAGCTTCAACTAGGCTTAGGATTTGGCTGTTAGGAACGATTTGGACATCCGCGAATGGTTCGGGACTTGGAAACTGCAAATTGATCCCTCGAACGATTTTGGACGTCTCGATTCCGGAACGGTTTTCGACGTAATGTGAAAGTAAATATAGGGTGTAATATGACATTTCTAGTCACACATTTATTAACTTTTTGCAATTCCGCGTGCAAAATACTCACGTATGTAGACATTAGACCGTTTTAAAAAAATCTACTATTTTTCATTTTCAAAGAGTAAATCAAAAATATTGTTTCAAATGACGAAAAAAAAAAAATACTGTCAAAGTTTGAGCTCTTAATATTAATATTAAGCTGTGCCTCATCGCGATTTTCTATTTCCCATCTAAATAACATGGGAAATTTTTTTTTTTTTAACTTTGGAATTTTATAACTCGTCAACGCATTAGTGTACTGATAAGACCAGAACATATTTTTGTAGTGAATTGAAAGCTCTAAAAAAAAGGTCTCTTGTTCTTTTTCGATAAATCTAGCTATTTCAAAGTTGGTGTATTGGTTATTAATGATAATTAATCATGACTAGCTTGGAAACAGTTGGATTCATCGAAAAAGACCAAGAGACCTTTTTTGTAGAGCGTACAATTTTGAACAACAGTACTCATGCAGAATCTTTCTAAGTAGATTAATTTTCAAGATATAAAAATCGAAAAGTTCCACAAGACCATTTCCGATGTTATTTAGATGGGAAATAGAAAATCGCGATGAGGCACCTCTTAATATTAATATTAAAAGCTCAAACTTTGACAGAATTTTTTTTTAGTCATTTGGAACAATATTTTTGACTTACTCTTTGAAAATGAAAAATAGCCGATTTTTTTTTTTGTAGCGGTCTAATGTACATATACAATTATAGCATCTCATTATACTCACAAGTGTTAATTTTATCCAGTAATTTGCAGAGCTCGTATAATTCAATTTGCGCGAAATCGGTCTAAAACCGTTTTTGTGATTTTGGTGGAATTCGATCGACTGATACTTCTTGAGGCAATTAATTTTTTTGGCCAAGTATAATACGATTTGATAATCAAGTGAGAGAGGAGCAGCAGTTTGTAATTTAATCACGGTAAATTTGTATAGCTATTCGTTACAGATTTCAGTAAAATTTATAATGTAGAATAAGTTTTGCTATGAAGAGAATATTTCATAGCACTGCAATTTTTGCCAAACAATAAATTGTTAGTTATTTAGAAAAATCTGTTTTCGAAAGTTTGGGTTTCGTTTTTTTGTTTTACAAATGTCTGGTTTTTTTCATTTTTAGTCTAGGTACGACTGTTATAAAAATAAATGTGAAAATATTGTGAGAAATGGAAAAAAATAAAAATATAAAAAAAGAAAGTCCAGAATACCGTAGAAGATGAAAAATTTTATTCAGAACGTGAATTTACGCCGATAAAATATAGTGGAAATTCCAATTCAAATTGGCACGCATACCGGGGACTTAACTGCCTGTCGCGTCCGGTTCGTCTGTCCCACAGAAAATTCTTTTGCACGTGATCGGGTAAATTAATTTCTATCGAGTCGAGGGAAGATGATCGTATACGTACGTATCCTTCCTGCTGGTGAAAATGACGTAGGGAATGTTGCGGAATTCCTTAGGGAATCGTACCAAAAGCGAACTGCAGACGTGAAATGTTTTTATAAAGAAAAGAAAAAAAAAAAAGTAAAAAAATAAAAAAAAAATAATCAAAAAATAGAAAGAAGAAATTCATTTCCCTTCAGCTCTTCACATCGGCGTTAAAAAAATTCATCAAAAAATACATATACATCTGTGGATTCCTACATCTAAGATTAAAAATTGTGACACGAAAGTTGGAAATTTTGTATTACGAAACTTTGAATCGCCACGAATGTGGTCAGCAGTATGATACCAACTTGGCATTTCGTGGATATCAGAATAGCGTACAGAATGCTACGTTTTGAAAGTAACGTTCCCTGAGGTATATCTGTAGCTGACCCTCAGGAGGGAGAATTGAGGGTCGTTGGCGTAACGTTGATGGCTCCGTGATCTTATCGAGCATCGCCACTCCGCTGGTCTCGCTGCTTCCACGTTTCCACATTTCCACCTTTTCACCCTTGCCCATCTCTTTTTACCGTTCCTTACCAACTTCCTCTTCTTCATTCTCTCTCTTTCTCTCTCTCTCTCTCTCTCTCTCTTTTTCTCCCTTTTTCCAAACCTTCTACAACCGCCAAGAACCGCCATTAACTACCAGCTACCAGTCCTTCTATCCGAGCATTAAAAGTTCGTTAGCGTTAGGTTCACTGTCACGTTTGCTGGGATACCACCTTCCCCAACCTCCTGCATCTCCTGAACCTCCGCAAAATGAAGATGCCGAGCGAATTTTGATTCCGAAAAAATTTTGTAGAGGGAGGAAAAAATTATGGAATAAAATGAAATGATATTTTCTTACTTATTTATCTACTGATGAAATAAGAATGCTTTTTTATGCATGTAATAGTATTAAATTTTGTTGTAAAAAAATTTGTTGAATTTGAGTGACTAAGGTACGTCTTAGTTTAAAAAAATAATCAATAATCATCGATAGTTAACAGGATGTAAAAATAAAAGCTTTATTCCAATGGCAAACTGTCTATATCTAACACCGACAGCAACGAAGCTGCTCGTGTCTGATTCTATCCGAGTCCGTTTGTTTCTAACTACGAAATATAGCTGTACAGAAGTAAGAGAAAGAAGAAGCAGAAGAAGGAAGAAAAAAGGATAGAGCCACAAGGAGTTCAAAGTTCAAAGTTCACATAGTCTGGAGAGAACAACAAAGTTTCACTAATGAGAGTGAGAGAAAGAGAGAATACTCGCTCTAGCCAGATATGTAACGAGCTTTTTTTTTTCTTTCTTTTTCTTTTTCTTTTTTTATACTGAAAATTCTTCTCGCCTTCCGGTCTTGATTTTTTCTTTTTTGTAGTGCCGTTGCATGCTGGTTGTTTTATTTCCGGTTCGCTACGTTTTCTAGATCTTATTATAACAGTTCAACCACTAATCAGACAGAAAAAAAATTGCCTATGTATCTTCTTTCGATGAGCAGTAGAAGTGAACCATCTTATCGCCACCTTAACGACCCTAACGATCCGAAGGGATTGCCTCCCTCTTAACCTTCGTTCGCCAGTTTTATCGATCTTTTTCGCATCTTTTTTCTTCTCCTCTTTTTTTTTTTTTGGATTAAAAATTTTTGATATTTTTTTTTTTTTAATTATCGTTACTCACTTCTTGTCACATGAAAATTTCATTGTCTATTTTAAGTAGGTTTGATAGTTAACGATGATCAGATTATCAAATTTTCTTAAATTAATCAAAATTTCTAAGAGATGATGACGATGTGCGTTTCGATAAAGAGTTTTCGAAGTGGCTTGTCAGCATCGAGTCATCTTCTCATTGGAGACGGACACGCCTCGTAAACATTAATAAAAGCATTGAAACGTCATTTCATTCTGGATCGTTAATAATCTGTGTATATGTATATAAGAAGTCGGTTCTTTATTATCGTCAATTAATCTCCCGGGAAATACTGTCCTCTTTCCGTCGTCTCTTCGCGTATATAATCATCGGTGAAGAAAGCCAATTTCTGCATTTAAAAGATAGAAAGAAAAGAAGAAGAAGAAGAAGAAGAAGAAGAATAAGAAGAAGAAAAAAATAAAAATAAATGGTTGAGTGCAATCGTAAAAACAGCTTCGGTATTTGCTGTTTCGCTTTCTATAGCTGAATTCTTTACCGCTGAAGAAACCAAAAAAGATTCATCCAACTTCTAGTATCTATTTATTTCTATCTTCTCTTCTTTTCAGTGAAGGGAATAGTAGATATTGTTTCAGTGAATTCAATTATCAACTGAATTCCAATATATCGATCGATACCCACTGATACATACTTAATTGTTTAAATATTCCTCCTTTTCGTTGCCTCAGTTTGGTCTCTGGTTTGGTTGGGTCGTTTCCGACCTACTGGATCAACAATGAATGTGGGTGGCAGGGGTTAAAACCTTGGAATATTTTGGCTAAGTAATCGCTTGAGGCAGCTAGGAACAAACCGGGTGCAAAAAGCCACGCTATGCATTGTCACGCCTGAGTTAATATTTGGCCTGGTAACGAATCCCCTGGGTTGCTGGTACCTACATTTTTTTTTTTTATCTTCTTTTCTTTTTTTCTTCTTTTTTTTTATTTGTCTTTTTTTTTCTTCATGTTATGTGAGTTACCTCCCGGCTAAATTTCTTCAAACTTTGGTGTAAATTTTTCTTTTTCTTTTTTTTTTTTTTTTTTTTATGGTATCGAGCCTTGTTTTCTTTTCGTTTAATTTACAAAAATTTTTTTTTTTATTTGATTTTTCTTTTGCGTTTCTTTCTCTCTTTGCCCCGTTTCATTATTATTTTATCCCATCCCCTAGGCCACTGTGTTTTTATAATTAAAGCTTGGATTCAAAAATATAATTTTTGTTTCAACCTCTTTGACACTCGATTCTGACTCAATTTTCCTCTTTTTCATTTTGTATTATTATTATTATTATTATTTTTTTTTTTGAGGCTCATTTTCAATCTACAGATTACATCCGACTAGTGTATAACATAAATTCGTTTTTTTGATTCAGTACAGCATCGTCAGCTCTCTTGTCATCCTGTTACTAAAATTATTCAATCACAATTAACGTTAATAGTACGTCGTTGATTATGGGGGGAAACTATTGATGAAGCAACAATAGTCAAATCATCACTAACTGGGAATAATAATAATAATAATAATAATAATAATAATAATAATAATAATAATAATAATAATTTGGCTACAGTATAATCCTCAGAATTGACTTTACGGTTTATAATTTATTCCAAAACTTCGTTACGCACAGATTGAAAATTGTTCATCGAAGAAATTAATATGGATATTTCGTTTTATTTGAAAATTATCTATACATATCATCAGTTTTACCTTAAATTTCGGTAATATTTTATTTTGTAGCATGTGTCTACAGATAATCATCTGAATTTCAAGTATTCAGGACACTTTCTCGGAGATTACATTGTTCTTTTTTTTTTTCCATGGATCGTAGAACAATGTTGACTCATTTGAATTATAAGTTTTAATATCTTAAATAATTAAAGCTTGATCAGATATTTTATTGACAGAAAAAAAAAAAAAATGAAATCAATGACTCGATTGATTGTAATAAAAATTCATTAATTAATCAATTAATTAACCATCTTTATAATCGATCAACTTGAATTGGGATTATTGTTGTGTCATGACACGTATGGTTCACTTCAACCGATAAACTACCCGTATCATTTCCTACGGGTATGTGATTAGCGAAGTTCTAAATTTTGTTTAACTTTGAGCCCCATCGATTTAGGGGTCTATCAAAATCTAATCGATAGTTGAACAATCATTGAACCACAAAACATCTGCAAGTCAGCCAGCTATCCGTTTCACCTCGTTAATTGACACTAGAGTGAAGGCTTCATAAAATTACAATCCCTACGGGTTCCACACTTCCTGCAATCTTCCGAAGCAATACCGATGATTGGATTTTGAGCCTTGAGGTGTAGCAAAAATAGATGAAATTTTGTCTCTTTTCAAAATAAAATATTAAACAAACCTTCAAGATAATGTGAAAAAAATTTAGTTTTAATTATTAAACCAGTTTTATTTTTTTCTGTTTTAGGTAAGTTCAGAAACTCTGTAACACAAAACTCAAGACTGATCGTGAGTATATATATTTATGCATATCTCTGTCAGAGAGTCTAGGAAAGTGAAAGAACGAGTGATTAAGTTTATTATTGGTTCTCATGGCCTTTGGAAGTAGATTTTTTTTATTTCCTTACTGGTTGTTATATACCGTTGTTAATGCAACGGTTTCAAATCATCTGGAATTATTCTCCAGACAATTCCGAGTGAATTATTGTACCACTTTGTTTTTTTTTTTTTTTTTTTTTTACTTATACTTCGTAGTTCAAGTAAAAGAAGAAGAAAAAAAAGGAGAAAATTGAACCTCTTTCGGGCCTGGAGTTAGTGGCGAATTAATTCTGCGGTGGTTCTATCTCTTGGCCCTTGAACTATGAATAAGTTATCCCCTTAACCCGTGCACGAAATCGTGATTGGTTAATTTTGTAATTAAATGTCGGAATTAGATAATGAAAAAAAAAAAAAAAAAGAAGAATAAATAATAACAAAATAACCCTTATAAATCAAAATAATATTTTTTTTGAATTATTTTTCGGATTAGTCATAATTGTTTATGGTTGTTAATAAATTACTGTAATTACTACAATTAACATGGATAATCTGTCGGATCGTTGCAGATGATAACGTTCGTCATTACGTGGTGAATTCATTAACATAATTTCTAGGTCAGCATTCGAGACTGGTGGGTAGGTAGTCAGGCTTTCGTGTAATTCATTTGATTGTTAACTGCTCCAGCTCCGGTATTCTATATCGAACTGACGCTTCCCACGTTTAATTAATTGATATACCTATATATACATTTCCTATCTCATAATGTACTTACCTATCTACTTCGACTCGTATATAACATGCTCTTTAGATTTTTACCGGTTTGTGACATCGTGTAGCTCATTGAGAGAAGATCAGTAATTAAAAAATAAAACCACATCCCATCGACTATATAAATTTGAAATTTGATAATTTGATCTTTAAATTTATTAATTTGAGTTTAGTTGAGCTTTTTTTTTCGTATTTGATTAAGTACGTGTGTCTAGGTGATTAGGAAAATTGACTTGTATACTTATAAATACTTGGTTGGTGTTTTTTATTAAATGAATAAATTTTATGCCAACGAGAAGATTTTTATACATTTTTTTTTTTTTTTTTTGTAATATTGTAAATGAGCTGTTCATGAAGGCTTCTTAATGTTAAAGCCGACAATAATTTATTGAGAAACGATATTACGGCGTGGGCTGCACTTGTCGGGTTCGTAATTATAATTAATGATCTTCTGTATCAGAGGAGCAAAGGGGAAAGAAGGAAAGAGAAAAGAAAAGAAAGGGGGAAAAAAGGAAGTGAGAGAAGAACAAAAAAATAAAAAATAAAAAAATTTTAAGTGAAAGTAAGATTGCCGACGACGCTTCTTACGATATTAGTTGGTATACGAAATTGAATTTATAAAGACTGAAAATAACAAAAAACTAAAGAATAAAAAAAATAAAAATAACGAAAAAAATCGTCTTCTCTTATTCGCTTGTGGAAAAAAACCTATACATTTACATTTACCTTGCGTTACCTTGAATACCCTCGGCTCCCGTTTTGCGAGTAAAGTGAAGCTTACCTTATTTAAGCTGATAGCGGTTGGTTTTTTCGACGTAAAATTAATTATTATTCAAGCTTCTTTATTTTTATAATTTATGACTGAATTCTTCTTTTTTTTTCTTCTTCTTCTTCTTCTTTTTTTACGCTTTATTTTACCGGTGTACCTCCTTACCTGTATATAATATGGCAAGGACGCAAATCTTTATCGCGTTATTTATTCACTCGTCAGAAAGTATTCGGTGAGATTTAATTTACATTTATTTTCGAAATTTCAGTGAGAAAAAGGGAGACGCAATTACTTGCGGAATTTCCTTCCCATTTTTATTTTTTTTTTCTTACGACAATTCACTCGATTTTCATTAATTAAGAAAGAAAAGAATAAAAAAAAAAAAAAAAATTTATCCACGGCTTATATTTTCGATAATAATGGCTCAGCTGAAACTTGCGAATCGTTCAAAAGACTAGAAGATTACCTAATCATGAATATAATTAATTGATTGATCGCAAATGATGCATATTATTGCTTTGACATGTATTTTAATGCTACCAAAGCGTTTAATGAATCGAAATTAATATCCATACGTTCCGAATATGGAATATTTCATTTAAATTCAATTTCATTGAGTTTCAATCAGCCTGAACAGGTATAACTTAGAGTTAGTTTATTCATGATAATATAAAAATTTTAAAAATTTAACAAACATCTTTTCTCATCATAAACTTGTATGAACAAAAACGTGATTGATTTTTAATTGGGTTCGTATCGTTGTCGGTTATAATCGAAAAAAAAAAGTAAAGAAAAAAAGAAAATAAAAAAAATTTAAAAATCTAGAATAATTAGTCCGAACTTTGATCACGTAACATCTCAACAATTTTAATTAGATCTGCAACAAATATGACGCAGAAATTTTTTTAACTTTAATTAAAGTTAGAGAGTGATTATAATTTTGATTAAGAATTTATTTTAATACTGCAAACGGGGGATGCAAACTCCACTCTCCATTTATTCATCAATATCAAATTTTCATATTGATTATGACTGATAAGATTCCCACCGATTTGCTCAAAACATATCATTCGAAAATCGGAATTCAGAATTCAGTAATATTAATGAATTTTTTTTTTTTTTTTTTTTTCACTTTTACTCGTCTGTACATGTACCACCCTTTATGCATTTACGTCTGATATAGATTTGCACAAGTGGCACGTGGTCACAGTTTGCGGGATTCAAACGGTTTACTTTATGATCCGTTTATAGAGGAAGCAATAAAAATTGTTATTCCTGTGTCGTTGGTGTGGAACACCGACCATAACACTGCTTGAGCTAAAGCGTCGAGTGGGTCAGGGCTACCTCTGAGATGATCTCGTTTTGAAGTATGTAGTTCTGAACAATTGAATGGGATCCGTTGAAGAAAGAAAGAAATAAAAAATCTTATGCATTCCATAAAATTTTGAAAAATGAAAAACTAATTTCTGATTATATACAGCATAACATAATCTTGTCTAATTTATTTCCACCCATCACGAAGTTTTCATCTATTAACCTCTTACCCAAATAATTTATACAAATTATGCATCACAGAGATTTTTAACGGTTCAATATATCAAATATTTTTTCTTTTTTATGAAACCGCATCGATTGATCTGATCAACGCATTTAATATTTATGCAAGAATTCGTATATCGTATATACTTTTCTTGCCTAACGAAGTTCTCCGTAATTCTGCAATGGTCAATTAATGTCACGTGATTTTGGCGTCATTATTGAATGACCTTTTCAACGTAAAACTCAATCCAAACATGTCTACGCTTTATCATCATTCAGAATTGCTAATATTAATGTCATTAACAGAACCGGCCAGCCTTGCAAATATATTTTAAGGTCATATGTCGACTTGTCATGCGTTTCTTATTGCTGCACCTTCTAATCGTCGACATATATAATTCCATAGCTAACCAACGTCTGCAGAATCAATTATCGTTACAAACGAAGAAGAAGTTTCGCGTTGATTTAACTGCGAATAAAAATTTCATAAGAAAGTTATGATTTTTTCATTATATTTATCATTCGTGCAGTTCTCGATCTCACATAAGGAAAATAGAAACAGTCACGTTGGCTCTATGTACTCCACATTTGAATGCTACGTGTTAGTTGAACTTCATGAGCTTGGCATCAGTTATTTCTCGTATCTATTCTGCGTGCTCTGGATCGCATGAAAATTGCAATTAATTATTAAAAGGTCGTAAATATTCTCGAAGGAAATTACAAGAGATGTATATTCGATGATATCTGCAAAGGAACAATTTATCCAGTAATTAAAGGCTTGAAAAAAAAAAAAAAAATGAATGGCTGACCTTTAGTCTGCAGAAGAAATCAGGAAACTGTATGAGAGTCGATGATTAGATTACTAAAGTTGATTAACTGTTGGAGCAATTTCGAATCCCGGAAGTGGAATGAACAGGGTGACAATCTTGATCAAAATCGTTGACCATATATCTTGTTAATTTAGTTTATTGTTATACCAGGGTAAGGTGAGCGAGATATAAGTCGGAGTTAATTCGATTATCTTTTGTTAGTTGGACTTTGGTGGTAGTTGTGGTAATGAAAATTAACTTGGTTATTCTCATCGCGTCCAAACGTCGAGCGTCGATCTTTTACTCGCACGTGAAGGACCTTTGGGATGGGCTGAGAAAATCTGAACCTATTTCTGATTTCCACGTGATACGCTTGGGGAAAGCTATATATCAGGTAGAAGAGCCTCTGCTGCAGACTCCAAAGCGATATTCTCTGCTTTCCTTTATCTTTCTTTCCCGAAGCTTTTTCTCCTCCTCCCACTCCGTATCCTCCGCATCCTCTTTTTCATTCTTCATTTCTTTCTTCTATTACACAGGAAAAAACGAATAAAAGAAGAAAAAAAAAAAAAACTATAAAGAAAAATTCCCACCAAGACTCACTAATTCATTTTCCAATTCTCGTTTCTACCTCCTTGATTGATTTTCTTTTATTGTCAAAACTACAATTTACGGATTTATCATCGGATTTAGTTCGCATCGCGTAGAATAATACGAACTACGGGATCGGGTTAAAGTTCCAAACGGTCGAAGGTCTAAACTCCGAAATTTGAAATTCACGCATGAAACCCCGTGCCCGCTCATTAAATTTTCGAACTTTGACGTTTCTATAAATTCTAAATCGCCTCGAATGAATTCGTAATTTTGACGAATCGATATCTCCAACATTCGGCACTTCGACATCTCCGTCCTCGGGCTACTAATTTTCTCTGTATTATCAGAAGTTCTTTACTTGCAAAACCGGGACTAACACCTACTATAAGATAAAAGTTAATGGGATAAGTTATTGCGAGTTAAAGTGAAATTATGTCTGCCAAATTGTGTCATCTTCGTACCCACCCATCTACCTACCTAACCATCTACTCCATACCCTCTGGCATCGTCCTCCTGGTCCCTTTGTCTTGGAAGGGCAAGTCGTTTGGTACGTTTATATAATACGATGATATATATTGTGCTACGTGCCGAGGTTGGGTCGAGGTTGAGTTATGTTAAGAGACCCAGAGGAAGGAAGAAGATGAAACATATCCGGTGAAAAGAACATCTCGAAGGAGAGCAACGAGATATGAGGTGGGTTTGGCTGGCTGGCTGGCCGGGTTGCAAGGTGTACCTAACTCATGGTAGAGGAATTTTCTTAAAGAATTCATTAAACTAATGAAATTTATGCGCAACACTGCCGCACCCTTGGTCCCATAGAACAAAAACGTTGATATATTTCCCCGTTAAAAGTAACTCGAAAGAATTTTCACCACCGTTTTTAAGAGCTGTTTAAACCATGGCTTTAAAGTAGCTGATACCTTCCCTTGGCTTTTAGGTAAATTTTACCATTTCTTTCTTTTTTGTTTTCTTTTTTTTTTTTTTTGTTCCGTTTTCTCTTAGTGGAACTTAATAATTAGCTTCGGTATAATTTCGCTATTAACTTTTTCGAATAATTTCGAACTCTTTTAGTTAGCTAAAAAGAATGAGATTTATAGCCTAGCTAGCTGAGAGAGATAAAATCGTAGCTATACAGTATTTGAGAAAAGAAATTACGTGATTTTATTTATTTTTCACACTGAACGTTAGAAGAACGCTTTTGGGTTGTCACGTCGCTTCGCGTCGCGTCGCGTCGTCTACTTTATCTCTCCTCGTACATAACCTTTGAGGTCATGATATTTTCCGAATTCTGACAGTTAGCTTGAGAGAGACACACGACACCTCAGTATCAGCCTCAAAGGACTCATTCAAGACGTTGAAGAAACAGAACATATCTCATCTTTTTTTTTTTCTTCCTAGACTGAACGAGAGGCGTATGAATATTAAAATCTGGAAAAGAAGTAAAAGCTGAAAAATCTACCGCGACGACAAAGAGGGATGTGACCCAGATTATATACCCCTGAAAAAAAAACAACAAAAAAAAAAAAACGAAGAAAATATTACATCATTTTTTTTTTTTGATTTTTTTTTGTTTTTTGATTTACGTTTAAATGAAATTTCAACAATTATATTATCTCGAAATTGGATCATTTTAATAGCAAGCAAGTACAAGTCTGTATTTCAGTTGACTTGAGGTGGTTCTGAATTTTGGTTGAAATTTATGAAGATTAGAAGTTCAGTAGGAATCGAGTATGAGAGCGTTGGATCTGTCACTTTGGCTTTGAATTGTTCCTTGTAATCTTCAAGAAATTTTGGTGCTAGAGTTTGACACCCAAGTTGTCAAAGTCGTCATCATCAGCCCTCCATTGTCTGTGATTCTATATATTTCCTTGAGAACTCGGTTGGGTTGAACTAAATTGTATATGGGTATAAAGAGAGAGAGAGAGAGAGATGGCGAGGTAGAGGAAGAGGGGGGTTGTCAAATTGTATAATATTCTATTGTGTATTGTAACACCGTACGGTATTATACCTACATGTATTAAATATAGTAAATGAAAATGGAAAAAAATGAAATTTAGGGTTGAGGATTGAAATGCAAAAAAGATGAACAAATTTTGTTTCTTTTTTTATTTTTTCTTTTTGTCAAACTTGAATGGAATAATAAAAAAAAGAGGTTAAACAGCGTCCTGCAAATTGTGAAGCTCCAAATTGGGCTGAAAGAAAGAGAGAACGAAAAAAAAAACTATAAAAGAGAAGAATAAAATAAAAAAAAAAAAAAAACGAAACTGGCACTAAAAACCCCTCGTTAAATAAATGTTCTCGAAAATTATACTCCACAGATATTAACGTGAAATCATAATGAATTTTTATATTCTGCTATTTTTTTTTAACTCTTTTCTGTGTGGGTGTGTGTTTTATTTTTTGTTTTTTTTTTTCATTTTTTTTCCTCTCTCTTCCTTCCTTCTTTCTTCCTTTTCTTCCCTCGTCGTTTTAACTTCCTCATTGGTGGGCTGGGCTTAAGCTATACAAAATCGAGCTTGGAAAATGTGCGGCTAAACATTGCGTGAGAAACGCGAATGGCGGCAAAGGCGTTATTCCAAAATGATTCATTTCGCGAGTAACTCTCGTACGAGTTATATCTGAGCAACCACTCCGTCTATACAGATCCAAAAAAAAAAAAAATAAAAAATAAGAAAAAAAGAAAGAATTATATTCATTTTGAATTTCTACTCATTTCTTATGTACATCTTATATATTTATTTATTTGTATATTTTCTACTTTAAATATATTATGAAATTTTTTAATTTTTCGATCTTCATAGTTTGAAATAAATTTTTTTTCAGACTGTACATAGGAGGGGTTGATATTAGCGCACGCGGGCGCGAATCGAGTCAATGGCTTAATTTCTTCCCCGTGTTTACACGTATAACGATATATGTATACATATATATGTATATTATGTATATATGTCGCGTGAATCGTGGCAGTTATTTTTTTTTTTAATTCATTTATTTATCATCTGTCATTTTTAATTAAAAAAATAAAAAAATTATCAGTGACATACGAACGCGTTAAAGAGCTGCGGGACACCCCCAAAAAAGCGCTCGAAAAACGATTGACTGACCAATCGCGTACTAGTATCTAATTTTTTTATTTTTTAATCAAGCAAATAATGTTCAGAGATGGAAAATACGTATTTTTGACTCAATTATAGAGGGCGCAACATCTGCAAAAGGTGCGAATACGGCTAGAAATAGACAGAATTTGATCTTTCCATATCCAATGCCATTAAAAATTTGTTTGTTAATTGGTTAAAAATAATGATAAAGATGAAAATGAATTTTACATGTTCAACTGGTAAGAAAACTTCATTAAAACTCTTTTTGGGATCTCCTAGTGGGCAATAATAAAAAGAAAAAGGAAAAATTTGACGCAGTGACGAAATACCTCTGACGCGTATTTCGACCCATTAAGAGTCATTCCAAGGGGTTGTCGATCCTTAAATTTGTTAAAAAACGTATATTTCATATCTTTCAATGATATTGAATTGATTAAAAAAAAAAATTACGAACTAGCTAGTACGCGATTGGTCACTACATGGTCGAAAACCGGGGGTGTCTCGCAGCTCTATTAAACCACATATGAAAATCTTCTTCAATATAAAAACTCCCCCTGCAGTTTAAATGATAAGAAAATAGATAAATAAATTAAAAAAAAAAAAAAAAAAAGACACGTTACTAGTTACAATTATTTTATATTGTACTGATACTACATGTATGTACATACATACGTATAAGATACGACGTGTGAAAGTTAAGACGTGAAAGCAACGTCACGTTATAAATTTTAATACGCATACCTACATCAATTTAAATCTACCGTTAGAAGTATACTACAAATGGATATATACCTCGTATATTGTATATTGTATACCTTATGCACAATTAAATTATTCGTCCCACGATACGGGGGGAATTGGGAATGTGAAATTTGCATAATTAAAACAACTAAATCAAAATAAATGTAATACAAAAATCGTTATTACGTACGTAGTTAGAGGATTCGGTATATTTCTAATCCACCATCACATTCACTCGATATAACTTCACATACTCTAAATTTAAATTTATTCCTTCAACGAACCTTCCATGGTTTCATTAACTAAAACAATAATTAAAAAATTTCTTTAACGTTAAAAATCTAACACATTCACACATGAAATTCATATGCCTTTTTTTTTTTTTTTTTTGAATCAATTTTTTAACTTGAAATTTTTTATCATTCGCTTGATATAAAGTCCTTCATTTTTATAAAATTGATCTGGTATAATATAACGGGGGTATAATGGTGCTGCGGGGGGATGCTGAATCGGATTTACAGTCGAGTTATCCGATGTCGAATTGTCCTCGAGAGAGAAGCAACCGACTATCGACTGTATAATCCTGTACAGTTACTAAGCTTATCGGAATAATCATGGGTCAATTGCATTCATCCCAGACCGGTCGTCTACGACGAGTAATGGAATAAAATAACAGGGAATTATCTCCCTCGGGATGAAATTGTGATAAGCAGAATTAATTGCTCTATAATTATACATGATGACGACCTACAGTATCTGCGGAAAGAGAAATAGAAGAAAAAGAAACGAAAATAGAAGAGAAGAGTAGAGAAGAGAAATGGGTATTGCCTGAGTGGATACTCGCCATTATATAGACATAGGCAGGTATAATTCCGAGTATCGTTCATGAATTTTGATGGAAACCTTTGACGTAGAATTCTTCTTTCTCCTTTCCATTCTTCCTTTTTCTTTTTCATTCTCTTCTTCATTTCATCTTCGCGTTACACTAAACTGCATTTTCTCAAATATCTATACTCGCAAAAGTAATCCAAAGTTTAATAGAGTATGCAGAAATATTCCCAAAATAATTTCACCGATGGTTTGAATAATTTTTTTTTATTTTTTTGAGGGCTAAAACGTAATGGGTTTTTATTTTTTCCTTTCGAATTTGATTTAACGATTATAAATCGCCATTGAATTTAGCGAGAAAAGTTTGTTGCACCATATACTTTCATAGGTGAAACATTTTATAGGGTAAAACAATTTTTCTTAATTTTTCAAACACCCAAAGCGAAAGGATGTAACGAAGACGAATGAACGTGTGCAACTAAATCCCACAGATCACTACGCGGACTAAACCTCAGCAACTTGTTGGTTTTTCTTTTTCTTTTTATAACTTTATTTTCCTTTTTTTTTTTTTTCAACACTTATCGTTAGTATCACGGGATTTCGTAATATAGTACGCCTGTCGCCTCAAAGGGTTTAAAATTGAGATCGATTACCACAAGTTTATATCGTTCAGCTTCAATCACAGTTACATCTGCAGACCCGAGACGAATAAGGATCGAGTAGAAAACGGAGTAGAAAACAGCCATGAGAAACCCTGCGTTTCAGGAATTGAAAAATGAATCACCGTAGCTCCTGCGCTTTCAGTGAAAATTTTTAAAATTATTTATCTCAAAACTGTTATACGTTTACAATGAAACGAAAATAAAACATATAACAAGAAGTATCAAAATTGAGAGATCTAAAAAAATGAAAAAAAAAAAAAAAAAAATTGATCAGATCCTGGACTAGGGACATGATTTTTCACAATTTCCTGAAAAAACTTTTTGTGTTTTATTTCCAATATTTTAAGGTCCGTAATCATGTCAATTTTTTAGATGAGAGTTGATTAAACGGGCTAACGCAACACAATTAGGGTAGGAAAGATCGAGGTTAAAAATGAAATTTTTTTGTTATTGGAGGTAGTACGTTTCTCCCTCATATTAAATTCCGTTTTGTTATTTATTTATTTATTATCATTATTGTTTATTATTATTATTATCATTATTTTTATTTTCGTTTTTGTTTTTCATCCCCCTTTTATTCGAGGCTTTTGTTATTGCAGTTTTATTCAGCAACGCTTGCTTGTTAACTAAATTAATAGAACGCAATGCCCATGGTTATTACACCTACGCGAATGATAAAATATCGGATGGCCGAATTGCAAATTCCAACAATGCGAGAAAACCGGGCCAAATTTTGCCCCTGGGGGAAGGTGGAGAAAATTTACCGGTTATGACCTCGTAATGAAATACAATTCGCGTCAACTCTAGAGCAAATTTTGTCAATTAGGTGTATTAAATATTCCACATATATCTCTCTTTCCGTTTTTTTTTTTTTTTTTACTCCAAAATTTCATTAATTTTATCAACATACATCTTTCACCGATAAATTCGTTCCAAAAATTTCGTGAAAAAAACAAAAATTATTTATTTTACCATCGTAAAAAACAAAAAAAAAATATCATCAATACTGTAATGGTTCAAAAAGATCATGAACAGAATTTGGATTCAATTTTTCGATTTTGTGAAATTGGAAATTAAGCACATGTAAAATTTTTTAACTTTTTGTTGCTCCCATTCTTATTGTGATAAAAACCATTTACTCAAATATGTAACCGTTATATACCACATGATATATTATAAGTGTATATGTATATATACATATACATATACATATACATATACATATATATATATATATATATATATATATATATATATATATATATATATATATATATATATATATATATATATATATATATATATATACACTCGAACATTTTGTGTCTCCTTGCACATATCTCACTGCAGCTGTCGTGAATTTTAAGCATCGTTTTACGTGACGCGAATAATGATATACGTATAACGACCTATCATTTTTCGTTAAAAATTGAGTTACAGTACCGTCGTATTTTATTTTGCATACCAATTGCAGCAAGAATTATTACAACAATACTGATCGTTATTATAATAACGATTATCAAATTTCCTAGAGTGATATAAGCACGTGAAGAGAAACTAGATCAATTATAGATATACATACTATATATATTTGCAAAAGAAGAAAAATAAAAAAAATAAAAATATATGAAACTGTGACCACTTCGAATTTGGAATCCAAATTGTGCGGTTAGAATAGTTCTGGCAGTAGGTTATCGGAATTTGAATCACAAAGTTGACGACACTTGTACATACCTACCCTGTTACGAAATAACAAAAATGGAAAGTGCGAAGGGTTGAGAGGGTGGATAGGGTAGAGTTACATATAGTTACCCACATATATGTATACATATACAGAGTAGTGAAAATGGTGTCTGGTCTGGAAATGGTGAGGTTTTACTTCGAGTGGAAAAAGGGGGGTAGAATTGGTTGGCCCCGTTGAGCAAACCAGGGAATGGGTGGGTCGAAGGGCAAATGGGGATAGGAATAGGGAGCGAGGATTTAATTTAAACTCCAAACAAATAAAACAAAAAAAAATAGAATAAAACAAAAAAAAAGAGAGAGAGAGAGAGAGGGAAGAGCAGAACAGAACAGAACACATCGCCCACGTTTGAATTGCGCATCCCAGAATATTTTATTTAACGTAGTTTTTTTTTTTTTTCATTTTTTAACTTTATTTTTTTTTTTTGTGAAAGCCTTGCTTGGGGGATTCCCTTCTCTTGTATTTTTGTCACGAGTTTCAGGCCCACCAAATACGAATTCTGTCATGAAGGGACGTACGGATGAACAGACCGCGCTGGACCGCCATATGCGTTATTTAAAGTAATTTCATCCGCCTTTTTTTTCTATTCTTTGATTTACTCAATATTATTTTTCTATTGGTTTTATCTCATCCCTTCAAGATAAGGAATTCACAAAATCATCTTCGGTTGATAAAATTCCAGGCCAAATCGTCCGTTGCTATTTTTTTTAAAAAGGAGTTACAAATACAAAAACATAAAACAAAATAAAAAAATTGCCACAAATTGAAATAAAACAGTCTATAGATACAAATCGATGATTTAATATTCCTCTTCATTTAATTCCATATGATTTCATTTTCAATTAATATTTATTTCTTTTTCCTGTACATACACTGCGGGTACGTATTGCGTCGAAGGGTTTATTCTACTCGATTGCAAGTCACGTGCCCGCAGGAGATTTTAATAATTGAATTCTATGGAAGTATTTTTTGTTTTTTTTTTTTTTTTTTTTATTTCGCTTTTTAATTTTTGTAAACGCATATTGGTATAATTTTTTTGTTATTTTTTTTTTCTCAGTTTTCATTTTCGTTTTTAACAAATATTGCTTTTTTCTTTTTTACTGCCAGTTAGTATTTCGATGTGGCAGTATCGAATCCAATACCCGTAGCTCATCTCAATAAACATATATTTACTTATAATAATAAGAATTTTAATAATATCCAATGAAGTTGCTTTTTTCACCCTACACCAACAATTTATTTTATTATTATTATTCATTCCTATTTTTTTTTTTTTTTAGGTTTTTTTTGTGACATTTACTTTTTTTTTCCACAGGGTTATATTATTTTATCACCGTACGTAATCCACTTTCACGTTGGCCTCATTCTGTCTCGTCAATTTCAACGTACTTAACAAGTATTAGTCTCTCATCGTGTATATAATGCCATCGTCGCATTAGGCAAATGTGCGCCCAGGCGAATTGATGGTACAAACGCGTCAACGGCACTCAAAGCTCTCTAGCCCATATGAGGATATTTTATTTTCGTTTAAAATATAATTAAATGTTGGTCTTTCATCTTCTGTTTTTTTGGTTTTTAATAATAATTCGATACAAAAATGTACGTGTATATATATATTTTCATATAGGTATGTACGTAGATCAAGTTAATATAAAATTTCGTTTCATTCCATAAAATAAAATAAAATCAATTCAATTTTTGATTTTTATTTTTAAATATTTAGTTGATGGTATTTGGTTAATTTAGCAAAATATACATTTTGTTGATTCAGATAAATCGATGTATAATTATTCCATTATCTATGTAGACTAATATATTTTTGACCAATTCGAACCAATCGAACCGATTCTACAACAAATATCCATTTAATTAAAAAAAAAAAAAAGAAAAGAAAACAAAATGAAGAAAAAAATTTGCCTGACTGTGTGGCGATGCATGAATTTTTTCTAAATCAAACAGAAACTTTCTTTGAGTTTAACGCTTTCATTGATATACCTATATGTAGATATATATAACTACTCAATTATAAGTACATACATACGTACGTTGATACATACGTATCTCACGAAACACAATTTTCAACTAATCTCAACTGACACGAAGAGAGTTTACATATACCTATGTGGTACATCTACCTAGAGTTCGAATGGTTGTACTGGAAATTGCCGTTATATACCAACCAATACACTAAATCGAATAATTGTCGTATATGTGTCGGTGGTGACCGAGTTTCAAACGCAAACGAGTCGTTATCCTTTACTCTGTTATTTTATCATGAAAACGATAGAGTTGAGCGGATTAAAGATGTTTTTTTTTTTTTTTTTTTTTTTTTTGTATGACAGGTAGGTACGTAGATACATAGATACCTACCATAAGCAAACGCAAAAAAAAAAAAAAGAAAAAAAAAAAAGAAACAATCTGGTTTGACTATTCAATTCGTTTTCAAATTTATCGTATACAGTTCATTGAGGCTAAGTACTTCATGACATTTAGATACTTAACTCGCCAATTTCCATCTGTCGACGTAAATGTATTTAGTGTTTATACCTTATAATATTTAGTTATTAGGTAATATATTCATTCGAAATGACATCGATCAATTTTGTATTATGGATGTTCTACTTTAGATTTGAAAAATAATGCATTACCAGCTACTATAGCTATATCTATACCATCCTATCTGCGGTCGATTCTTTCACATCATCGATCGATCATAAGCATAAAGCCGGGGCTGTCGCCGTCGCGAATGCTCCGAGGAAATCGAGAAATAAAAAGACGAAAAAAAAAAAAAAATAATAAAAAAGAAAAGAAAAAAAAATAGGAAGAAAAAAAGGAATAAGTAAACCGAACGAGATTCTCTGGGTTTTGTCTAACGGACGATGGAGGGTGAGAAATGGGATCGTTCTGGATTCATCCCTGTAGACGAAAATCGAGGGTGGAAGGGAGGAACGCCGCGATGTCGAAGTCTTGAATCTCAATTTCGATTACCTATGCACGAAAGTGTGCTGTGGTACGAGTGGAGGTAACACTCTCGGCAAGTGTTGTGCCCCATGGTGTAAGAGAAGAGAAAAGAGAAACTAAGGGAAGTAGAGAGAAGAGAAGACAAGAGAAGAAGAAGAAGAAGAGTCCAGGCCGTGTCTGTCCTCCGCGGGATTGATCGTCCCGATTGAGTTGAAACCCGTGTGTATTCCGTTAAACATTTACTACCCAGTCTTGCGGGAGCCCTTTTCGTGGTCCCATGGCGAACCTCGGGAAACTCAGGAACCAGTCGCAACCAGATCGCTTCTTCCATCTCTAGCACATCGTCTACGTCTGATAGGATTTTCTTTCTTACCCCTCGCATACGATCCTCGACGTCCGACAACGAAATCGACGACATGCAAAATTGGTCTTGCTACTTTTGGTATGGAAGAAACTCCCATCTGGTGACTAGGGTGATTTTGCTTCCTGCCATCCCACGTTCTCTTCTCTTTATTCTTTTCACGGTACAAAGTTCTAACGGACTAAAAACATAAAAAGATGAGAAAAAAAAAAAAAAAAATAACTTGATATAAATAAGTGAAATATGAAGAGCAAAGAGCACGACGAAAATGAGATAAAAGGATCAAAAGTTTCGTACACTTTTATAGGTATGGTATGTATATGTTTTATGTATGTACGTACAGACCTGCACATTAATGGTTTGAACATGAACGTAGCTGCGCTCGAATTTTCGAATCGTGAACGTGGACTCAATTAACCAGTCGACGAGTAAATACTTCGTTCGAGAAATACGCGTATGCGCTTACAACTTCAAGTCGTTCAAACAACATTGTTCATCTGTTTTGACGCGCGTTTTGTCTGCTAAACGTCGACTGTGGACGCGTGGCGGCGCTAGTAGAGTTAAGTCCATGTTCAATGACGCTAATTTATGCATAATTAATGTGCAAGTCTGTACCTATATGGTTATAGTTGCAAATCGTTGTAAGGATTTTTCTTTCTGTGAAATTGATCTGTAATGATTATTTTACAATATCTTTAATCAAAATTTCAATATCTACATGGTTTGTATTTTATTGAAAAGTGTGCATCGCGTGTTAATTTAGATCCTGTACAGGTCGCAGATATACTGGATAGATACATTTACTTACGAGGGGATATTTTTTTGTCTATATATTCATTTGTACAAATTTCATCATGGTTAGAATTATTGCAGAAGGCAAGTGATAGAAAATTGAAATTTTCCATTTTCGATTAAAAGTGTCTTTTAAGCAGCTAGAGGTGAAATGCGATAAGTCCAGACAGTTAGATGTAATATAACGTCAGATCGTTAGGTGACCACGTTGTTTTTCTTTTCCGTTTTTTTTTTTCTTCTTGTTCTACTTCCTCTTCTTTTTATTATTTTTCTTTTTCTTCTTCTTCTTCTTCGAGGTTTTATCCCGCAAAAAATGTTATCTTTTCTTCATTTTTATGAGGGTGGTGGATTATTGTTGAAATAAACGATAAAGGCAAACAAGAAAACGATCAAAAGTTTGTTTGCAGAAGAAAATTGTGTTTAATCGACTACCTGTGCACAGGTAGGTAGGTAGGTAGGTATTATGGTACAAGGTATGTGGAGTATGGTATATATAAGCACATCGTGGGCGTTAAGTTTTCCGCGTGTGTTTTACTATACCGTTGCGTACTAAATTCTGTCTCACTGAACTTGTACCAAAGTTCTTCAGTACAGTAAAGTAAGAGAGAATAAGCTACTGTTGCATTATACATAGATATACAAAGCAGCTTGCGTTAGACGGTTCTGTTTTATCTCTAAATAAATTTAATTAAACAGCTAGCGGAAAATCCCACTCCCGGAAATTGAAATTAGACACTTGGTTTCTTGCTGTTACCATTATTTCCCAACCCTCGGTAACGTCTTTTACGTATTTCCCGTATTTTCCATCTCTTACGTCTCTTATACTTGAGGCTTCGCTCTTCCGCATTTCCGCTATCGTCTCTTTTATCTCGACGCAGTTAAAGCTTTGGATGCAGTTTTAGATTTTACTCGGATTACAGCATCCAGTTTCCTATTTCTATACACCTACACCTATACCTACAACTATTCCTCTGTACTTTTCTCCAAGAATGAAAATAGTCTGATAAAGTTTAAAACTTCTTTTATTTGAAAATAAAATCAAATAAAATTAAATAAAATGAAAGAAAAATTTTCTTTCAAATATTATTCAAAGAGTATCGTGTACGAAGATTGTTCGTTGAACAGTCGGTGAATAAGCTCATTATCATTTAATCGGATTGATTTTTCCACGGCTTCTTAGTCAAAGACTGATGAAAGACTCGTTACTCTGTGTGAATAAAACGAGGGGTTGTCTGATCGGTGAAGAATTTTTTTTATGTTTATTTATGAAGGGGTTTTGTTTTGTTTTGTTTGTTTTTTTTCTATCTTTTTTAGTTTTCGTTTTTTGATTTTTTCTACATCATACAACACGCCAAAAGAGCAACGAATCGATGGACCATATCAAAGCACAAATTGTGATAGAGGGTAGAGTAGGGATTTTGAACTTGTAAGAGCTGTCCTATATCTGTAATCCTATGAAAGTTGAGATAAGCTGACTGAAAAAGACAAGACAGTTTCGTGCTATGGATCGTAAAGATGAAATAAAATTTACTTTTATATTCTTATTCAAGCCTCACCTCTCGAATCGAGCCCAGTGGTTAACCCACAGAATTGGCCATATTGTATTCCATCGATTACACATAATATAACGATATACGCGAATGTATATATATATATATATACCAACTTAAAAATTTAATCGGTATTCAGAGGTCTGAGAGATTTGCTCGAGGGACGATTTCGAAATTTGTGTATACGTTGTAGATTCGGAGCTTTTACTTATTCTTACTTATTCGTCGAGCTGCGAGATTGACACGAGGTAAGGCTTTTAAAATCGCAGTGGACGTGACTCACTCTGTTCCTCTGCAATAAAGAAAGATCCATTTCCCATCCTCTCTGTACCAAGGCATCGCTCAGAATCCGAACTGCTGCAAGATTGCAGGCTGAAAGATACGACGGTGAAGTATATCTATTCTTTTTATTTTATATTACTTCTTTCGTTTTTTTTTTCTTTCTTTTTTTTTTCTTTCATTTTTTCATTCTCGTGTCTCCCTTTCTTTACCTCATCCCAGATCATCCTTGATACCTATTCTTCCTCTCTCTTTCCCTCTCTCTCTCTCTCTCTCTCTCTCTCTCTCTTTATTTTCGTTCTATCTCTTTCTATATACATTTTCCTCGACACTTTTGTTCGGGACTTAGTCTGTTCTCAGTCGTTCACTGTTCCGTCAAATTGGATCGAGTCTGACTCTAGTGGTGGCGTGAATGTCGTTTAGAAATAAATCCTCTTTCTATATTCTTGTCGTAGTCGTCGTCGTCGTTGTCATCGTCAGAAAGAAACGTCGAGTGTCTTTTCTTTGCCACAGAAAATTTCTACCATTTACTTATAGATTTTTTTATTTTATTTTTCAGTTTACTGTTGTTTTTTTTTTTTTTTTTTTGCTTATTCCTTCCTTATTTTTCTTCTTTTTTTTATTCAAATTCATTATTATTGCCCTTACGAGGTACACCCAATTTGTCTTCAAGAATTTTCTCTTTTCCTTTCATTCTTTTTTTTTTTCTGTTTTTCATTAGATAATATTTCTTTTGTTCAATATTTTCTCTCTTCTTTTTTTTTTTTGTATAAACGCGTTCAGATATTCTCACCCAGCTTATATACATTGACATTAAGTTGTCATGTAGGTACATATAATAAAAAGGAGACGGAGCAAGTAACTTTTCTGTTTTTCTTTTCATTTTCTTATACACATTTTCGCGGTCGGACGGGGTAAATATCCCTTTATTTATTCCGTTACTAACGTGACTATAATAATAGTAAAACTAGGGGCTGAATGGCTACCATTTGACATTTATTTATACTCTACATATTTCGATCATCATTTATCCCTCGGTAAGTGATAACTGTCTGTCTGTGTTACACGCACAGACATGTTATTCCCAAAGAGAATTATAATACAGTTAATCCAAGTAAAAACTTTGACAAAACGGATTCCCGTGATAGAAAAAAAAAAACAACAAAAAAAAAACGATAAACGTCGAACGAAAAACTTATGTTTATATCGTTTGAACCTCATATACAGTTATAGGCATATATGAGTATCGTAGTAGCTGGTAAACAGGAAATGAGAAAGTTTTCAACTGACTGAGATTTAAAAATTCATCTAAATCGTCGTATATATATAATACGTCTCTTCCAGTTTACTGAAACAGCACATTTGTCTTTTTTCTCTAAACAAGAAAGAAACAAAAAAAAAATAAAAAATAATAGAAAAATAATGAAATTTTTGAAAAACTTTATACGAAGAACGCTTTTCCGATGTAATTTAAATTTTGAACGACACTCCTAACGCATGAATAAATTCCAGAAAAAATACAAAAATAAAAGAATAAAAAAAAAAAAAAAAAAATACACTAAGTTAATTCGTCCGAAATTATTCAACGCCAGCTTATTTAACGTAAAAATTTTTTCTCCTCTCGGGAAAAGGTCACGTCCTTTTTTTACACACCGGATCCAATCTCGGTTGGACATTGAATACGAATATATATATATATATATACATAGACCTATGTAGGTACAGTATATGTATGTATATATATCCACCGACCGCTGCTAGATTGGTAGAAGCTTACGAGCGCTCCAATCGACAGCAATTAGCAGCCCTGGGGCTGAAAGAGGTAACTTTTCCAACGAAAGCTACGAACGTTCAATCGATGGGTGAGCTGCTTGCTATATACTGGTTTGGTTTGGTATGGGATGGTATGGGATGGGAAAAGGGGCCGCAATTATGCCCACGAAATCCGATTAGATTCGATAACTTTCCTCGACAATCAATGCAGCTGTTTCGCTGACCATCGAATTTTCTGTGCAAAAAACGAAGAAATAAAAAATGTGCCTTTTCCATGTTTAGTGAATTTTTTTATTTTTTTTCATTTTATTGTAACAAGAAACCATTTTTACTCAACATTTTTTACTTTAGATAAGTACTTGATACAAATAGAAGTACCAACTTTAAAAAGTTACGAAATCCGGTCTGAGCAGAATCGATTTTTGATTTTACAGTATTCTTAGTTAGGTATAACAATGGCAGATAAAAGCGAAGTGAAGTTTCTTGAATCTTCTGACATATAATCCGCTTAAATAAATTGATTTTCAGTCGACTAAATTCGATGAGTTTTAATTGTCTTTCTTGTTTTTGAAGAGTTCTTGTTCCTATTCTGAATCTTATTCTTATTCTCATTCTCATCGTTATTGTATCTCAATATATAAGCTTCTTTGTATATATATATATACTAACTATGAGTTGATGAGAAGTGAAAAAAGGTAAAAAGAATATTTGAAGTAAAAAAAAAACGTCAAAAAATAATAAAAAAAAAGGAAAAAAAACAAAAAAAGAAATTTCTTTTAAAACGAAGTACGCGAAGTCCAGAGATAAATATTCCCAAGGGAAAACTAAACAAGTTTGAATTCTTTTATAAGTTTAAATTGGACAAAGAAAAGGTCGCCTTGTATAGGTGCTTGAGAATCTTGGATAATTCATATTGTAAAACACGTATTTTGAAAAAGAAGTGTCCTCGCGTGTCTCTAATCCCATTTCGTTTAAAGTTACAGCTAAACTTGCGGGTGGATGATGGGGTGAGTGTGTTAAGCTGATAAAGTCGAAGTTCGTCTCCAATTTAACAACCGCGAAGCTCTTTGATCGGAATCTAATATTTGTAGAGAACTTTCCACGCTGCTCGAGTATACAGACACTCGGGAACTGATCGAACAGGATTGTGTTACATTTCGTTTTTTTACTCTTTTTTTTTTTTTTACACGTTTTTTGTCCTCTGATCCCCGTTCTGAAATAAAACTCGTCAGATATCGCACTCCCTGTAACCATATTTACACTTCTTCATTTCTTTATTTCTTCTCTTCTTTCTTTCACTTCCATCTAGACAAGCGAAAACGAATCAATGTACAGCGAAATCGAAAACTGATTCACATTTATGTCTGTAAATATAAATATACATTTTTTACACGTTCTTTCATCCTTACTTCTAAATGTTCAAAAGCGTTTTAATATTTTTTTTTTTATGTATCGAAGTACGTACCTTGACAACGCAATATCGCAATGTATGCAAATTATGCAACGATGCAGCAATGTCGGATAATGCCCGTCGGGATTGTCAATGAGTTGGTCGCTATAACTCTCTTGCAGAACAATATATGTGGTAGACTATAGCCGCGAGATGAGCCTGGACTAAATTGATGCGTTCCTGCGGTGAGGATGTGTATAGTGCGGAGATGCGGGTGACAATTAGTAGGATAATCTTCCGGGTTTGATCGATTATGCTGATTGTTAGCTATTGTTCGATTTATCTCCGTCTCACGATTTTGTCTCCATCCATTTCCTATTTCTGTTTATTTGTTTTTTTTTTTTTTTTTTCTAATTTCCAACGTAACGGATAATTTTTTGCAAAGAATAAACTACGAAAGTCGACTATGTATCAAGTTTAGAAAATAATTTTATAAGTTTCCAATCTTTCCTCAACTCCAAAATGTGAAATCAGCCTATTCGATTTCTTCGTTTCGATGTTAGAAATTTTGTTGAAACAAATTATGAGGTGGTCCAATTTTTGAGTACTTATAATGTACCAGAAAAAAATTTTGAATTAAAATATAGACCAGATCTTCGAGATCAAAGGATAGATTAGCAAACGGACTTGATGGTAACTTTGATATAGAAGTATCAAAACTTTGGTTGAAGATTTCGGAACTGGACTGAATTTTTTTTAGTTTTTAGGACCTAGTTTCGAAATTGGTCAAGTTTTATCGATCATTCATTTACAGCTTTATTTTTTCTTCATTAAAATTAATATAACATTGATAATGGTTGGATGGAGGATATTATTTTCGAGAGATGAATTAAGCCGCGCGTTTAATCTAACTTTTTAGCCGTTGATGCGGGGTGGCGAAATTCAATTTCGTCAGTTTTGTAGTAACTGAAGCTGGGGACGAGAGGAGAAAGAAATGTGAAAAAAATTCTGTAAACAAAAGACTAGAGAGGCGATTGAGCTTCATAAATCACCGTCCGGCCTTTTGGCGGGTTCGGGTGTGCTTTTTGGACCCTCAGAGATTCGCGCCTCTCCAGAAACGGCGGGGAACAATCTGGGGACAGTAAAGTTATATCGAAAGGTACGCGCGCGTTCTGTAGGGTAAAATTGGAACGGTCGTGGGGGCGGTCGATGGCGTGAACCGGAGGGAAAATTTCATTTTATTTAAACCGGAAGCCACCGTTCCGGAAGTAATGCGCTTGGTTTAAAATTACTCGACTCTTGAAGCTTTTTGAATCAGAATTCGAGACCGTGACAGCGATTATTGACAATTCATTATTAATTTGTCAATAATTTCATTAGGATTTTTATTTTCTATGGTTTTTATTTTTCTCTCCACGTATATTTCTTCATTCCGCGGATTCATAGCTCGTGAAATATTTCGATTGCACTTTTCTGTTTTTTTTTTTTTTTTTTTTTGTAAGCTAGTATATAGAGGTACGAGTATATTCGTCGATAAATAAAAGCTTCGTTTTTTACCCACGCAGCGGAAATTCTCTGTTAAAAAAATAAAAAAATAAATATAAAAAATACTAGTTTTTATTTGAAAAAGTTGTTGAAATTTTTCCTAGTTAAATAACCTTATCAAATTAAAACATTTTCACGTTCGAAACTTTTCACCAAACAATACCTACATATGCGCGCGAAAATTACTTCCCTTCACTACTGTACACGCGGATGATTATTAAATACAGCCTGCAAGTTTTTGTGGTCCTGACGCTTTTTCTATAAACTTGACGTATGTTTAGAAATTACGTTATAATACAATTTATTAATGAAATTTTTTCTTATTTTTTTCTTTTCAATTTTCAAATTCAGTTTTCAGATTGAAAATTTCGCATTTTTATCCACAGTCGTTTCTCTGTTCGAGTAACTTTCGAATTTTTCTCATTTTATGAAAAATAAAAATAAGAAATTAATTTCTGAGCACATTGTTTGACTTGTTTAGATCCCAAGAGCAAATAGCTATATGTTTGTCGTCGACCCAACCATTCTCGACGGGTTTGCCTTGGCCCTTTGTAGTCAAACCGCAGTAATACCTTTGCGTTTAACAAACGAACCTAGAGAAGGACTTTCGCCAACAAATGACCACTCGCCGTAGTTGTACTCATGCAAAGGCTTCCCCGGTCTTTCGCTGCGTTTACTTAATTATCACCGCGCTTCTGAGGGCTTTGTTCATTTTGAATTTTTTTTTTTTCTTCATAATCAATTTCGCAATTTACTTCGACATCGCAAGTAAGTTCACAAAAATTTTCAGGATTCAACGATTATAAAAACGAAATATTAATTCGATTTGACGCGTTTGAACAGAAAATTTATAATTTAAAATTTCAATTGAGTCAAAAAATTACGTCACCGAGTATCAAAAGAAAAAAAAAAAAAAAAGACTGTCTCATTAACCGGAGTGTTTTACTTTCACGGGAATATTTTATCTTTTTTATTTTTTTTATTTTCTTTTTCTTTGCTGTTGTCTATACAGTTGAAATCCCAAGGGGGGTTTGCTAATTCAAAAAAGTACCCAAATAAGAAAAGTATGATTATAAACAGAGTCAGAAACGAGATCTCGACGCCAGCTCCTTTATACTTTAAACTAAGGCTTGACGTCGCAATAAAAGCAGTTGAAAAAAAATTTTTTTTTTTTTTTTTTTCAAAACACTTTACTCCATCAGTGGAATGAGAACTTTCTCAAATTACGACCAACTACCCTTAGCGTTAATCCACGAGCTTATGAGTTGTTTTTTCTCAAGTGCTACAGTTGGGTATAAAATTGTGAAATTTGTAACTAAAAAAAAAATGTCCTTTTTCTAAATTCGCTGTTATTATATCAACGGGCATATGTGGGTAAGCAACTTTTTATAAATCATCAGTTGCTAACTATTGCTGTTACAACTTAAGAAAAGCAAGAAAGACGTGGGGTATTTGACGAGTAACTTTTTAATTAACCAACGATATTGCTTACTGAGAAAACACTACTACGAAAGCTCTGTAGGTTCTGCTCGAATTCTACCCGGGCACTCGTCGAAATGTAATTTCGTAATTAAGTGGGATTCATTCAGGGAATACATTTGCATGAAGCAGCAACGTCGAGGGAGGAAGGTTCATTGAAACGAATTATTACCAAGCCAACCCGCGGGAGAATAAGACTGCCAATATACCAACGTATAGGGTTGGTACAACGCAATGGCGTAAGCAAGCAAGCAAGCAAGGAAACCCCAAGATACACTCAACCAATCAGGAACCAACACGATTCAGAGTTACTTGAGATAACGTCACAAGCGCTTACGAGAAATTCGTGCAGCAAGTTTATGGTGTAGGTACCTACAGGAGATATTCACACGTATGGATTATATACAGTCGCATATGTATGTAGGTACGGTATAAGGTACATTATGTATATCGTACCCTATACTATATACACCACCATGGATATGTGTACAACCACGGTGTAGAACATCGCGTTGAAATCACCGTATAATTGCGTTTATACCGGAGAATACCAGTGCCTCGCATTCTCCTTACTCAAGTAACTGACACACGTAGTATGTAGCTGAAAACCGAGTAACTAGATACGACTCTTGACTAATTAAGGGGTCTTATCCTTTCAGTAAAACTGTGAAAAGAAACCGTGGAGAAAATTCATCAACAAACTCCTCGAATTTCTTTTCAACACTGAGATGAATTTTTAAATCTTTTAAAGAGATATAGGGGTAAAGAATTATATTATATTATATAAACGAAGGAAAATCTTTTCAGAGTGAGAAATACGAATAATAATAAACGGTGTTTTGTCATTTTTTTTTTTTTGTATTTTCATTTTATAAAAAAAATTCAAGTAAAACTGTTTCAAAATCTTTTTTTAATATGGATATAATATACGAACTGTAAAACCAGAAAAGGAAAAGAAAATTTGAAGAAAAAAAAAAACAAAAAAATTATGGTAAAGTTAAACAGAATTTAATTAGACTTAAATCGCCGTAAAGAGTTAGTAGTGACGGTCGGGTAGGGTCAGCCCGTACGACCGACTCTTGTGGGTAAGTAGTAGCCACTTTATACGGTCAGCCACAATCGTTGAAGTGATGAGAAAATGATTTTAATATTATTTCGCGGTTAGCTGTATATAAGATAGTTGATATCTACTACCTACACTAAAAATCGATACTCTACATAGTTTCATTTTTATCTGTACCGTTGAAATCGTCCTGTCATTTTTTTTTAATTTTATCAAAAACTTGACAGTCGACTGCTCTACCTCTTGTTGTATTGTAATCGGATAGTAGATAGGTATAGGCAGGACGTTGAAAGCTTGAAACAGTTATCGAGCATCGAACTGAAGCTTTATCTCCCTCGTGTCGAGAGGCAGGCAGGCATTGGCGAATCGCAAAAACTAATCAACCCCCTTGATTCTATGATTTACAACTCGAGATGATGGGGTTTCGCAGTTAGACAGACAGACAGACAGATAGATAGACAGATACCTGATGCAGTGTCAATCCCCCGCAGCCTAGATAGATCCGTACATACGGTTAATCCTCGTGGAATCGAAAGATCGCAACTGTTTTTTTTTTTTTTTTTTCATGAGGAATTTTAAAAGTTTAAAAGGTAAAATTTACGAATTTATTTGAGCTAATTTCAAATTCTTATACCATTATCATTTATTCATTACGTATGTGGCTATAGGCAATGTTATCCGTTGTTTGATTAGGCCTTACGCCCACCTCTTTATATATCGCCTTCATAGATAGATAGACATAATATATACATACATTCAAACATACATACATTGAGGTTGTTTCTACGACAGGAATATCCACATTGCGATCTTATATTGCGTACGTCAGACCTATCTCAAATGCTAACACCCTAAATATATATCCATAAACTATGTAGCTGTGAGCCTTAAGCCCCGCATGCCCCAACGCCACGAAGCTTTCGACGAAATCCTATTCGATTCAGTTGAATAAATCCAGGGCCACGTTTCTCAAAACGCGTGTACAACCCGAAGGGGTTAGAAAGTTCCAAGTTACACACCTAACGGGTAACATGCAAAAATTTTAAACAATTACTTACTCCATAAGAAATCGATTCTTACCCTACCTTTCTCTCTCTCTTTCTCTTTCTCTCTCACTCTTCAATAGATTTACTAAATTCTATTTCATTTTTCAAAGGTATAAGATATATAATATAATAAAGTACTGCAGTCCGATATCCCAAGATGAAAGACGTGAGAGATTTTAAATTCAATTTGCACACAATTCTATTTTGAGCTCTTAGCCGTTACCGTTACTATAATAATAAGGTGATGGGATGATTGGTCGGAGTGAATCCCAGCAATTTTTTTTTTTTTTTTTTGTACTTTTGTTAGTTTTATCATTACGATTATTTATGTACATATTTTTTTTTTTTATTATATCAGGAAGAGAGAAAAGACCCACCTCAAATTCTTAGGTACGTTGACTATTATAGTATGTAAGTATTTATAAAGTTTTGGTACAGATTTCTTTAGGATTTATATTCTCATATTCTTATATTCGGATAAAACTAGCAAGAAAAAAATTTCTAGGATAATCCAAAAACGTTGAAGAATGAAAAGAAATCGATTCAACGGCTATACTCGAAGGCAATTTGAAAATATTCTTTGCTTCGTTTTGTGGATATATGAAGTAAGGGTCATTTTTAATTTCGATTATAATATATAAGAACTTCGGAGCTTTTTTCTACTCGTATTTCATCTCCTAAAACAGGATTACCGTATTGTTAATCTGAATCAGCCTTACGAGGCAGTAAATAAGGGCTTAAAGAATGACCTTATATAGAACAAACGAACTCAACATCAAATTAAGACAAACTGATTTCCAGACTTCATTAAATTACGACCTCTAAAGCCTTGTCTAACTAAATTTCCAGATGAAAGTGACTTGGGTTTCTCTCAGATACTCTGAGGGGTTCAGATATTGAGGAAAAATTGATGGATAACTTCATTTTCTTTTCTGTTTTTTTTTTTTTTTTTGTTACGTTTTTTCTTTTCTTTTTGTAATTTTTTTTATTTAATTACTCGTTCATTCTCGTATAGTGTAATAATAAATTAGAATTTATGAAGCTTATCAGTTGACTTTTCCCGTGCATATAATACACCTTGCCAGGTAGGTAGGTACATTCTGGACATTATGAATAATCTCTAACTCTGATCAACTTCTGTCCCATGTCCATTAACACTGTTAAGTCGTTAAAGATACGTTTATGACCTACCAGCAAACTGCACTTACTTTTTAGCTCATTTGTACCTCGGGAACGAACAAGTGGCAAATAGGAAAATCATTGCTATGTCGATCCACACTCAACCCGATCGAATCGCTACATAAAAGTTCAAAAAAAAAAAAAAAAAAAATAACAAAAATAGAAATTCGTTTATTTTAGATCGTGAATTAATTCATTTGGTAAAAAATTCAAACGTTGACGTAGGCACGTTTTTTTTTTTTTTTTTTTTTTACCGAGTATAGGGCGACGGGGACGGACAGTTTTAGTCTAAGTTAACCTTTAACTCGCGCTGACGTAACATATTCGTATATTTCATAGGGCTTTTCAGAAGGTGAACAATCGCTCACGCGAACTTACGTCGCCGGTGCTAACACGATGGTGTAAGGGTGAGTGAAGGTAGACCGGAAGTTGAACACCCATTGGCCGAATCACTTCCTAGTTTGACTGTTGAGACTTAGGGATACCGGGTTACACGCGACTTTTGATAAAGTTATTAACGGGCGTTGCTGTATTCGTTTTATCCAACCTTTATATAGGCGCGGTTATACATAACAGTAATTCTGCATCCCCCATCCCTTAGGTAACCGTGTGTTTCCATACCTATAACAGTTTTTTTTTTTTTTTTCTTATTTTTATTATGTTATTTATTTTTTTTTTTTTTATACGATAGTGTTGGTATCACGTGTTAATTTTTGACCCAACCAACCGCCTCGGGCATGCACATTTCTATCCTTTTATCGCGTGCATATTACTCTTTTTAGAAAAATTATATAGCAAAGGTTGTGGCACCAATTCCTTTCAGTTTTTTTATTTTTTTTTTTTATTTTTTCCTTTTGTCAACGATTTGATCCTCACAGATTAAAATGAAGTTAAATCGAGTGATAAAGGTCTCTGTATGACGCAGTTAGCTGCAAGTGCGTATTTTCCATTTATATGATCAATATATGCCCTCCGGTCAAACCGGATATTAATTATTGAGGTATTAATTTAGGTCGATTACATCATGCTATATAGCAATCAAATATCACGCGACTATATTTCCTTAATACATTTAGAAAAAAATTTTAATTTGATATATCTATATGTACAGTTCGATAAGCTTCGACTAAAAATAACGATGTCAAACTCCTCTTTCAATTATTGATGTAAAATTGAGAATTAATTGAGAAGTTCGATGCAATTGGCGTTTAATAGTTAATTACAACGTTTCGAGATAATTGAGAAAAACGTGCTATTCATTCAGTTATCGATATTTCGAAACGACCTTTTTTTTTTCAGGCTTGCACTCCGTCACGATACCAACCAGACGTTACGTTGATTGCTAAAGCAAATATCATTGATTGGAGCAGTATAAATTGTTGAAACACGAGCTGGGAACGTGCCCTTCTAGTTGCGAAAAAAATTGAATATTGAAATATAAAACTTGGCGTAGAGGTACATACATACATACAATACGTTAGAAAATCATAAAAATTTCACTATATTGCGTCCACCGATTGCATCAAACTGATCAATTTCAAATTCTATATTATTTTTCATATATTTATATTATTTAAATTTATTCTCGTCACAGAAACGTTTGACAAATGTTCGAAACCCCGGACGGAATTATTGTAACGTCCATTATACGTGCTTACTCTTCTAATTATAGTCGGTAGAAATTACGTGCAATGTGAAGCAACGTCAGAGCAGAATGAGTTATCATCGAGGCCAGATTTAAAAACGATCGTATTAACGCAAGTGGAAAATTTTTTTTTTCAAACCATTATACAATAATAATGGAATGGGAATTTTATCAAAAGTTTAAGTTTTCTTACAAGAGGCTGAGATACTTTTTTTTTTTTTGGTTTTGGGGTTGACTTTTTCCCCGCGGTATAGTAGTTCCGAGTTTTGAAAGTGATCAAAGTTTCCTTTTTTTTTTATTTTTTTATTTTTTTATTTTTTCAGAGTTAAGAATTTCGTGACGTAAATGTAAACTTTACTGAGATAAGAAGAATTTCAAGGGTTATTTTCCTTCTTTTTTCTTTTTCTTTATTTTTTTTTTTTTTTTTGAAGCGTTTCAACTACTGAAGAGAAAAAATGAAATCCAGGTCACGCAGTGTAGCCGGTTCTACATGATCTTTAAATAAAAGATAAAAAGATATATCCACCCACGTACCCACCACCCTGGATAGAAGGGATCGTATTGTCAAGTAGATAAATTTTTTTATGTTTTTTTTTTTTTCTTACAACCATTCTCAAAGTATCAAATATAAGAAATTCATATTCTTTGATCTCATTGCTCTATGGGTCCAATGTTAAAATATGTCTTTACCAATTTTCTTGAGGACGAAAAATTTATCTGACATCAAAGGTGGTCCTACAGCTCGTCCTACTAGACGGAGGTATTTTTTATTCCTTACACATCTGTACAAGTATAGTGCAAAATAAATTCCAGGAAAAGGAAATTGACTCCAATGGAAGCAACTTTAACGCAACTACATAACACGCCACGGATCTTTATAATATAAATGAAATTATTCCTTTTAAAATAAAAAAAAATTAAAAAAAAAAAAATGGGATCGCAAAGATAATTGACTTGGAATTTTGGGCGAAATCTTTAATCAGTCTAACTCCGAATTATGAAGATTGATTAGCAATCGCTAAAACTCAAAATTTCTCCGTCTTCTAAAGGTCAATTAATCAGTTGTGAAGGTTGAACATTGTCATCGAATGTATGTGTGTAGGTAAAAATACGTTTTTCGTTATTATACCTGTCAGTTTAAATTTTTTTTTTTCTCTAGTCTCTCTTTCTCCCTCTCTTGTTCATTACCTATAGGTACGCTCAGTAATTGAATCTCAGAAGACCCATAGTATAAAGTTGTCTTTTGGTCCGGCCAATTACACGGCTCGTTTTCCTTCCTTCGAAGCTTTGAAAATATTATGTAAAATCCCAAGAATCCGTAGTACTACCGAGCTCACAATCAGGGTCAAGACGTCTAACCAAATTGGGGTTTTTCATTCTTTCTTTTTTTTTTCCTATTTCTTCTGTTCTCTTGTTACGTGAGTCGTGACCTTTACGTCAAAGCTGAACTCCGCAAAGTTTCTTTTATCCTATACCGTTATACCTACCCCTATATATATATACATATATACCGCTTGAAAGTAGGATCTCAACAGAATTTTCAACCGATTAGTTATTTTAATTTTTTCATTTACTTTTCTCTGTAGTAAAATTAAAGTGTGATTTTTAAGCAAAGAAAAAGAAATTGTCAAAAAATTAGGAGATTAACAATAAGAGAAATTTTCTAAAACTATTCGCACCATTGAGGCATATGTTTATTAATCTAAGATGTCTGAATCAAGAAATTTTGCATATCAAATGACGAAAACGTTTTCTGTCATTGTATTCGAGTTTTTGAGTCTGAAATTGTTTTTTTTTTTACTTTTGTATTTTTTCTTTTATTTTTTAACGCAATTTAGGGGAAGAACTGCTCGCTCGGTTGGGCCTTTTAATATAATATCTCTTGCACCCTCCCTCCCTCCCTTCCTTCCTCCGTACACCCTGGTCGCTAACGAAAAACGGATCGAACGTGGCGAGAGTATGCAAATACAAGGAAAAGCTACAAGGGGTCCCGGTAAGGAGGTTGAAAGTAGGGTACAAAGAGGACCATGCCACACTGTCGCTTTCAAGGTTTTACAATGTCGTCATCGACGGCACAGGAACCCCCTACAGGGCTGTGTTTACGAGGTGAAATAGCTGCTTTTTATACCCCTTTTTGAGAGGCCTTCACATTTATCACCATCTGGGTAGACCGTGATGCGACAAGTGTAGCAAGCAAAGACTTATATACATACGTATACATCTACACGGGTCAAAAAGGCAGACAGGGTTTCTTCCTTCTTCTTTCCTCTTACCATTTTTTTATATTATTTTATTTATTTTTTTCTTTTAGAAAAAAAAGAAAGAAAAAAAAAAAAAGAAAAGTATCTTCCAACGGTTACTTTGTCATGCTCTTTACGAAGCTTCTCTTCCTTCTCGGTCGACATGAGAGGAAAATTACGATTTTTTTTTTTTCTCCTTTTTATCCGGGGTTAATTATACGTTTTTATACTTACGCTTTGGAGTCTCGGTAGACTTTTCATAAAATAATAAAATGAAATAAAATAAACCAAGTTTGTAACGAGGACTACGATCCTGTATAACCATCAGCTCAACGGAAATTAGAATGAACTTTTTTTTCGTTTTTTAATATGTTACAAATATGCAAAAGATTTTTTCCATATTATGTAAACTAGAAATGGTATGTATATATACGTTATTATGTATGGTTCAATTAGCTAATTATTTTTCGACATTATAATTGCAACCAGAAAATTTATCTATCAAATTTTCCTCCATCTTTTAACCTCTTCTCCAATTTTTTACCAAATAAATCAAAGATCAAGGTACGACCCAGCACCTGCATGTATACACATCCTTATACACCTCTGTATATACCATATATGTATATAGTATATCTTAGGAGGAAACGGAAAGACGGAAAACGAATGGGCGTAGTGAACTTTAAAATGGTACCGTTTTATTCTCGCCTGTTTTCAGATACCTACATATTCTACATTTGCAGTAGTTAAACTATTCACGAACTGGTATATATAACATGTATGTATGTATGTACCCACGTAGATAATACGAGAGACCGTGAGAGGAATAGCTGGTGCAGGCATGGAGGCAGGCTATACTACCTACAGTATTTCGCTGAAGGGGGTAAAGTTTTACCAGTTTAACAAATATCTGTGGCAACCTCTAGCACATCAGGTACATATATATAGTTTAGTAAATTTCTAAACCGACATTTCCAACCGACTATACTACTATAGACTAGTCTTCTAGGATTGATTGTTAAATGTTTCGTGGTTCGACTCCTCTACGTTTCACGCTACAATTTTAAAAATAGGTACTTCAAATGTGTACCTATCTACGTCGAAACAGTAATTTGCGATTCTACAAACACTCGTCAGGAATTTCAAATTGGATATAGTTAAAAAAAACTTTAAAAACTGGTTTTCATATTGCTGATAGCAGCTCGTTTGAGAAATTACTTTTCAAACAAGAAACTAAAGTATTAGAATGATTTATCTGGAAATACAAATTCAAAAATGCGATACGTCATTATCGTTTATGTTTTACTCGGAACGTAGAAAAAAATTTTATCTATACTTTTTTTTTTCTCGACTCGGGTAGTTTGAGTGAAAAATTAAATCGTAGTCGAGGGTCTTATCCAAATTCGTGTTTCTAGTCATCGAAGCGACAAAATTTTTCTAAACTTGTAAAATTTAGTTAATACAATTTTCCGCGAACAAAAGATCGATAAGAATATATTGATAATTTTTTACACCTCCCTTGTAGTTTTTATAGGCGGTTGATATTTCCTCAGTGGTCAATAGTCTCCTCCAAGACTGTCAGGGTCTTTATTTTGAAATTGTGTATATGTATATAGGTATAGTGAAAAAGTATGGTGAGATTACCCTTGTCAACGCGTTTATGAAAGTTGAAAAGAAGGAAAATGACGAGATAGAAAAAGCTGGAAGAGATGTAAGTACGACTTACGTCTGATTTACATGAGTAAAGGGAAACAAAAATGACAAAAAAGAAAGAAAGGAAGAATGAATGAAAAAAAAAAGGCTAATCCTCGTTGTAAATTCAAGTCGAAAGGCGGGAGAGAATCCTCCCGACAACAAAAATTACCAACCAATTTTTCACGTTTTCTGTTTGCTTTTTTATTTTTTATTTATTTATTTATTTTTGTTATTTTTTTTTATTTTACCCTGTTTTGGCACAAAAAATATGGAAATCTTTTTCCGTTAAATTCTTCTTCCAACCTTGATAAATATTTACCTCGTACTCCCCTTTGCTGCCGCGTTTGACGGTCTAATTTAAAATTTATTTATGAATTTTCTTTCTCCTCTTTCTTAGTAATACCCCCCTCCTATAATAATGTTTATATGCATACCTTAACTTCCTTTATATTAATCGTAACGTAAATCTCTTAAATCCTTACGGTTTCACCGTCTCGCGTGATCCTTGTTTAATCCATCCCCTCCGCGACAGTCTTCATCTAGATATAAAATATACATATATTTTATAAGTTCAAAAGAGATTTTTTTTTGAACGTTATGTTTCTACAACCTCGCGTGCAATCAACCGTATAGTTTAATCAGTTAAAAGCATTTCGTTGGACTCATCTTCCGATCCATAAAATCACCTTTGTGATTATCTCCTCGATTAGGGAAAAGACTTTGATGAAGAGAAAAAAAAAAAAAAAATAAAAAAATAACAGAAGGTGCGGTGAAATTACCCTGCAGGACGTTCAAACTAAGTTTGAATCCCTACTCTGGAGGATTGTTTTATAAATAATTTACTTATTCGTTACTAAAATTATCAATTTCGTATTCTGATCGAAATTCATCACACCACCGTGGGACGTTTGATCCATTACTGTACCATATCCCCAGGTGTACGACGCGATAGTACAAATACCTGCTTGTTGTAGTTTAAGGATTAAGCAACTCTCACACACTCGGTGAGTTGGGATTAAGGATTTGTCGATAATACGTGACGGGGAGGTAACTACGTGGGATTGAAATCGAGGTGATCATCGTATCGATGAATTGAGGGATGTATATTCTGTTTTGGGTATTTATATACATACATATATATATATATATATATATATATATATATATATATATATATATCTGTGAACTGAAAGGGGTAGGAAAAGTTTTGAATTGAATCATATAGAGCTTTTTTACGACCACGATAGTTCCGACTTTTAAACTGGTACCTATATAAGTTTTGAAATTATTACCGGACCGACCCCCCGTCTCACAAATGTATTTTCTCGTGCGTGAATATATTAGACTATTAAAAACCCATGAACAATACGTTTTTTTACGCGTGACAGGATCGTAAAAATTTGATCCTTTAATAGGTAGACGGATAAAAAAACACGCGCGAGCAATTTGTAAATTATTTATTATACAATGAAGCTTTTCTTCGAATATTTTATTGAAAGTAAAAGCGCGATTTTAAAGCAGGTACCTATACCTACCTGTCTATCTACCTAACCAACTACCCTCCAACGTTTAACGATTTAACTCAATTTTAATAACTAAATAAAAAAATCTGAATTATTCAGATCTTCAAACTCCACAGCTTTTGCAATGGCCCGCAATATTTCAACATTAAAATTAACTCATGCTTGCACATAATTGCAGATTGCGGTATCAGGCATATATTTTTACCACAGAAAATTAGCAGATAAATTCACTTTTAATTCCGGTTTATCGGATTATCTACAAAGTTTAACCGTGGAGATAGTTTTTAAAAAGTGAAAAATAAAAAAAGATTAAAAATTAACTATGGATTTTATTAACTTATATTGATTAAAACTAACCTCATCAATCTTTCATCATTCGTTTACTCTTGTATGTCGTATTTGATTATTTTTTTTTTTTTTTTTTTTTTCTAATGCAAAAGGAGAAGAAAAAAAAATCAATAAAAAACGTGAGAAACTAAAACGCATTATTGGTTTTCTGCGAGGGAAAACTGAAGAGAGTTTAGAGTAGAACTGGAATAGAATGTCTTGGCGTAGGATAAGGTAGCTTGAAGCAAGTAAACATCTAGAATCGATAGCAATAAAAAGTTTATAGGTGGCCCGAACGTTTTGGAAGACGATGGTTTACTGCAGGGTATATATATAGTGAAAGGATGAAAACTGAGAGAATATGGGCGAGACTCGTCTAGGGGCTACAAAAAACTCTTAATATTCATCGTTTATTCAATTTTTCCATGTTCGAATTTCAAGACGTGATGTCTTATACCCGAGACTCTGTTAGATCAACTCCGACTATCTTTTCTAGATTGAAAACAAACATATATATTCATATCTTTGTAGACATTTTTTTACCTAATGAAAATTTTCAATATTTATATGGCTATTGGTAATGAATCCAAAACTTTCGATGACATGAAAAAAAATTATGTGGTAATATTATTGTGGAATTGACAAAAAAAAAAAAAACAAAAAACAAATGAAAAACCAAAATCATCAGGTGCTCTACGACCTGGATGAAAACTGACTATAAGCTGACTATAAGTAACTGTACAGTATGATAATAATAATAAGTATAGATAATTGAATTTCCCGATGGTAGGTACTATATATACCTCGCTGCCGCTAATTAATCCATCCAGTTAATTAGAGCTTTAAGCTTAATCCTTCGGAGTTCCTATAGCCTCAAATCGCTCGTAGAATCCCTTTTTTGTTTCCTCAACCTCGAGCTCTATAATCAACGTTGAATAGTAAATCATTATTTGGTTGGTTAATTTTTCTACCTCACAATCGAATGATGAGGCCACAAAATCTTCTAATCCCTTTCATTTAACAAGGGAGGGGTTCTTATTATCCGACATCAGAGAACCAGAACTGGATTAAATTTATCCAAGATTAAAGGCAACTGGAAAATTTGCAATGCAATTTTTTTATTTTTTTTTTAGTTTCCTTATGACAAAAAAACACCCTTTAATTTCGTTGGTCCTATATTTTCTAAAAAAAAGGGATAAATTCACGATGATAATCAATTGATTGAACCTTTGTTCGAAAAAGTTGAAGAAAATTGGTTCTTCAAAGTACAAAAATTTTGTCCATATTTATTATGGGTACTGATCAACGAAGATGTAATTACGCTTTCCAATCGATGGAATAATTAGTTTCCTTTTTTTTTTTTTTTAAATTTTTGTTTCGTGTTGATACTCAAATTACTAGGTAGGCGTATCCTTACAGGGTTACCAGTTAACTCCATAAGTTTAAATTTAATTGCGATCGTAGGATGTGATCAAAGTTAGGAAGTAATTAATTCCAATCGTGTTTACGCATCGGTATGAAATATAGTCGGCAAGAACATTCTTGTTACTAACTTACAAATTAGAAACCTGATTGACTCAAGGGATTACACTGTATGTACAACATTAACTTTTTTTCTTTAAACACATCGATTTTTTTAATTCAAGTTCTAAATGAGGTTGAGTAAGTTTAGATCTACGATATATCAAAAGTACGTTTAAACCAACGCTGATGTATAGGAACTTTGATTTTTCAATTAGACCTGATAATTTAGAAATAGTATATTTTGATACTAGTGCGAAAAAGTTGATTCTCGGATGAGTATGAAGTTCTTTGCCCGAGCGAAGCGAGGGTGGTAATCACATGAGTCGAGAATCATCTTTCGCACGTGTATCGGACTTTGTTTTTCAACACAACGTGCGCAAAGTTGAGTTTAGTGCACGCAAAGCGTGCGGAAAATCGAACTTTGTGCACGGCGTGTCGAAAAACTATTTTTTTAGTAATTTTTTCTAAAAAGTCCTTTCAATTCCATGTCTTTTTTTTCAATTTTGTGTTTAGTTAGGAATTGGTTGAATTTTCGAAATTGAGAACCTCTTGGTTTCTTATATTTAGTTAATTATTGTAAAAATAACGGTAAGTCGAGTCAACATTCGACAGTAAATAAGACTGGCTTGTTGTTTTTCTTCCATCGTTCGTGGTCACGAGCCTAAGGGCTTATTGTTAGGTTACCCACGAAACAAAATGGTTCCTTGCGAACGGTGAGCCTGAAATGAACCTCGCTTCGCTTCACTTCTCTCTCTCTCTTTATTCTATGTATATATATTTTCACCCCGTTGTTTTTGGCACGCCATTCGCATGGGCGATGAACAGGGTAACTGTACAGATATATAGATAGTAAACCGTGATTGGCCCGAGGGTAAATTATGTTTGTCATAGGGAGGGGGGATTTGAATCGTGTTTTACCAGGTGACGACCGAAATTGCTAGTGTTCGCATAAATTCTTCAATGCGGTGACATTATTTGACGCCTCGAAAATACCTGCACCCCTTCTTCCATCCGCCTCGTAGGAAAGGGGATTTTACCCTATTTAAAAAACCGTTAAATTTCCTTCTACCCTTTTTGCTTCCGTAATTTGCCACATGAAATTGTCGCTACGATCTTTCCCCCCTTCCCCCTTTTTTTTTTCTTTATTTCATCGTTTTTTACTTATATCCGATACCAGATTACGTCTTAGGGTGAATAGCTGACAGTGTAACTCTGTGGTCGTGGAGCCACAGCTTGAATTTACTCTCTCAACTTTCCCTTTCACTCTTTCTCTCCCTCTCCCTCTCCCCCTCTCTCTCTTTCTCTATATTTATCTCTCTTTCCTTTCTCTTCGCGGGATTATTCGTAGGCTTTCAACGAAGCCTTTCATCGTTTCATTCTCTGAACCTCGTCAAGTGTGCCTACAGACAGTGAAGATCGTCTCTCTCTTCTCAATTCTTGACGAGATTTTGTCTCGCGTTTTCTCACCCCATTATTGGTAGATATACATATACATATATATATATATATATATATATATATATATATATATATATATATATATATATATATATATATATATATATATATATATATATATATATATATATTCTTCAGTCTTCGTTAAGGGACGTTCGAAAATCTGTTTAATTCTTGGCGAGGTGCGAGACTGACGAGTTGAATATTCAACAAAGATCTCACAATAAAATATCATCCATCCAAAAAAAAAAAATTTTCTAATAATTTACAAAATGGAATATCAAATTTTCATTATTAACAAAATAAATTTACATCCAGAAGAAAATGGGGCAATACCGCATGGACCCCTCTAAGGAAATACTAATCCTACTCATTTTTCCTCTCATTTAGGATTGAAAAAGATAATATGCCATGTAAAAAAACAAAAAAAAAATTTTTTTTTTATCACAAATATTGTTTTATTTTTTTCTTATACGGAGAGAAGGATGTAGCAATATCCTGAAAGCTGATCTTTCTTTTTGATCATAACTGACAGGGATTTGGTAGTATAATCCTTGGTAATAAAAGTTATGTTGGAGAGTTTCTAAACGTCAAAATAAGTTATAAACTGGACGTATGTATAATAATATATCTAAGTTGGAAATGTTATACTATAAGCTTATATAGTATACGGGGTGGATGTGGTTTTAACGGTCGTCTCGTGAGAGAACGTGCTTTAAACTTAACTATTGTCACGGACGCCTGCAGGGGATATTCTCTAAGAGATAAGAAAACCAACCACCTACCCCTCCGTTGTCGGAGAGGTTTCTCCCAGCGGTTTTCTCTTTCCGCCATTTCTTCGCGAACATAACGTAAATTCAAAGGATAAGACCCAAACGATTGTAAAAAATTATGGCCCCTCGTAAGTCCCTGATATTTATACCTTTTAGATCTTTACTGTCATTTCTTCAGCAAACCCCGTCTTGATCTTCAAGGTAAGTCAATCTTACTCCTCTACTTCTCTTTCTTTATCTTTATCTTATCTTTCATTCTCCTTCTTTTATCCTCATTCTTATTCTTATTCTTTATCCTCTTATTTCTTCTTTTTCTTATTCCGTTCTCGACTAAGAATTTCCCCCCATTTTCTACAAGGCTTTAAATTTTTCACCTTAGATTCCAACGCTTGAAGTTTTCACCCTCATACCAGCTTACCGTTTGGACTTGCGATAAGATAAAATATATTTCAACGTAACTGAAGACAAACTGGTTTGGATATATCGGTGAAACGGTACGGCTTTGCGTGCTTTTGCAGTTGTAACGAATGTTAGTTGGGAAACTGATGCACAGCGAATCTCTTGGGCAATTCTATACCAGTGAAACAGGCCAGACATACAGACAGGCAGGCAGGTAGGTTGGTTTCAGGCCGGGAAAATCTCGTGGTTGGCAAATGTCGTCATTATCGGAAAATAGTTTCTGTGGTTTTGACTCCGTTTGTTGGTCGGTCTCCAACCACTGCAGGTAACGACGACTGGAAAGTTGAGATTCTGAACTAAGAACTTTCCGCTAAAGTTACTCCCGGTTGTGCACCGACGAGCAAATCTTAAAATCTTAATACTTCCGCTTTTTCAAGCTTTGAGAAATGAAAATTTGAAAGGACATTTAAATTCTCTAATCCTTTTACCTTATCACAATAAATTTGAATAAAATTACTGAAGATAATTAACCGTCTATAAAATTTTGGATTCTTTAACTTTCGGAGTTTTAAACCGTCTGAATTCTTGACTGTCTACATTCCGATCTTTTCGAATTTTAATATTCTGAACTTTAACGTTTCTGAAGAATTCTAAATCGTCTCAAATAAATTCTTAATTTTGACCGTTCGGAACTTGAAAAATTCAAAACGTCAACCCAATACCCTGCAATTTTATTTAACCATAGATCATCGTACAACCGTTAGCACATACATACCTGATCATTTACATAATGTATAATCTACATAAGTGTCTAAGTGTCTATACTGACCACCGTACAAGTATTAAATTATTCAAACATATTCGATTTCGATTGTATTTCGAGGCCTTTGCACTACGGAATATAATATTGCAATAATCGATATATACATCCATACCATGAGCCTACGAATCCCCTATTCTACTATTGATCAGTTATAATCCGAATGATATCGGGAAAACACACAACCGTTACACCTTCATGCATTTCACAATATTTGCTCATTTTGTTAACACAGACCTTTTTTTTCTGCAGACATTTAGTATGTATTCATACATCTATACGCGATACAACGAATTTTGTTACTGAACAAGTTTATAAGAGGGTTTATAGAAAGTTATTGGAGATTATCTGTGTTAACGCCTTTTATTTGGGTATATTTTTGTTTATTCATGTATTTTTTTTTTTTGGAGGGAATAATAAGCTTGATTTTCACGCTTTTTTGATACTATTCCGATGAACGGAGAGAAGATAATTTGAAAATAAACACAAAAATGTAAGAATTTTTTATTCGAAATTTATTGGAGGCATATTTATGGTTTTGGAGAACTAAACTCCGTGTGTTACCGTCATCAAACGACTCAATTGACGTTATTGACATTCCGTACTGATGACAGCTTGGAAGGGAATGATATCGATCGTTTCAATCATACGTTTCAAACTGTTACATCTCATGCGGAAATACTCTCGTCTGTTTGAACACAGCTCGACCAAAACCCTGAACGAACGCATGCACTGCATCATTTACGTGATCATTATATATCTATACCTGTACCTATATGTATATACCTTTTTCCGTAGGTGAATTCATTTATCTCCATTGATACTTGTCCCTTCTTTTTTATTTTTCGTTTTTGTCTTTTGTTTCTTTTTTATCACACGTAAAATTTATTATCCCCCTCAACTTCCGCAATAAATTTCCATTATAAAACGTTTGTATTTTGTTTTTTTTTTTTTTTCCTAATTTTAACTTTGTTTCAAAAATTTCTTTATCACCTTTGACAACTTGTCACTATGTGCATACATATGTATATCTATGTATAGGTATAGATACGTGAGAAAATATTTCATTCTAACGAAAACAACGAGAATTTAAAACAGTTTTCACGTGAAATCAAAGCGTGGAAACAACAGAGAGAGAGAGAGATATTTTTTTTTGCTTTTTTTTGATTTTTTGTTTTACGAAGATTCAGAGGGATACAGTTTCACGTACGATTACACTCTGCCAAATTACAAAATCCCGTGAATCACACTGGTGGGTCAAATGCAAAATTCAATTTATCACCCTACGGTTCGTGGGTGAAATATTTTCAATTTTACTTCGTTTTTTTTTTTCTTCAACAATTTTTCCTCTCTAATATTGTTATCCACAACTGGATTGATAGTTCGAATTAATACTGTATTGTAGTGTGGCTGGATTTCACACGAAAAATAATCTTATAAAACTGACTACAGGATTGGGCGGTTACCGATGAAAATTTATAAAAATAAAATATCATATTTATATGTATATATACTCATCGTTTGTCATATATATATATATATATATATACATTCATAAGGTTGGTAAATTAAAATGGGATTACGTCAGTAAATATGACAGATAATATGTCACGCCTGTTTCCACTGCAGTGATTTATTCATTTTTATCCATATTCAATATCCGCGAGGTCTTCCCACATATTTTTCCATAATAAACGAAAAAAAAATAAAAAAAAAAAAAAAATGAAAACTAGACGGCAAACATAAAACAGAAAATAATGGAAAATAATACTGTTTATCTCCAAGCACTGATGTGATCAAATACCTATATATTATCGTTTTGGTTGGGGATCGGTAGTCGTTCGACCATTATTTATTGGTATAAATATTTCAATACTCATATCACTAGCCCAGTTGCATATAGGTAAGCCATGACAACCCTGGCTAAATGGTGCGAAAGAAATTTGCGATTCGCCGTTTTTTTTTTTTTTTTTTTTTCGAATCGACAATTTTTTTTTTTTTTTCAATTTATTTATCTAAAAGCTAGAGTAAAAGTCTTTCAATTCATACATATGTATATTTATGGCGTAAAATTATTTCGCTATATAATACGATTTCAACGATCCGTAAATAATTATCAATACTGCCCGCATATACGACACGCCGATCAAATATTGACACAAACGCTGAAAATAATTGATATTTTGTTTTTTATTTATTCCCTCTCTAGAGAATGCGTGATTATAACCACAGTCCCTCGGATATATCCGAATAAATATATATATATATATATATATATACCAAATCGTAAATTTCAGAGAGTAAATAACTGTTTCGAAAGTTCCGAATCACCGTAGGCTGCAGTTTTTCTAGCTATACGATAATTGGTTTGAAAAATCCATACAGTTATAACAGAACTAACTACCTTCCGGCATCTATGTGACATATTCGATTTCTTTATATATCTCTTTGTTTTTTTTTTTTTTTTTTTTTTTTTGCAACGTCTATATATAGAGAAACGTCGATAAATTATGTATTAAATATGCACATATCAAACTGTTTGTTATTTTCATCGATATATATCAAATAAAATATAATAGACGTTTCTCTTTGCTCGTATTTAACCGGCGGCTATCTATCCGATATGTATATACCTGAATACATATATACATCTATAAACCAACCCGTCTGTTGCAGGTATCGAAAAGAACAAAAATAGAATAAAAAATAAAAAATAAAAATTGAAAATAAAAAAACAACCCTCCCTACGATATACAAAGCGAAACTTTCGTACACGATAGCGTCGAACAAAATTTTTTATTCCTTCTTTTCCACGGCATTCAAATCTACGCCGAGGTTTTTTGTTACTATTAAACAATAGGTTGTGCTGTATGAGGATTTCGCCATGCTCGTACCTCGTATAAAGCTAAGGTCAGTCAACAGATGAAAATTTTAGGGACAATAAAATTCTGTTTCTTTTTTTTTTTTTTTTTCTCTATTTTAACATTTTCGAAAAGGGATGTGAACGCGGGACTTTTCTATCGAGGTACGAAATTAAAGGCGTGACAGTTTGCCATCTAACAGCTGATATAATGTAACATCGTGTATGTATGTATGTACACACGTATTAGTCCATAGTCAAATCTTGATTTATACATTTTTTTTAGGATCGATTTCGTCCGGCCGATTATATCCAAGCAATTTTTTTGTAATAACAACACAACGAATTCCGATAAGAAAACGATAACGCAAATAGAAAATATCGCAATTCCTCCCATCGTCCATTACTTTTGATTGCAAACGGTCACGTGAACGAGTGCTTCGTAATAGATACGGATCGTAAGAATAACAACATCGCTAAAACCCTCGATGATCAGATAACTTCGTAAGAATTATTCTCAAGTATATCTAATTACCGGAATTCCAATAACGAGTTTCAATGCTACATCAAACATCGAAATCAGTAATTATTATCCTCGTTTGCTCATCGTTCGTATAGCAGTTATATCGATCCTCCATTCGTGACTCTAATTTATAGGTCGATGTCCATTGGACGTTAACCTTTTTCTCGGACACGATCAACCGAACAATACATCGACTAATTTTGTGGCTCGTTACGACGTAAGTAAAGAAAATTTGCGGTTCGACTTTAAAATTTACGTCATTTGCCAATATTGATTCATTGAGGAACTGAACAGTATCAATAGGAGGATGGGTGGTTCAATAATGCGATATCGCAATTTGTTCCATGGATAAATAGACACCGGAAAACGAATATATAGTCACTGTTTAACTTCAAATTACGGTTTCCTAGCGGCGTATTATTATACGTTTGCATCTGTAAATGTAACACATGTACGTATTTTCGTGTAGGTTAGGTAGATTCTCGTTTAAACCTAAAGTAGATTGTTCTGTACGGTTCGGTTATTAATATGGCAATTAATAACAACAGGTATGGTCAAATTCCAACTTCTAATTACCATCTGTCAAAGTCTATTGAAAATACAACATCGAGCGAGATCCGGCAGATCGGGAGAGAGTTGAATATTCGATAAATTGTTTTATTGTAAGTTCCTACATCTCGTTTTGGAATAATTTTTTTTTTCATACTGAAATTATGGAGATATTTAGATGAACAGATGAATTTTTTTACCTTAAGAGTTTGATATTATTATATATGCTGATTATGAAAATAATTAATTGAATGACAGTTCGAATTATTATAAACGATATTTATTTTTGAAAAAGTTTTTACTGTGGTTTAAATAATCATAACGAGTGGAATCCAGACACAAATTTTCGTTAAATAATAATTACGCTTGCGGATAATTAAAACGTTATACAAGAACTCTGTTACCGTTTACAGTATGGCTATTTTAATTAAAACTAAGTTCTTATACACCGATGTTAGTCGTACCTATTGATGTACCTTATACGTACCTATTTCTTTTACTTTTATTTCATTTTCTTTTACTTTTTTTTGTTTTTTTCTCTTTGTGAATATATATTCTGATTATTTCTCCTTCTCTCCTATTTTAGTAATGTCTTTGCGCGATAACAGTCCCTATGTAATTTCGAAAGTTGGATTAACAATTGGAAAGAGCTTTTTCCGCTCTGCAATCGTTTTGAGCACTTGAAATTCGCGTTCCGGAAATCAGGTCTCGTACCGTACGTACGTACCTCCGTGTTGTTTTAATGTCTGGCATTTATACCCCGATAACGTTTAAAGCTCAAGTTTCTGGCTATGGCCAGACACATTTTAATTCACTATTGGAATAGCGTTGCAGTAAATGGTATGGACGACTAAAAACCGATTAAACATTTTTCTAGTATAAAAGTTTTACGAATATTTCGATGACAGTATTTTCATGTAAACTTGGATAGGTACACGTTAGTCGTTATTCGTATTCATTTTTTTTTTTTTTTTTTTTTTTTACTGGTGATAATTTTCGATAAATTATAATACCCCATTCGCATGTCCATTTCGTGAGAATTCATGCGGAGGGTGAAATTCATGGGTAGATAAAATAAAACGAAAATAGATATATACCTGCTTTGTTTCTTCGAATAATGTTCCCCTCGGGAAATGGGATGTGTTTTAATAATTATTATACGAAATAAGATTATACTGAGTGCGGAATGTGTTAGCTTATATTTTTACGTTTTCTAAATATCTATATAATTTCTTTTTCAATATTCTTTATACTCCCTCTTCGCTGTGTATATCCCTCGAGTATTGGAAATGAAATCAAAAAACAGAAACAATCTTGAATGGAAATTCTTCTTTAAATATTTGAACAACGTCTAAAACGAAACGTCAAACTTTTTTCAACTGGATATATACAAATGAATCTGTAAATATGAATATATATGAAATGAAATGAAATGTAATAAAACAGGTGCAATACTACGTTTCATTTTATGTATGTATGTACATACGTACGTCAAATCAAAGTGGAAACTGTTAGCGAAAATCAAGACAAACTTGAAATGAACCAACCTCAGAGTAAACTTGTGGGGGGTTGAAATCAAACGACAGATTGTACAGTGCTTATAGTTTTGTACTACTGTCGTTTGCTGGTGGTCAGATGCGAGCAATTTCCTGGGCTGTTGTTCCTCTCGGTCCTTTGTACTCCGTTATCGTAGCTGGTGTACTATGTACCTGTTCGTAAACTTCGCCGATACATCGTACTCGGTGTACTCCAAAACGCTCAATTCCAGTTGGCACTGACACTGATGAATCCGAGTTTGCTCCCCCGCGCAATAGTGTTTCGTGTTTCATGTTTCACGTTTCTCCTTTATCCTTTATCCTTTCTCGTTTCTCGTCTCGTGGTTTACGTTTCGAATATCTCGCCCAAGGCACAAGCCTCAGAGTGTCGATAGATACGCCATTTTGACCCGTTTCACAGCTAATTCGTAGAATCCCTATATCCGCGTCACCTTAACAGGTAACAAGCACAATATCTACCTCAGAAATTTTCCTCTATATACATTCCTTTGACAAATTGTAGAGCTACGTCAACTCCGACTTGTTAGTTAGTTGCTAAATATTTTGAGATTGAAAAAAGGACCTGGATAATATTTAAGGTTCAATTGTCTTACGATGTAAATAAATTACATAATTCTTATTCTATTCAATAAATCTTTGTCGGTACTCGACACAAACTTTGGAACAACATCAATCTTTCAAGGTATATCCAACGTTTCGTCTTCACCTTTCTAGTTCATTCATAATGCAGTTCAAGGGTCCGAAGATCTCGAATGAAAGGTAAAACACATACCCTAGATCAATCTTTTTCCAATCTACACTCACGGTCTGTCATTTTTATCTTCGTTACTTGCAATGTTCGTGAAGTATATAAAAACTTGTATTTTTTATCGTGATAAAAGCCGGACTACATCGTTCCAACAAATTACAAATTCCCCCAAAAACAATGTACATTATAAATACATTTTGCTACTCAATTTTAGCAACATCTGCAAATAACGAGAACGAGTGTCTGAAAGTAACGTTTTCTTTGGAGTATAATGACAATGATCTGCGGCTAACCGTTACCACTATTACCAAATGAGTTAGCTTTTATTCTTTTTCTTTTTCTTCTTCTTTGTTTTCTGGGATAAATTTGGCAGAATTGATTCCCTTCTTTTTTATTTTTCCCCACCTTTTTTTTACGGCTCTATATATGTTCGTGTCTTTCGGTCTGGCAAGTTATACTATCTGTCTGAGTTTTTCTTAGTAGTGAACCCTTCTACCGTCTCCTTGCGCAGTAAAAGCTCCCTTTAAAATACAATAGCGAAAAGTATCTTCTCTGTTTTCTGACTAATTTGCATTACTTAACAAAAATTTCAGACGCTGAGCTTGCAAGCAAACTGTTATTAAATGTGATCCGTCCGGAACTGACGGGTTGGTATTATAGCTAAGGCCTGCAATAATGTTGTGAGTGCTTAAAACTTGACGATACAAAATTCAATTTAACCGAATAACAGAATGTGCTGAGAGTTGTTAAAAATTGAGAGCTTTTAGCCTGATACCTTTTTTTTTTTTTTGGTCGCGGATTTACGGATTCTGGAATTGTAACGATACCGCGGCTGTTTTAAATGTAGGTATATCCTTGAAAGTCAGGGCTGCGAGCTTGCAGAACGTACCTAATGGCTGAAAATATATATATTCAACCCTTTCTTTTATGTACAGAGGTAGCGTGTACACCTTTAGCAGATGAAATTGCTATAGAGATGAGATGCAAATTGGTTTAATTTATACAAAAGCCCTAAGCTATTGTTTGGTTAGGTAACCGCCGTTCAGATTCTGGTGATTTCGGACAAGCGCCCGGACGTGTTCCACGTGCGATCCTCAAGCTTTAACTTCACCAACACCAAAGTTACCGTCCCTCATCGTGACACGCCGTTGCGACCTCACATATTATATTCAACGGAGGTAGCAAGGTAATATCCGTTATTCGTATTTGGAATTCTAAGAGGCTCTTCGCTTCGGTTTCTCCTTCGAACGAGAGCTGGTTGGCTATTTTCGAACGAAAGAGAAATTGTTTAAGGATTTCCGAGCCTACCTTAGCCGAGGCTCAACATGAGCCTCGAACCGTTATCTTTATGAATTCGAAAACCTATACTTTAAGCCAAATTCGTTCACCTATACCTTCGCCTTCAGGAGGGCTTCCGATTGAAAAATTTATTGCTCGTCGTTTCCTCAGCTGTAGCGCGTCTCGTTTTGTAAAGGATCTCTATATGCTAATGGAAGTGACTTCGGTACAACTCATTTTATAAATTACGTATATCGATTACTAAATGCTTCAAGTTTACTTACTCTTGGATAAAATCATTTCGACTTCTTTATCTCTTTATATCCAAATACACTTTATCCACATGTGTGAAAATTGTTTCACGGATCTGGTGTGGCATATTGTGTGTATACGTATAGCTAGGAGGGATAAAGTGAACCCGAAACCAAGGGCTGAGAGGATGATTTGAAGTAGATACTTGGATAAGAGAGGGTCAACTCTCCTATGTATACGTGTGTCAAGAATTTTGTCCTCAGTAAGAAACCCTTGTTGGTAGAAATTCACGGTGGGTTAAATTTCCTCCTTGGAATTGATAACGTCGGAGAGTAAACAGTAAACGGACGCGACGTAATCCTTAGAAAGCGGAAATTCTCTGACCACCTTACCTACAACGACCACTAGACCTCGTTAGTAGCCTTTGGTTTCACCCTTCTGTGGTTCGTCTTCATCCTTCTTCTTACTGCCCTTATTCCCCTCTCTCTATCTCTTTTTGCTCTCCATTTCTCTCGTTAACTTACTCTTTCCATTTCCTCTTGGATGTGGTCTCTCACTTCGATCAAGACGGATGGCCATGGCCTCTCGTTAGACCGCTAAACAGTCCGGGATTCGAAAGCGAACGTTTCTCCGTAGCTATAGATGAATGGTTCGACCTCGAAAGGCCCCTCGAATAGATCTCTGGAGGTCGGAGGTTACGGAAACGTTCGATTTACGGGTCTGTTCAATGAATTTACTTGATCACCTCGCAATTAGATTCAAATTTACCACTTTAACGGCCGCGTTGGGGGTTTGTACTATTCATCTAGATTATGCCTCGATTCTTCGCTCTTTAACTCGCACTGGTATGGCTACTTTTCTGGAAAAACAAAATCAAAAGATAAAAAATAACAGAAATCAAAAAAGAAACATGTCCGAATGTTATGGTGAGCAAATACACGAATTTCTGGTTTGTTTAGTCAGGGATTTTTCCTGTGTGGTAGATATACCCCTCACTCTGTTTTCTCTCTTCCGTTTTTTCGTGGCCCTGAGAATTTTCGTGTAATCCTCATCTCTTTAACGAGTTTCCTGACGAACTCGGGAACGAAATTTATTTACTAAGTATAATATTTTTGGTTGATTTTCGCTCCATTAACTTGGGGGCTAAGAGCTTGCTAGCGATTTTCGGTTGTTGATATCATTTATCAATATGTTATGCCAAGTTACTAATACCTTTGGACATGCTATACGGTTACGTCGAACGTGGCGAATGCTTTCAGAAGCATCTGGTTTACCCAAATTATATTGAACGCTATATCTGTGCCTTCCATTTATGTATATATATGCATGTCTATGTACGGAATTAGGTTAACTCCCTCCACCGTTTGCCTACGTCAAGTTCAGAGCTTATCAACCGGATTGAATGTAGCATATATGTATATACCTATATATATATAACGATTGAAATTTAACAAAGTTTACTCAACTTCCGCAGGTCGCATCTCTCTCTCTCTCTCTCCCTCTCTCGATAATTATTTAACTATTAGACTGTAAAAGTAAATCGAATTTGTAATTGAAACGAAATACTTGGCAATTAAAGCTCGGCGAATCGGGTATAGAATTGCTACAGAATCCAGCAGTCAATAATTACCAGGAAACAGTAAACTCACATAATTGTAGGATTGGTTCAATTAGCAATTTATATCGTACATCTCGTATATACCAACTGTATCAGTTCTATCGAGGAAATTGATCCCTCCCTCTACCCTCTAGGCTAACAAATATACCAGAATTAATCATTGAGATCTAACGACATCCAAAAGTATTCTTTTAATTATTCACAACGTACACATTTTATGTACATACATACAAGTCGAACTGTAACGTAATATATATACACCTGTATAGTTTTTTTTATTTTTTTTTATTTTCGGCGGGGGAGGGGGGGGGGGGGGGGGGGTATAAATATTTAACCACGTATATATTTCGCTGGGATGAAAATTTTCATTCACTTGCCAAAATTGAAACGATGCCTATCTGTTATTGATGAATATGTTTGCTTGTATAGTATTTCAAAATCCCCCATTTCATCAACGATAATTGGCAAGCCCAGAATGTATTTCACTTCACACACACATATACATATAAGGTATATACGTATAATGTATTATTTGCCCAGGAAAAATGGGAATTTATGAATCTCCATTCCGTAGAAAGTACGAATGTGAATTTACACATGTATATATACCAAAATCAATACATTAAATAATGAAGATAATATACATATAATATCTATAATAATATAAATGAACAAAGAATGAAAATCAACAGCGAGGAATTCGGATACGAAAATAACAGCGAACGTCACAGAAGTCCGAAATTATTATTCAGAAAGAGAAAAATAAATTCAAACAACGAAAGAGCGATGGATTTCCATTATTACACTTCTGATTACATATACCGTATGGTATATAGTCGCTATTACAGCTATATACATATAGATGGGGTTAAAAAGAATTTTTTGTTTGTGATAATATTGAAAGTTTATTAAGAAATTTCCAGACTTTGAAGAATAAGAAAAGGTAAGTTTTTTGTTTTACATTTTTTGTTTTTTCTTTTTTGTTTTTTGTTTTTTTATAAGTTAGTGTAAAGGTAACCTTTTGACCTCGTGGAGTTTGCGCTCTTCGTTTATCAACGACCAGGTAAGAAGAAGCAAACCTTAGGGGAGCGAGAGTGGCTCTTCTCTTCTTAAGATGGAGTAATTAAAAAGTTGAACGGTGTCATCAGCGGAGATCCTAATTTTCTTTTTAACGATACTCGTCAGGACTAAGTCAGGGAGTTTGGGGATCAAACACGTCTCTGTCATTTCTAAAGCCGAGATACCAAGGCTATCTTCGTACAGCAAACTGGTTATATTATGGTACACCATCAAATATATCTAAGGAAACAAAGGGGTCCGAAACATTATGCTGAGGATAAGCCGGTGATTTGACGTAGCTGATAAACGCTAGCAGTAAATGTGCAACTCTAGATAAATATGGATATTATTATTCTTCGCGATATATACCATTAGCGGGTGGACATAATATAGTAATTAAAAAGTAACTTTAACCTGGAGAGGGAAACTGATCCACAATTAATTTTATTCTCATTTTCATTTCTCTCCGCCAGTTGAAAAACTGCGCGAATTTAAAAATGAATTATACCACGAATTATTTTTAAAACTCTGCAACGATCTACGTGACTTGAATATTCTTACCCCTCTCCCCCTTTCTTTGTCTATTATTCGCAAATTTTTGAATAATTTCTAAGAATGAAGAAATTAATTAATACTTTATATAAAATCGCAAAGGCAGTAGATTCGCATTATTTTTTTTTTTTTAAACGTTTTAAAGCAATTAACAAATTGTTCTTCCGGTTTTGCGTTCTTTACCTTATATGGGTTAGGGGGAAAGCTGCAAAACTTCCTTAAAGATCTTTACTCCCAAGAAGCGTGCCTTGAAACGAATTTCACGGTATCTGGTTTCTCAGGGCCCTATGGCTAGGTGCAGAAAAAGATAAAGGTAGTTATATGCTTTTAGAGAAAAGTAGAGTCTTTGTTCTTTGCAAGAGAGGCTGGGCCGGGCTGGGCCACGTTAAAGATCAAAGAACCATAATTCGAAATCCGGAATCTCTGTTAGGAGAGAGATTTCCCCGTAGTATGAGTCACGTCGGTATAATTTCGACCGGTTCCACCTCGGTCTCGTCCCTCAAGATCTTTGGTAATTAAACTCTTTTCTCAAAGGAAAAAAATACAAAAAAAAAAAATAATGGAAAGAGAATTAGGGCGTAGAGAGAAAAAGAAGAGAGAGAGAGAGAGAGAGAGAAAGAGAGCAATTATGCAAAAGGAAAACTGGGGGTTAGACAAGTCTCTGTATATCGAATAAGGCTAACTTTATTATACTCGGATTGACGGACCCTCTTTCAATGACTCGATTTCTCTCTTCTCTTTTCTACTTCTGCTCCTTCTTCCTTTCTAATCTAACTGCTCTTCGACGAGGAACCCATCATCCGTTTATCTCTTCTGCGGATATAAATAAATCTCCTCTTTTACGTTAAGACAAGGAGAGCTGCCTCTTTCATCCTCATCTCTTCACTTTCGCGTCTCTTTTCGAATATAAAATCTCATTCGTCTCATTGTAATCGTTTTTATTAATTCCATATCTTCTCACCAACCGAATCATATCCCATAATGTAATGTAACAGTGTATTACCCCTTTTTATATCTTTACGTATCAATAGAATTATCAGTGAATACCGCTTATTGTATCCTATGGATAATCATTTCCAGATACCCCACGCGTCGAGAGTCTAAAACGTGTCTATAAACGGGCGGATGATGAAGGAGCTGTAAACAGGCATGAAAAGAAAATAAATGAATGAATGAATGGAATGAAAGGAAAAGGGGATGGATAAACTGGTAAAGGAGGTGATTTTATCCTCCAGGATTCGTTTTTCTCCGAAACGTTGCGTTATCTGGGCGTGGTATCCGCGGGTAATTGCTAAGGTATAAAAGAATGATGAATCGAATTTAATCTCACTCGGTTCAGAAAAGAAACCCGAGATCTCTCTCTCCACTTTTTCTCATCGTCCAGTACCAAAGGAAAAGTTCGATCCGTATCAAAAACCCTTTCTGAAGAAGAAGAAGAAGAAGAAGAAAAAGACGAAGTAGACGAAGAAGAAGAAGAAGAAGAAGACCCGTCCGTAACCTTTACGCTTACGTTCATTGAAAGGCGAACGTGACTAGAGTCGCCATCTTGAAATGCCAAGCGGTGAATCAAGAAGCGGCTTACGGCGTCGTTATTCCCGACGTGACTCCCTTGACAATATTACTCTCCCTTCTCTCCGTGGACTAGCAGATATCCAGAGGTTCCTTCAGACCCCGAAGATCCGATAAGAGATAACTCCAGTCTTAGGAGGAAAGATCGTTTAGGATTGTCTCCGCACCATCTTAGTCCAGTATTCTGATGATCATGCGCCGAGGGTCTGACCCGTGTCGAATGAAAAAAAAAAGGAAGCAAAAACGCCGAAATTACTTTCAATATACGGTTTAATATCTGGACGAGTAATTTTCGGTAGTGGTCGTAATTCTGGGGGCTCGTACGACGGCCTACGGTACTTCTGACCAGGTCACGAGGGTTGTAAAGTCGAACCCTCCGAATCTTCTTGGCACCGAACCGCGGACCGGATGCAATAACTATTTTCTCTCGTAATATTAGCTCAAGGATTTGGAAAAAAGGTAGAAACCCTGTTGATGAGCTTCGACGCTTCGGTATTGAGGTGGAATAACCATTTGGATAGAAAACAGAGAGATGAAAACGCACACCGTATAGTCTCGGGGAGGATAGACTAGAGACACTAAAGCAATTAAGGAGAAAACCTCTTGTACGATCAATGGCCGCGAACTATAATGGCGGGGAACGATCGAGGACCATTTCTTACGATCCTGAAGGCCAGAAGAGACAACTGGCCGTGACTACCAGCACCCTACTTAAGGGAAGTTTGATAATTAAGAGGCAAGACGCACCTAAGAGCGAAGTTCGTCGAAGTATACGTAACTCTACTTCGGTGGTTCTCGCCCTCCGTATACTTCTTGCGGTAACAACTTCCTCTCACCCTTAGCTCCGGTTGACCCGGTAATCTTCCTCCTTCCATTATACCTATAAGCCAAACCCATGTGACATCGCGATGTCGTTTTACAGGGTTCGTAGTCAACGGTTTTTGTATGCTCGTCTTTTCTAAGACGTTTTTGTCGTTAAAAAACATGGTGGAAATTCTTCCAGATGAAAATTCACCCAGCCTGAACAAAAAAGAGGCAATTCATTTGTGCGAGGTCTGAAAAGTATCTGGTTTTTCGTCTCGTGACATTTTAGGAACTTTACATCAAGCCGAAACTTACGTCTAATTTAAACAACCAACAAAACCTGAACCGATTTTGTTAACGAACAAATATACTCTATAAGATTTTCAAAGATCGGCATATGTAATCAACGTATAAATCCGTGGTTAATTAATTGAAATCTCCACAATGAAATTATGCAAGAGAATTGCTTAGCGTTTTGAAAATACGTAACTTTGTTCACGTAGAACATGAATTAACGATATGATGGAGTAGTTTTAAAGTTCGAACCAAGTAGAACGTTCCAGTGGCTTCATTGCTTGGTTGCTTGCTTGTTCAAATTAAACTTTGTAGTAAGGTATAACTTGCATTCTCCCTGTTTTTGCCCGGCTTACTTCTTATAGCCTGTGGCAAGGAAGCAGGTGCAGGTTATGACACAATGCAATTCTACAATGCCTGCACTGAGAAGCACTTGAAATCTTCACAGGAATTAAAACAGAGTGGTATATATAGTATTTATGTATGTACCATACTCGCTTGGAAAATGTACATGTAATTCCTGCTGCTGTTGCGGTGGCGACCCTTTTTCTCAAGCATATTCTCCTTGTATGTAAAAATTTAGATAATGGGTGTACACAAACTCTCCTGAACGTTTTACCAAATTGAAAATTCAAAAAGGTCGACTCAACCCCCTGTTCACAAAAACACGTGTTTTCGTGTAGTCCGTGGTTTGGCACCGCGTGCATGTGAAGTAGGGCTCAAAGGCTCCCCTCTAATTATAGACTTTGCTTTGCAATTTCAGAGCTGATGATTATTTGCCTAATAAAATTGATCGTGGGTTGTTATTTTTGTATAAAAAAAAATCTGTAAATAATTTATCAGACTCGAGGTAACATGGCCAACAAAAAAGAGCGATTAATGAATAGAATTGAACTGTACACCTTGTTTTAAGAAAACTTCTCTCCGATCACATTTACAACATTTAAGAAGCAATTTACACCCTAAAGACCCGAATACCAATCCATGAACGGACAGAGGGGTTTGTACCTTCTTTCAAGTTCTGAAAAGGGAATTAATTGATATCCTGGAGCTGAACAAGATTACGAGACTTGAAACGATCCCCGGCTTGGAAGTGACGTCTGTGTTGTCCCAGGCCGAGCTCGTTGTGCTGCCAATAGTGAGATTGGCCGAGGAGGGTCTCGAGTGTGGTGCGAGCGATAATTTGGCTTCTTTTTGTTGGCTGCCCTCCTCCCTTCTTCTCCACCTTCCGCTTCCTTTCATCCTCTTCTTGGAGTTGGATCCTTGCTCGACACTCCTAAAGCTTCTTCAACCTTTCCCAGACTTTCTCACCAGCCCAAGAGGGATTCTAAAGGATTTCTCACCAAATTAAATTGTTGCCCGATGATACTGTTACTGGCAAATTTCCGGCCAGTGGATACGGATGCCTCTACCTCAACTCATTGTTAATCGGAAAAACGCCCATGTATATATTCCATAGGTTCGAAATTGTGGTATCTCGGTGCCTGGCGCCTCACCCTGTTCTTCATTGTTTGGCAATGTGCTCTCTCCGACTCCAAGTTGCAAACTTCGATTTCCTTTATTAGCATCTTCAACCCATGAAGAAATTGGCGGAACCCTCACGACAAGAAATCTTACATCCCTTCTCCCGAATTTGCGATCAGACGATGTCATATCATTGTTCGATACAAAAGTCTCTCAAGATTGTGATCATGAGGTTGAAAATTCTTCGAGCAACAGACATCAGCGAGAAATTGAATAGTCGACTTTGTCGCGGTATGGTATAATGATCAAACTCGTTATACATACCCACAGTGGTAAATGATAAATTACACAAAGACTGTTATTGTTATCGTCGAAAGTATAGTCTGCGATATTAGGTTCGGGACGATAAAACTTTTGCCGATACTTTGAGCCCCAAACTTTTCCTTTTTTTCTTCTCCATGTAGGTATAACGATCAGTATCGTTTTCTGTGTGTTTCACTTAAGTCTCATTTCCGTACGTTTACTTACTGGTTTTTATCGAGTGATTATCGCACCTTAGTAAGTAGGAAACGTACATATCTACACCAAAGTTTCTACAGGTACAATATAAAGCCTATTGCTAACAGCCGAGTTTACTGTGTTCATAAAAAATGAGCACAATGTAAGTTTAGTCGTTCCGTTCGTTTCTCCCGCGTTTATATTGCCAATGAAAACTTTCCTCGTCTGTTTCCGCACATTTATTACTCCATGTTCAATAATAGGATGGGATTAGTGGCGCGTTAACTAACATTGTAACTAATTAATAGAAATGAGCGAAAAACTAAGAACAGCACTTACTAAATGGCAGAAATTCAATTGCTAAAAATATTAACGTTTATTTTATTTCTTTACATAACTAATTTCAAATACGTATATGAATTAATGTTTCAGGTTATTCACGGTGTTCATATCGACCCAGTACACGAGGTGAAGAAGCGCAGCATTAGTCAACCACTCAGAATCCTGCTGTGGTACGACGAGAGCGTATACCGGTGAGTGCAGAGAAAAATCAATCCTATGAGAGATCATTAATTACTCGTTACCATCTGGTCCGAATTATTATTGATTAACGAGGATAGCTATCTCGTTCACAGAACCGTAAAACACATCGTTATCGTCAAATCCAACTTACAATTATTCTCATATCGCTTCGTCACGCGCCTATCTCAAAGAGCTGTTAATCACAGTATCTCTACTACCACATACGTATAATATTTCACACACACACATACACACATTATATATGTTAACATTACATTTACATCTGCATATCCCATACTCGCGAAAATATAGAAGGTTTTCATCTGACCCTTGGACTTGGACACAGGTCGTGCACAAGGTCCTGTAAAGGCTTTACCTACCTATGTATAAATAGGCTTATATATGATGGATGCTGAACTCAAAGGCGTACGACGTTTGCATTATGGGTCATGCATACGATAAGCCATCTGTTCCTCTTACGGTATGTCAATGTCGGATTAAATTTCTCATTATTTCATAATGGAATATATTTGACAAATAGTTTTCGGGTCAGATTTCAAACCAATGAGACTACATTTGGATATACATATCAAAGATTTTATCTATCAAAACTTTATGATATTTTCAGGACAAAACTCCTCGTTTAAATGTTGGTATAATGGTCGTCTAGATCCTTGACTGATACCAAAGTTTTGCCTCTGTGCATAAGCGGGCAAAGGACTTTTTGAATGTATGTACATACATTTACCTGTGTTGTGTATGAAAGGGTTGTAACTAGCTGTACAGACTCTATTTAATAGAAACACGATAGGTAAATTTCCATGAAACTGTTCTATGATGAGTTAGTTTCAGTTCGAGATGAAGAACTTTCAGAATCATAATCTTGTCTCTATATCAAAAGGCTCTTATACACCCTTCAAATTTGACATTCGGTGCTTGAGCTTGACTAGCGGTTCGTCTATTCAAATATTTTAATATAATAACTTGATGAAGGTAGACCGAGGATCTCTACCTACTATATATAGGTAGCTATAGATATATGCAGTAATAATTTTTCATACGATGAACACGACTGATTAACTAGAAAACTGGTAATAATTAACAATGGGGTATAAACACGAACTTCACAAAGTTGGGGAGAAGCAAGGTGAGCTTTTATCGCGTTACGTGATTCCTAGTCACCGTTTAATGGCCTGACTAACTTAACCTGTTCCGTGGCCTCGGTCTCCTTTATCTTAAACTTAACTTAGCCTAGTTTTACAAAGACTGCGTAAAGTTTCGAATTCGAATTCCTTAATCAATTTTTTTTTTTCATTTTTTTTTTTTTCGTTTCTATCTTTTCTATCAAATTTTAAGATCTTGTTTAGTCAAAGGTTGATTAAGGAAATGGGGTGAAAATTTTCGATTGTTTGTATGAAATTTTTGGCTAAACAAAACTGATTAATATTGTTCAAAATACAAAAACGTCGATGTATATACTTTGAATAAAGTTTTAGTAAACTGAGAACGGTAGGTAGTTATATAAACAGTTGAGAAAGTTTTAACCGAATTTAACTTCGGAAAGTCAAGCTCGTTATGTCTTCTAGACAAAGATTTTCGCGTAACTTATACGGTCGGAATATTATTTCGAATCTTATATCTTTAAAATAAGGAACTAAAAATTCGTATGTCTGTAAATACCTCGGAAAATATTCTATGAAAATTTATTATATCAATCGAGCGATCATCAATGTATTATAGAGAAATTTTCGTGATTATTATTTTAACGATTTCACGCGTGTGAAACTCACACTTTGGGATTATATTCCATATCAGAATTTCTCTCATTTGTACGCAACCTGGAGCAGAGCTAACTCAAGGCGAAATTCTCCCTCTTCTCTGTTATATGGAAAATCTGCCTCCGGATATACGCAGATACGTTTCAGATAGGTACGCAGCTATACGTGTCAAGTATACCTTAAGGCTTAACGTAATATGAATAGATATTTACATACGCGTGCCTCCTACGTGTACGGGATATCTGATGGATAATAATTTAACTATTTAGAAACTATGAAATAGTGTAAATACGGATTTGATAAGAGAAAGATTGATTTTTGGGTATATTTTATGGTGTTCGATTTTTTAAAAAAGGTATAATTCTTCGATGAAAGTTTTGAAAATTTCATAAAATTTGTTTTTACTTAAAAAGGTGGGTTAGAAATCGATGAAAATGTAAAGAAAATTTGTTAATGTCATTGTAATATTGGGATTTCAATAAAGTGGAATGAAGTTTTTGAGTTTCTTTAATATGTAATAAAATAAAAAAAATCTTGACTGATTTGTCGAGGATGCAATAATTCTCTTCAATATTATATTGACGAGTTATACTCACATAGATAAAATACATCGCGGTATGTTCGTAACCGCGGTTTACGTAAGAGACAGAAAGTGATTTGCACTAAACGTCTTGTATAATAAATCTAAGAACGTTGTGAAGATTTCACTTTATTGCAGGGGTCATCTGTCTTGAATAGAGTCAACGATTACTCCACGCCGTGGAAAATCGCGGTCTTTACTTATAATTTGTGTCGTAAAATTTCCAAAGTCACGTGGCGTGTGTAAACGTGTAGGTAATTTTCATTACGTGATATTCTCATATCCAAATATCGAATTTTGTATTTTTTTTTTTTATTTTATTTTTTTCTTCAAAGTAGTGCGGCGAAGGACCCACCATTTGAAAATTTGATTTTGAAATCTATGGATTTAATATTCTCAAAACTGAGGCATCCGCCTGCTACGATTTTCAATCGTATAAAATAACCGAATGCCGATTCCAATCCCCGAATTCAATAAGCATAAGTTACCAGAATGACCTCCCGGCTTGGCGGCTTTCCAAACTTTCGACTTTACCCTTACTGCAGTATATATACAGGCTTTCGAGCTTTAGGCTTGGAATTTGAAACTCTCAACCGTCGAGAGATATGGCAAAGCGCAGATGAGCGTCGGTGCTTTCAAATATGCCTATCGGCACTGTAAACAGGAGTTTATAACTTTTTGTTTCCCCCCATAAATTTTATACCAAGGATATCGGTTTATAAAAAATAATAATCATAATAAAAAATAAAAAAAAATGAAGTAAAATTCAGTAATATTAACAGGAAAATCATTTTCAATCGTTTTTATTTGTAAATGAAATTTGAATTCTTCCGTATTGGTTTTTATTGTCAGTGTCGTGTTACTGATTCGTTATAAATATCATTGGCATTTATTAAGATTTATTTCGATTTATAGTTTTGTTAAAACCATATAAAATCCATAAATAAATTCGTTATACCTACTCGTTGAGCCTGCAGGAACAATTATTTTCCGCTGTAAATTTTTATATCTGTCAACCAGTTGTGATTTACAACCATGTAAATCAAACAGTGCTTTATATCGTCTCGCGTCGGCAGACAAAAATCCAAAAATAAAAATAAAAATAAAAAAATAAAAAAATATCACAAACTCCGGTAAAATTTTAGCGAGCGTAAATATTTTCCGGCGGAACACCCCGCACAGTTTGTTAGCAATTCCACCAGGTATAAATATTATAAAAAATAACGGGGTTTGCTTAGAAAAAAACGGAAGTATGTAAAAAAAATCAGAAAAATTTATGTAAAATAACCTGCAAGTAAAACTAAAATATAAAAATGACTATAGTACATTATAGATGTGTGCTTTTTGTTGACGCACACACTATAATCCGTATATTTATTTTTAAAGACCAAGTAGGTAGGTAGGTGTATATATACATACGTATGTACATATATATTATATATCTATATACGACGAGTAAATTTTACGTTCAGGTAATACGTATACAGAGGTGTGGTTTTATCATACATGGAATAAATGTTGACATAAATTCGCTTTATGTCACGTAAAAATAAACAGTAAAGTGAAACAGTGGACCCCGTGGTTGTTAGGTATATAGGTAGGGTAGGTAGGTACACGCTTTGTGATACGGTGTACCGGGGTACCCGTTTCTCTTTAGCAGGACAATATTGCCTATGGGACAATTCGCCCTGATTAAATATCCCCTTGGTTCGTTGTTCGTTCTTGTTGACAACTGGCTTTGTCCGAACAAAGCTATGTGCACCATAAAGAGAAGATTTTTGTCACTCGCCATCGTCGTCGAGCTGAAAACAGTTTTCAAAATTTATTAATATTTCTTTACCTTCCTTTCAATTTTTTTCAATTTACTGATGGATATTCTTCTTAACGCGAACTACTTGCAGTTACTAATGGAAATATAAGCTCGGGTTAAATTTTTTTTACTACACAAAAAATAAAAAGAGAAATTTTTTTTTTTTTCCATTTCTTATAACCCGAAGAAGGCTCAATAATCTTTTATCGACGCTCTAATCCCTCCAAACAATGTTTTTTTTTTTTTTTTGAATCCTAACATTTGGCCCGAGGGGTATTTTTATTTCTTCTGTTTCTTACCGGTTTTTTTTTTTTTTCCTTCTTTTCTTCCTTACGATTTTCCAACCGATGGGGAAAAACATTGAGCTTTGATTGAAGAGACGTAGATTTGACAGTCGGAACAGGGACTCTCGTAAGCCGGGAATATAATTTGTCAAAGAATAGCAGGAATCGAAAGGCAAAAGAAAAAAAAAAAACAAAAAAAAGAAATGGCAAGAGAAAAAGAAAACGAAATAACAAAAAAAAAAAAGAAGTAGGTATATGTATGGCGAGATTTTGCCCTTGCAGGAAAGACTTGCTCAATCCTCAGGATTAATATGGTACCACTTTGGGTTGACTCTTCTTGAAATAAGCAGAGTAGACAAAATGAAATTCCAGCCCCCTTCGTGCGAGTCACTTTAGCGAAGTTGAAGAGGTCGAATTCCTCTTGGGAGACGACACGCACACTTTCTCGCATTGAGCTTGCTCGAGTGACAGCAAACAGTTGAACTTTTATTTCAAATATTCCCCCCCTCCTCCCCCGAAAGAGAAAAAGAGAGAAAAGAAAAGAAAAAGTTCTCGATTCCCAGCGAACATGAATTATTGGAGTTTCGAAGAGAGGAACTGCAAGATGGGAACCCGATGACAAAGACACAATGCTTCATCATTTCCTCTTTTTAACGCTTCTGGTTCGACCAAAAATTCTGAATTTTCACGCATCCTATTCCGTACCCAACTTGAACTAATATTTTCGTCACGCAGGGTTAATCGAACGAAAATATTGGCCAAAAGAACTTTGCCCATCTTCTAGCCTGACTTCAACAACTTATCTCTTTCATGCCACTTAACCAATCACTTCTTCTCGCCTGGGTCATTTTCGTCCCTAAGAAAATTTCTCAAACTTTTATAAAGCTTATATATCTACCTACCCTTTGAACCCGGCAATTTAACATGGGTTTTAATCAAATTGAGTAGCAAGAAGAAGAACGAACAACTCCGGTTAGAGAGATATGAAATTGGCTCAGTGATGAACATGTTGGTTTATGGGTTCTACATCTTCGGGGACGGATCTAAGTTCTCCAAATTTTGAAAGTTCCGAATGGTCAGAATCACGAATTCATTTGAAACGATTTCGAATATTCAAAGGATCATTGAAATTTGGAAAGATCGGAATGCAGATCGGAAAGTCTAAAACTTTGAAAGTTCAAGAATCCAAAAATTTAATAAAGAGGCACGAGGCTCCATGCGTGAATTTCAAATTCCGGAGTCTAGACCTTTCGACTCTTTAGGTTTCGAAATTTTTAACCTTTGGTATTTTTCGATTTCAGGTTTCTGAAATTTGAAAACTTTCTCAAAACTTTCCGTCGATAATATGAAAATTTCGAATTATTACCCCTCGGGACTTTTGAAATTCGGAATCCCTCCACATGACGAACTGTAATCGTTTTCGTCAAAATGAAATGAAACTGACAAGAACGTCAATCAAAATGAACAAAATTTTTTTTTTTCAAAAATTATTTCAACCCCTAAAGGAAATCAACATCTGTTACCTTTGAAGTCGAAATGTAATGGCCAACCAATAAGTCAATACGTTACGATTATTGGAAATGGGGTTTGAGCAACGAGCACTTCGCTCGTTATCTGGACATCCTCTTACAATTAGCTGTTAGCCGCAGGGTACGATTATCTGCAGGCAATACGTTACAGGAGTTGGTAGAGCAGAGCTTAATATTTGTCTCACCCAAGGGATGGGCATTAATTTCACCAGTTTAATATACACTGAACCTATACATTCAGCATCCCGCAGGCGCCAACTACTCGTCAGATTGATTGTCGGCGTTAACCGGATTCATTACCGATCGCTATTCATCGGACCAAGTAGCATCCGTTTCATCTCTTCCTATATCGCTCTTGTTCAATTTCATTCACCGTCCGATGCGCGATCATTGAGTGATGGAACATAGGTACCTACGAGTACATCTGACAATAGAAACTCAGGACTCAGGCAAAGTTGAGCTTGCGCTACAGCACCGGTCAAAAAACTTTTGCAAAAGGGAAGGCACACGAGAATAAATCCATTTGAATCCATTTGAATTAGAATTAGAGCTTAATCTGTTAATAGCTTATCGCTAATGAAGTTTTTCAAGAATTTTATTAATGATGAAAAATTTAACAAATGAGTATAAACATTTTTTTTTTTTTTATTGGTCATGAGAACCTCGATTGCAAATATTTTCGCAAAAAAAAAAAAAAAATAAATAAACATAACGAGTCAATTTATTTTCTTTCCAAGGATGTCGTAATGTTATTAATCATTGATTGGTAGAGAACCGTTGATAAAAGTTGAGCAATTTAACGATGACATGAAACTTTGTTCTACGTTTGGGTAAAAATTTTGTTAAAAAAAAAAAGTATTTTTTTTTTTTTGTTCGTTTCCGTACGGAACAAAAAAAAAGCCAATCGAGATAATAAAATTGCATGAAAAAAAAGGTAGCTTTAGAACTTTGAATTTTACGAGCGTGCGGTAGCTACTGTCACGTGACAGCGCACATGGTGCAGTTTGACAATTTATTTTGACAGAATTAAAACGGTTAATTAATGGGTTATGATATTACCTAGGTATTTTTCATTATTTTCTATTTTATTTTCTACTTGTTTTAAACAGAATTGCCATCTGGCAAAATGACAAGAGCTTGTTATGTGCTCGTTTGGTAGGAGTACCCCCGCATAGTTTATTCAAGCGAATAGTTAAAAATTCAACTAGGATATATTTTCAGTTTTTGAAAATAAGCGAAATTCTTTTCTTCATTGAGACAAACTCAATTTGAATCGAATAATATTTTTTTTTTTGGCATTGTGGTAATTTCTGATATCGAATGTGGATCTTTCGGGATTGTAAATCGGTCTTGTTACACTTTCGAAACAGTTTCAATTTCAGTTTTAGTTTCAGTTTCAGTTTCGTTTCTTTCACTAAAATCGAGCCATATAATAACACGCTGGAAAACTTGGTTTACAACTGACGGTGAAAATCTTCTTTATACCTTTTCCCTGAGAACTATCGTAAATATGTAGCCTCCCGACCACGGCTACGTTCTTCTCATGCTATTCAACTTGACTTTTACTGCACTTTTGATCTACAGTAGGTATAGGTATATATGATGACAATGCAGCAGTAGCAATCTTGAAACTTTCACCAATATTCAACATGTGAGTTCGAAATTTTCTATACCTAGAATCTATGTACCAAAGTTAAATATATGTATTTGTAAATTTGTTGAAAAATCGCATTCATATTTTTCATCCGTTTATATAAAAGTAGAATTTTCTTAAAAGTAAATTTTCGAATTTAAGCAAACAGAGGGAAAATAATTTCTTTGTTTCTGATTTTTTTTTTTTTTGTTATTTTTCGAATTCATTTATTCACGCTTGATCAATTTTCACATATGACTTAACGCAAGTTACGTATACTGGTTATACGTATCACGACTATTTATTCGAGCCAATAAAGCTCTGCAGAGGTAGCTTCATTCAAAACGAAAATATATACACCCGCGGGTATCAACGATTTCTGATAATAACACGCGTACGTCGTTATCGAGTACCATTAAATTGGTTGGCTTCGATGGATAATGGCAGCGAAGTGTTAACCTCATTCGATGCGATTTTAACGACTATTTATACGTATACCTATCTGATGTTTATTCATAGTATACAACCTTTCGTCAAGCATGGCAGTACCGTAAAATAGAAAAAAATAAAATGAGAATGATCTATTTTGCTGTGAAGATTTTTCTCAATTTTGTTTTTTGATGATTTATTGTCAGTACCTACCGAGAACTTTTATCAGGAATGAAGTTAACGAATGTATTCGTGTCTCTGACTTATGGATAGATTTTTCGTATCGAATGATAATGAAGAAACTTTTATTTATGACTGAAAAGTGATTAAAAATGTTAATGTTTCGTTAATATTTTATAACTGCGCGAATGATGGCCATGCGGCGAGTGACGGTGCGCAAATTATAAACGGAACAAACTGAACAAAAAACGAAAAATACAAAAAAATAAAAAAATAAAAATAATTATAAAAATATCGGAAAGGTAGAGAAACAGGAAACGCGAGAGAGAAAAGAAAACTGTGCTCGGAGTAAATAACGAGATCCTCTGACGCACCCGGACAATTAGCGCCAGACGGGTGGAAATACGTCACAGGGGATCGCGGCCTTCCGTTTGGTACGGAAAGGGGAAAAGGGGTCGAGAGTGGGAGCTTTCGTTAACGGGCTTAAAATGTTGAAATTGTGAAAAAGCGCCCTAGACCCCCGGTTCGTTCGGTCGTTCGTTCGTCCATTCTCGTTCGTTCGTTCTAACGCCAGCTTCCATGGTATTGAAAATTACATTAAATCCGTGTATCGCGACAGTAGCACACATACGAGGGAAAACTGTGTATAGGAGGTATAATATACACCTACGTACCGCATCTGTAGCCACATATTAAACAATAAATAGAGATGAGATATTATACCATGATTATACAGAGTTTGGAACAATTGTATTACTGTATAAAAAAATAAAAATAAATAAATAAATAAATAAAATGAAAAAATGTACTGAACAATTTTATTTTCATATACATTTTTATTTACATATTATAGGTATATGATTAATTCTTCCACCATGTTAACGGTTTATTTTAGTTTATTTTATTTATTTCTATTTCAATTTTATAGTCATCAGTTTAAATAAGTAGGTATGTAAATTATGCATTTTAAACGTTATTAGCTGGAAGTTCACAGATAGAAGTTGAACAATTTTTTTTTTTTTTTTCTTTTTTTCTTTTTACCTCAACCGCACGTTAAATACTTTCACATTGTAACTCTTCATCTCAAATTCTATGTTCACACGCAGTAGAATTATAGTAACGTATACCTAAATATGTTTTATATTAAAAGAAGATTAAATCGTATTTTTTTTTTTTAATGAAATTTATTATATTTTTTTTACTATTCTTTTGATTAAGCAAAAAATAATCGTATATTTCGAATTAATATATAAACGGTTGAAGTAGATTTTAAAATTCTTTAATTTCATTTTCATGTTCAAATTTACGTATAAATTTGTGACACCTATGATTAGTAGTTAATTTTTCGTTACGACACGGCGTGCTATTCGTATATGTACAGTTTACGGTTGAACTGGGTGATTGATGTTGACATACATTCACAAACGGCGTTTGTATTAAAACCCTTTGGATTTAACACTTTGGTTAAAATACGTTAAACGCACTAATATTAATGAGCATGTATACATGTTACCTACAACTGAAAGAAGTATGATACCTACCATATGTTATTAGTCGTATAAGGGAGGCTCTTGCAGCATCGATTACCGTGACCGAATCCCATCAACGGGTCCGCACGTGGATACATACATACATACATACATGTATGTATATACATACGTGTTTAACTCGCGTGTCATTCAACGATTTGCAATTTTCAAAGAGAACGCCGCTTGAGCGTTTGATAAATGGGGGAAATTACCGATGAACATCACTAACGAGTGTTTCTATTCATCCACGTACCCATCATACACACATACGTATGTACCTACATACATATACCCTACAGATTTTCCACGCGTTGATTCGATTTAGAATTCCGACGGGATTTCACCAGATGGACCACTGAACAGAAAGGTTTTGATAAATAAAAAACTTTTCAAGAAAACAAAAAAAAAAAAGAAAACAAAACAAAACAAAATGAAAAAAAAAATCCTATAAACCTGTGACATGGGTTTGAAGTACCGGAAAATCCTTCATGGTGAAAGATTTCAGTTCTCTTTTTTTGTTTTTTTTTCATTTCTTTTCTTTTATTTTTATTTTTTTTTTGTGATACCATGAAGCGATAAGTCCGTTCAGCTACCGTATACTAGAATATTTTAACAATTCTTTTCGTCAGTATTTAATCGTCCCAATTTTCGAACCTGCAGCAAACTTTATCGACGAATGCTTCTAATACGATTCGCCAATCCTTGCTCGCACTTTACTACAATTAATACGCCCCATTTCATGAAGGTGAACACAAAGGCATTCTAGTTGTTGCTATTATTATTATTATTATCATTATTATCACCTATTTTATCAGAGAATTTATCTGATGTTAGAATATTATAATTAATATATTTATTAGTATATAATTTCACGGTTCAGATATGAAACAAATTAATGCACATTATATGAATAATTTAGCACTAGATTGAAGAAGGGTTTTTATTCTATTTTTATTATTGAATTTTTAGAGAAAAAGTTTAATTCAATTTTCTTTTAAAAATATAACGGGCACGCAGACAAGCACACACACACGTACTCCATACGTTTTGCTTGATGGTAAAAAAAATTTTATTGTTCTATTTTGTTCGTGTAATAATATGGCTGCGAGAGTGAAATCTTTCATGAACAAAGTGTAAACGCATTTTGGTAAGCAGCGGTAGAAGAAAAAAAGGGAGTAAAATTTTTTCATTAAATAAAAATAATGATTATTTTTAGGTAGAAGACTTGCAAATCCACCGCCACTTGCCATTTTTTTTTTTTTTTTCTTCTGTAATGAGAGGGAAATGAGAAAAAATGAAGGAAAAAAAAAATTAAACAAAAAACAACGAAGAGAAGGACTAAGAATGCTTAATGTTTTAATGGTAGGTTAGCCGAGGAACCTTGTAAAAAGTGTGAAGAGAAGAATTTCCCGTCCCCAAAATTTTCCACTTTTCTTTGCTCCTGCAGGTTTCCCTTCTTTAATTTCTTTATTTTTCTTCTCGTTTATATTCCAATCCATAAGCAAACCTCTAAAACTCTCCGAGAAAGAGACAATCCAGAGTTCAGTTAGAAAATTTCTTCTTCTTCAAAAACCGTGCTGAAAAAAAAATGTTTTTTTTTTAAATAAACTCAAAATAACGTAAATATATTGAACTGTCGATTACAAACTACTAAACTCGGATTAAAATCCCATAGTAAAAGTTGCGATTACGGTAATCCGAAGTTTCCCAGACAAAAAGAATCGATTTATCAACTCATATAATAACTTAACTACAGTATAGGTAGGTACACATTATTTATATATGTATACACAGAGTATAATAAATCAAAAAATCCAACGCAAGAAGCTTTATTTAATTCCTGATTTCATCAGATATTTCATTCCGTACAATAAATGTCTATTAAATCCGTACGAACAGCCGGAGAATAAATGTTCAGTCAGCCATATTCCTATACTTATAAATTATTTACTGTTCTGAAAAATGTCTACGGTTATTTTTCATATTCTAATAGATGTCTAGAACCGGATACGACTCGTTGTTTATCAAAAGCTTGATGCTATTTTCCGTGGGAAAATTTTTGATCGTTTACTTACTAATTATAAAATAATTTATCATGTAGATGAATGAGTTTGGGGAACTCGAAGCCATCAAGAAATGAGCTTTTCTTGATTGTTCTGAACAGCTGTTCACTCCTACTGTTCTGCACTCTGGTACCGGTGCTTTTTAGAGTCTTCATCTTCTAATCAGTAACCATTTCAGAGTTTGAAACCGTAAAGAGATCAAAGATCATAATTGAAGTTGTTCGAAAATCTACCCTAACTAGGCATCATGTTTGACTTTATGGGCTGCAGCTATAAGAATCACAAAGATCTTTGGGGCCGGATGCCCCAAGGATTCCTAAATTAATAAATCATCATTGCTTTCAACAATATAGCTTTATACTTGTCGAACGATCAAAGCGAGTCTATATCTCAGGGCGGATGTCCGCCTGACTGTCTGCTCGGTCTCATCTCGTCTTATAGAATCCCCAGCTAATTATAATTGTAATTATTCTACCGTGGAAAGGGGCCCCTTCAGGTATGGCTTAGCTATAGAACCCCGAGAATCACGAGGGACGAATGGAAAGCTGGTTTTAAGCCTATCCGTGAGCTGTAGGGTTGAATCTAGTACTATAATTAATAGAGGATCAGGGGTGAGATTGAATCAGCAATAGTTCGGGCAGATATCAATTGTCACTGAGAACCGGATATGAAGGAGGACTAATTTGAGAGCCTTGTTAACCGTTTGTCTTTGTATTCTCAGGGGATGGTATTAGTCAAATGTTGGGTCAACTATAACGTATGAGGGATGAGGAGTTTTGCGGTCTGTACATAATGTGGACGTTTGTTAATTATAATCAGTAAGAATTCAAAGAGTTGCTTTTGCTTCTATTAATTAGTTAGATGAATGAAGAAACGATGTCTTAATGATACATCACGTTTGTTCGAAAAGTGTTGTTGTTTTTAGTATGAAACTGGACCCAAGTTATTCTCGTGGGAAACTTGAGGTATTTTGTGATACGGGGTTTTGGATTCGAGAACTTGACTCTAGGGATGCTTAGCAGCTCGGTACAAATTCCTAGAATAATTACCGAGGTGGTTTCCGACCAAAGGGCTATACCTGAGAAGGTTTTGGGGTTTGACCTCTTCCCAGCTTAGAGTGGTGTGTTGGCCGCAAGTGATGCGGTAGTGGTCATCTCGTTCGTTGCTTTAATCATATTATCAAGACTTGAACGGTGTCCGAAATTCAAAAGACGTATCCACTAAAAATAAGATTCTCAAATTCTTAGCGATAATATATTCTCAAAGTTTAAATTTTACCATATTAACTCGGTAAAGACATTGACTTTGATGTTATTCTATACGTGTTAGAAACGAGTAGTAAAGTCGATACGAAACCGGTGCGGAATAAGTTGTTCAGAATTTGCCGAGGACTTTGGTTGAGTAAGGTAAAAGGTAGAGCAGGTGGTTATAAATTTGTATACGTGTGTATAAGTACGAAGTGAGATATAGGTTTCTCATTAATTCACAACTTGAAAGCTTCATTCTGTATCACCAACGTAACCTCATAAAGTTTTCGAGAAGGCTAAATTTTGCGACACACTCCTAACTACATTTCATAATTTTCAAAAGCCTAGCACAGCTTTTGCTAATGCTGGCAAAGTGTTCTCGTTTGACACGTGCAGGATAAATAGAGTGATAAACGAGCGCGTGATGAAGTCGTAAGGGCAGCTACCCATACATGCCCAAAATTGCCCACGTTGCCTTTCTCTTTCATGCTTTTAAGCTTTTGGTACTCACTGACGTATGTATGTACATACGTTACGCATGATAGTTACTGTAATTACAGCCACCAATTATCCGCCGACTAGAACAGTGATTGCGATCCAAAAATGACTAATTGGGATTTCTACTTTTAACGTGCACCTACCCAAAAAAAAAAAAAAAAAATAGATAAATAAATAAAAGAAATAAAAAATAAAACATTCAGCAAACGCTCGGAATTGAATTCGCTGATTGCCGCAGTTTGATTTCCCCCTTGACTCGACTGGCGCTCTATACTTGCAAACGACCAGAAACTTCAATGTGTTCACGAACGGCATAAATTAACGAGTCCTCTATACGACTCGACTAATAAAAGCACAGAGTAATACTAAAAATCGGTACAAATCGAAGTAACATCTAGTTTACTTGTCGAACTAACGAAAGAGGATCACATTCCATATACGTTCAAAGCGAGTGCTTTCAAGTTTGTGATCAAGTGCCAAAATCAATGGAGTGACTGTGACTTAGCCTGGGGTTCATAAACATTCACAGTCTGTCTCGAAGTAGCTGCTTAATATTTTTCAACGAAAATTTCTTTCCATGTTATGGTAATACCCTAAAGACATTAATCTCAAGGGTTGAAACAGCTGGTACACTGTCTTTCACGAATGGGATCGAATCCTTTTCATGCTATCCTAAGGGATCACAATTCACTCTGGTTTTCCACTCTGGCGAGTCCTGAATGGCATTTAGTGAAATTAGTTGGTAGTGAGGAACGTCGTGCGTCGCAACGCGGTCGTCCTCGTCGTCGTGGGATTTAAGGAGAACATGGGAAATTACGTCAATGGAGTTCTCTCACCCTTTAGAAGGTTTGGTTAAGCTTCTGGTAGTTAGGACTGTAGATTTATATCCGTTATACCCTCTTTAGTCGCTATTGGAAGTTCCAAGGTAGAGAGACATGTGGTTTTTAAGATGCTTGCACTGCTGCAGGGACTTGATCGTTGTAGGAGGTTTTTTTAATCTTGACGTAGTGATGGACGATGCCATTTGGCCTATATCGTAGTTTGAACTTTGTTAAGCGTTCTTTAACTTTTTTTTTTTTTTTTGGTAAAACTTTTTCCCCCAATTTTATACGCGATGCTAAGAATTTCTTAGAAGGAAAACTACGCTATGGCGCAGCGTGACTGCAGATTCACTCCGTGTGGAAACGTCCACATGCTCGTGCGAATACGAAGAGATATATTTACTTTTATTTTGTTTGTACAAGAAAGAACCGGATCTAGGTCTGACCAAGTTTCAAAAGTTAGACAAGGCGTCCTGTAAAGATATAGAAATATTTCACCTCGACGAATTCAAACTCCAAAAGAGAGATAAAAAGATTTTTAATAGTACAAAAATATATTTGATGAAAAAATCTTTTCCTGTATTTTATTCCTCTTTTGAATCTCTCATTTAATTTACCTAACAAGCTAGGGGAGGATAAAAAATAAGCTTGCAATTAGACTTACGGTACCGCGGATCAAATTCGAGCCTAATTAATGAGCCATTAGCGACGGGTATAAATCCCTCTAATTATTATATCGTCGTGAATGACGAAAATGTCGGTTAAACAAGGATAGGCGAAGGGTATCGTATCGAATCGAATCTATTTGATTCTACTGTCGGAAGGACTTTGAACTTTAGTTTGGACTTCCGTGGGTATAGGCTGACAGCCTATGCTTCCAGCCAATAACGTCTGACCTGGCCTGTCCAACTTTGGGACCATCCATGTCCACGAAACTTCTCTTAAGCCCGTAAGCCACCGGGAACTCTACTCTTTCGAGACAAAACCGCTTACTTTCTGGTCCAGAAGCTTCCAACCCGTCCAAAAGCTCTGATATATAGTTTCCTACTGGTTAGAACTCTCGCTCTTGGTTCACCTAAATTGAAACTGAACACTTTTAATTGTCTACCGAATGGTTTGGTCTTGGACAACGTATTGCCTTTTGGTCTTAAGAACAAAAGGATGGAATTTTTTCGTGATGTAGGATATAGATCATTTTTTTTTTACCGATTCTTTGTATCTGGTAAAGATTAACACGAATTGAAATTTAAGAATAAAATAGTATTTTTACAAATTTTTGCAAATATTATCACTGTTATAACCGTAGCTGTATATGTTGGATATTCGACGAGATCGAAATCTTATTTTACATTCGATACGTGGACCGAATTTCTTTTCTTTTATATATCTTGTGTTTTTTTTTTTTTTTTATTTTTTCTTTTTCCTCCGTCGTAAATCGCGGAATTTATTACAGTCGATAGTCAGTCCCGCCCGGTCCTTCCAGCACTATCGAAAATTACGAACGCTGCTGCACTTTCCAATATTTGACTCGCTTTACGGAACTGGACATCACCAGCCATTTATACATATCTGCATAGCTTTTTAGTATTTTTATTCGGTAAAAAAATTATCACATTATTAACAGCTGGTTCGTTGTTATTCTGATATTTCAAAATTCAAAGCACCTTACTTTTTTGAAATCTTTTGGATATTTCGAGTCACAGGAATGAACTATGATTAAAAAAAAAAAGTTTAAGTTTTATTATTATTAATAAGACTAGCTTTTAGAATCGAGTAACTGTAGCATTAGGAGATGACAAATTTCTGCAATAAACAGTATGAATCCAAAATACGAATACTGTCAAATCAAACAGTTAGTATGCTGGGTTAACAGGTTATTTCAGTCACCCAAGTCGTATCCGAGAGGGCTTTTAACGGTTCTAATTGCAAGTTTGCGAGACTCATTGAAAAATGCATAAATTTTGAGCAAAGTCATTTTGTGGTTGTTCTGCCAAGTGAAAAATAATGTGTGTATAACTTGAGAAGAGAAATTGGATGTGAAAATTAAAATATTATATAATTCATGAGCTGGAGTCTTCTCGCGTTCCTGTAACTCAAAACAAAAATATAAAATGAAATATAAAGAAAGAAAAAGGTAAAAAAAAAAAGTAAAACTGTGGCTCACAGATTTATGATTCACACACATTTTCAGACCCGTCTCGAAAATTCTTTCGAGTTAAGTCGACAGTCGAGACAGTCTCGAAAAATAGCTTCCAACTAAACAAGATTCAAAATTACAAAGCGTCGTTAGGATAACAAGGAACGAGCAGTCTGCTGAGAATTGGGGTGGTTTAGCTTAGTCCAAGGGTAAAACGAAAGAAACAGGAAATATAAAATTATCTGTAAGCCTTGATAAACAATCTTTTTTTTTTTTATATCAGATTGTATTGAGAAATCTCTTCGTGACAATATTTTATCAGAAAATACGAAATGTTGGAAATTTGTTTTTAGTTTGAGATCGAATTAACTTCACATTTTCTATCTTGCGAATTCGAATAGAATAAAATCGTACATTGTTTCAAAAAACCGAATTATACGTTTGTCTCATTTTGAGTCCCGAAAACTTCATGGACCTAGGTATGCAAAAATTTTTTTAAATCAAAATGAGGTGAGGCAAAAATTTTATTTATTTAAATTAATAATCGCAATGTAAAAATCTTGATGAGAATTCGCAAATTTTTGACAAAAAAAATAATAAACACGCAGATCAAATTAAAAAACGAAAAAAGTTGATATTGTTAAAATTTGAATTCGGTTATTTCTTGTTGCCAGTTCCTCAATTACTGAATAACGACATGTTATTACAGTTTCGTATCGCTGCTACATTGCGGAGTGGTAAAATCTATGAGTCGTATTCCACGGTATGAGACTTTACTTCATTGTAAGATTTTCCATGGATCGGTAGGATTCGTAGGCGTGGCGAAAGGTCGTATCGAAGAACGACTTGGGGGATCGTACCATACGTGTCGTATCGTCGTATTATCTTCAATGTTTTATTGCTTTGAAGGAAACGAGACTCGGTATGTATGTACATACATACGTATGTACGTTGGGTATAGTAATATGTATGGATAAGTATATGTATAATATATACCCACCTACCTATACGTTACGTATATACATACACACATATACATACCTAAAGTCGAAAGGTATAGGTGGCTGAGATAACGCAGGCGAGACCACCACAGTGGTCGCCGTTGGTTCTGTTTACGATCCACCCCATAAAATATGCGTGCAATTTATTGCGGGCTGTGCCTCGGTCGTGTGAGGGTTAAAAAAAAAAAAAAAAACAAAAAAAAAAAATTTCTTTCTATTTTACTCTTCGTTCATTCTGCTTCTACCTTAGCGTTGTAAAATTGTGAAAGTAAAAATTGGCTTTACCATAAAATGAAAATATAAAAACGTGTACAAAAAAAAAAATAATAAAAAATTCTAAAGAAGAAATAAGAAGAAGAATCGAGTCTTCCGTTAGAGATAACAGCTCCAAACTTTACCCCTTTATTATTCCTGGGTTCTGAAATCTGGACCACTTTAATTTCAATGAATTTCTCCTATCGGTTTCGAAGTATCTTCGGAACTGAGACAAGAATCATGGAATGTTGGGGTGGACGGGAGCAGAAGAACATACCAAAAACGGAAGAGTAAAGGAGAGAGAGAATGGAAGTTGGGGTTAGCTTTGAGAGTCGGATATTCTATGGATGGACTAACGGTTACAACCGCGGCTGCCGGTCTCGTCGTGGACTGATTAAAACCCTCCTCCAACTCCGCGAGTTTCCCTCTCTCATTCCAACTTCTACCTTCCTCCTTCCTCATTCCTCCTTCCTCCTTTCTCCTTTCTCCTTTCTCCTTACCCGCAATGAATCTTAATTATCCCAAGGGATCAGGCCGCTGCGTTGGGCGAATAGGAAGAAGAGAAGGAAGAGGCAGTACCAGTAGCAGTGCCGCGTGACTTAAACGAGAAAAATGTCGAAACGTGGATAGCATATTGTCCCCAATCCAAAATCCCGTTGATTTCGTTTACTCCCGTCTAACGAACGAGCGATACTGATACACACACAAAGAATCTCGTAGTATTTTTATTCCTTTTTAACAAATTAGTGATCGTCCGGCAATTCGATAATTGCATAAAAACGAGCCAATTAGTTTATCCAATCCAACATTGGATGCATAATCGTTGCTAAAGTATCACGATTATACCTAGCTTGCCAAGAATTCGTTAAGATTTTCGTTCGGTTTTAAACACCAGTAAATTTGTCCAGGGTCAATTAGCCGCTATAGATTCACGATCGCTTTTAGGTACCTATAGGTATTTATGGATAATTAATTCACCCCACTTTTCCCGTGTACAAACGCCTCGGAAAACTTATCAGCCATCAATAACTCCTCTTAACACCCTGTTAGCAGGGTTTATCCAACTTTACCCCCATTGTACTTAAATATGCTTTAATTAAGAGTTATCTTCTTCTTTAGTTTGATAAAGGCCATTTTTACCACGACCTTAACAAAAAGAAGTGATCTTACGTCAGTTTACTCTATAAAGATCATTTACCTTGATATAATATACGTATATGTACTATATACGTATTAATACCTCGACTATTCGTTACCTTTCTACTCCATTACTGTTATTATCATTATCACACTTACTTACCCTTGGTATCTACTCAGATTTCGATTTGCCTAAATTAGACTCTGGTAATTAATAATTAGTCTTGTTTCCATGGAGATCTAAAGCAACAGTCTACTCCTTGAATCTGAAATCTAACGCGTTTTAAGTAAAATTCTTTTTCTTTTTTTATTTTTAACCCAAAAATAATCCCTCGCCTTTATACGGTTGGTTTTTTAACTTCCCGCTAAGAAAATCAAAGATTTTCGAAAAATCGGGAAGTTATTGGTTTTACCCCGTTTTGCAAAAATCGAGTTTTCAACAGATCTCGATGTTTTGAGGTCTTAGGAAGCTTCTCTGACTACTCCTGAGAGGGTGTCACTATGTCTGTATGTATGTGTGTGTGTGTGTGCGTATGTATGTAAGTTGTGACCCGCTTATAACTTTTGAACGGCTTGACCGAATCGAACCAAACTAGTTGCGTTCCAAAGAGTTTCATCAAACTTAGATTTCCTAAAAATTTGAACCGATTCGGACCGGTAGATTTCGAAAAAACTAAAAAAAACTCAAAAAAAGTAAGAATTTTTTTTTTTCAAATGTGGTTTTTTTGGAATAACTTTTGAACGGCTTTACCGATCAATTCCAAAAACTAATCAGCTCTTAACCTTGAAAAACTGCATCGATCAACGCCAGTCCGGTCAAAATCGGTTGATTCCTTCGAGAGATATCGTTGACGAAAAAAAACGGAAAAATGTGTTTTTTTTTTAATATTTCCGAAATGTTTCATCAGATCAATTTTTTTTGTTCCACATTGTTTTTTATTTTAACTTGAAAGATTTGTGCGGGAAGTTTTAGGTCTGGCCCATCATGGTCAGCCGATGTACCTCCTTGTTTTTTAAGGATCCATTATGGCTAGGTAATACACGTGTGTGCTGTAGCCTTTCATCATTTCTTTTTTTTTCTTTCATCCTTTATTTAACGTCTATAACGATCAAATCTGACGCATCGTTTGCTTATAGTGATTGAGTTTACTGGTAAAGCAACACTGCTGAGGTTAGTTTGATCAAGCAACGTGCGCTTTTATAACCTATTTCGATAGGTAGGTGTACTGATAAATCTAGAAATAACTTGATATCGAAGAGATTCAGTGCAGATATCGTGTGCATAACAAAAACGACGATCCAGTGCATAAACGGGTTGGAAATGATCAGATATAAATGCAAAGCTTGTTGTGCCAGCATACGACGAAGCGGATTATCATTGTCATAAATTTTGGCGTACATGGACGAGTGAATATGCGAAAATTTCACCCCAAAAGTCTGGGCGCTGTACGGGGTTCATGATATGGGTAGGTATATATGATCAGGATTTGTCCAAGTGAATTTGAACGCGTCAGTTTGTTGGCGTATAGCCAGGATTAGAATAATTGTGATTAAAACCGAGACCAAGGATCGGGGAGTAAGGGATGTTAAGATGAAAAAAAGAAGAGCCTTGAAAAGTAATCGTCAACTTCCGGAATGAAACTAATCCTTCGTTCCTTAATTGCCTGGAATTTGAATTTTAACGCTTTTCCTTATTCCCGGTTTTTGCTTTATTTTTACTTCTTTTGAGCTTCTCACGCCTTACAAGTCTTTTGACGGTTTCCTTAAAGCCTCAGGTTTCTCTACGAGTAACTAAAGCTCACGGAGTCAACGTTGGCGGAATAATTCTTAGAGAGGCAGTAGCTAACAGCGACGCTTTAGGGGCGGTTAATAATATGACACGAAGTATAAATATATAAACGTTAAAATTGTTGTCTATTAATATTTACTCAATTCAACAAATTTATTATATGTATATCTTTTCTATATATTTATCTTTTAATAATCTTACGTCCACAGTATCCAGTGACAGATTACCTTTGAATAAACGCCTAATGCTTTTCTATACAATACCCGGAAGTTTTTTCTGTATAAGAATTCGCACCGCGAGTGCCCTATACGAATCGTCATTTTTTTTCCACGTCAAGTTGACAGATATACGCGAGCGTATACGTGACAGTTTCGTAATGGAGATTTCAGATGACTGATTGCTTCAATTATGTCATAAAATCTGCAACTCACCTGTCTCATGGAAAATGTGTGTTTCCTTATAGTCTTTGTCGTAAATAGGTCAGAAATTTTATGTCTATTTTCATACCGATCGATCTGTCTTATAAACCGTGAAAAACAAAAAAATCAAAAATTAAATAAGGAAACATTGTCATTTCAACAGCTAAATTGATCGATCGAAAATCTCCAAACAAGAAATTTTTGCTTCAAACTCATGGATACGATCTATTCTTTAACTTTCATCACATGTATTGAATTTAAACGATGCCTCGTGAATTTTTCTTTATGATTTTCTTTTTTCGTACGTTATCAAAAAAATTTAAGATCATTTTCTTATTGGTACCTATTCTTGAGAGTGAATAAAGATTCGTCGATTTGTATTCTAGATTTATTATTATTTTTTTTCTTCTTTTTAGCCTCTTCGAATCTATGAACTCGAGCCAATACGTATCGACTACTCTCAATCAGTACGATCTCTTACAATACAAGATATTCAATTCTCGATGTCTTCGATCCGCATTCAATACCGAAGAAAGAGAAATGCTACGGGCTATAAAAGATGCTTTGGTTTACCTTTGGTAGAAATTACTGCCCATCATAAGTCATTAACTGCACTTCACTCAGCTAGTTATTATAGTAAAGTCGTAATATACGTCCGTTAGTTGCTATGCGGTAATATCGAAAATTTCCACAACGGTAATTCTATAAAATTTTCGTAATTGTGTAACGGGAGAAAACATCTGTTCTCATTCAAGAAATATGCATTTCTACCAGCTACCTCGTAGGTTATATCCATATCCGTGGTATTAATTTCACAGTATTTTTTTTTTTTTTTTCTTTTTGAACGCAACCTTGCGTACATAATAAAACTGTTATACTACTCTGCACGGTGAATTCCCTGATTTGAAAGAACACAAAATAAAAAAAAAAAAAAAATTTTAAATTGAAAAAAAAATTTCTCGAAATGTAGATTCTAACGAACGTTAACTACAGTTTCCTATAAAACCAAATAAAATTTCTACAGCAGTATTTCAATTTTACTTTTTCTCATATTTTCTCTCTTACAACCGGATTAATATTGCACTTTTTTTTTAAATTCGCATCGTTAGGTAATTGAAAATGCAAAAATTTTTATTCGTTCAGAAATCTTATACTTTTTTATGTATAAATTATATTCAATTTCCGTAACGGAAGAATCTGTGATCCTGCAGGTCACAGTTTAGGTATCGTAAAATTTTTGATTTTTTTATTTTTTTTTTTTTTTACTCAAGTCCTAAAATTTCCTCTGTGATAAGCCCGAAAAATGTCCTTCTTACCATGACTCACTCACTTGAAAGCCAACTCCTCCTACTTGCACGAAACAAATGATCGTGTAAGAAGTAAAAAAAGAAAATGAGTGAAAAAAATAAATAAATAAAAAATATATAAAAAGAACGAAAATGAAAAGAGAGAAAGAGAGAGAGAGAAAAAAAAAAAAAAAACGGAAAAGGAAGAGAAAGAGGAAGAAGAGGAAAAGGGAAGAAATACCCTAGTACCAAGTGGTACCAACCCTCGTGTTGTAAGTAGTTGACTGAAAAACGTTGAATGGTTCTATTGTTGTCATCTGCTTTTATTGCCGGAAGTTCGACCGAACAATAAGGTATATATGTATATGTATGTGTACATACATACACTGAGTTCATATTTCTCCGTGATCAAAACCTCTGTACGTTTTAATGTAGAATATTTAAATTCTGTGTCGGATATTCATTTTCAAATATATGTAATATTTATTGTTAAAAATTCGTGACACAAATACTGATTCACAAACACGATTCGTATAATATTTGTTATACGTATACATATACGTTACTACTAATAATATTCAGCCTGAAAGCTTGAAAGCTTTATAGAAAATTGAAAGACGAGAGAGAATTACCTTTTTATATATTAATGACGGATTATATAATATACCTATATCTATAAATATATATATATTGAAGTGCGCCAAAACGACGACGATCGAGAAATAACGTCATCCACTTTACGTGACGTCGCTTCTTCTTATGTACCCCCAATACATATATACATATATACATCTGTAGGTATACGTACCTACTTTTCGCGATACATCTAGGTAGACCGCGCGGTCGTTTAAACTTGAGATTTCCGGCCAGTAGTATCGCTGGTTATTGCAAATTGTATTTGCACGGGAAATTGTATATCCGGCTTCGGAAAGATAAGGAAATTCGATATCAGGCTATCGTCAGTGGTATAGCCACCTCTTTCCCTCCCATAGTCACACACTTTCACAGTATTCTATATACGTATATCCTATATATTACGCAGACTTACGCATATATCCATACGCAATATAAACATTATATATATATATATATAATATATTATTTGTGCATAAATATGTTTATTTAATATAAGAATATGCGGGCGTTTATGACGAGCACGCACATTATACACACACACACACACACCCCTGTAGGTACACATAGCCTGTATACATATGCCAGTTGTGAGTGGGGTACCCTATTACAGGAACCCGCAGGGTTTGGGAGAAATTGACTTCGGGCGGATTAGGAAACTACAAAGCCGTGCGATTAGTGCCTCGAGCTTATTTAGGATTTTCATAATTTAACTGGTTTCGTAAGCCTCGCAACAAACTACGACCCGAAAACGTGCTGGCAAGATATACTTACGATTAGACAAATGGTCTTTCGTCTGATAACAGTAGAATTTTTTTGACAATAATAAACATAAATAAATAAATAAATAAACTTATTTCTGTCTAAGGTTCAAAAAACGGTCACTAAATGTGGTCTGCCATGTTCAATTCTAACCAGAAATTTCTGAAGATAGAAGAAAATTTGCTCTCTTCGAAACTCAGTTAGTGGTAACACCTTTTAGAGAACATTTCCTCACTTTTTTTCTAGGTTTTCTTTTTTTATTTTTTATTCTGTTTTTCACTCCTACGTAGGTAGGTATATCTATACTCGTTTGCTCGCCCTGGCTGTGCAAGCTAAAAGTACAAAAGTATATATGTATGTATGTATGTATATATATATATACATGTACAGGTATATATATATATATATATATATATATATATATATATATATATATATATATATATATATATATATATATATATATGGATATAAAGAAGATTCCTTGCGAGTTTTCTCGTCGTCCATTTGATCCTCCACAAACTGGAGCACGCGAATGCAAATGATGCACTCTCCAGAATTAAAGAGCTCACCATCCGCGCTGCACCCGCGCACCTGAACCGTGAGAATATATTTTATTCTTATTTTTTTTATTTTATTTTTTCTCTCCCTCGTAGCTTTCGCCGTTATATTTATTCACTTGGCATAAAAATGAAGTAGGACATAGGTATATAAGAGGGTGGACTGATCACGGCTTCGAGGTTCATCCCGAGCCGTTGAAATGGACAAAAGCTCGATGATTCAACTCGATCGGTTTACTTCCTGACAAACTGTCGCCGTTTTATTTTTCTATTCCTTTAACGTATGTATGTATGTACATACATACGTGCATGTTCATACACAATGTGTGAAGATTTACTGTCGATTATATACCCTCGAGAAAATAAGTCTAACGTGCTCGTGCTCATGAGCTTGCGCTTTCCTTATAACATTACTAGCAATAAATATACCTTTCTTATTAGGTATTAGATTTTTTTTTTTTTTTTTTCTTGCGTAAAACACGCGAGCTTTATGCGAACGAAATATGACATCGTAACGCAAACCATTTACTCCTTGTTTTAGGTGAGTAGGTATTTCTCGGATTATTTTATCCAAGGATCTAGGAATATAATATATCTACTTACGTAGGTAAACTGTTTCTTTACCTGCAATATATACATTTGCGTGTAATTATCGCATAGTAAATAACGAGAAATAGAAATAGTTGCTTATACCTGACCGCACGATTTGCGGATGAGTTTTTCATTTATAATTATAGCAAAACTCAAACCCCATTACAAATTAGTATTTCCTAAAATCGCTCTGTTTGGGACTATAATTATTAAGCGAATTCTACAGGGAATTTTCATCCCTTAGACTTCGAGCTACGAAAATACCGTATAGACCATGACAAAGCCGAATGGGGTACTTTCTAGCTCGGCAAGCCCCATTGTGTACCTACGTAATGCCTACATTGAACCTACCATAATACAGTCGGTAGGGACCCTTTCTTATCCAACTATCAGAACCTAGACTAGATCATCAAGGACTGCAATGCACAATGTGCATGTACCGATGTATGTACCTACTCTATACCGAGTTCAATGGGATCTATCGAATCGAACACAATGCGGGAACTCTAATAAATGAAATCGTACAGTTTGTTGTAATAATCTAAAAATCTTTAGGACTTTACTTCCATCAATCAGCTACGATTTCTGTGCTGTGTACTAGTCAGGATATGGCTTTAAAAGCTTAACACATATCTTGAAATTACAAATTTCAAACATTTATTCGAATATGGATTATGGCTGGGATTAATTTGAATGTGAATTATATTTTTCGTTGATCATTTTTGTTCATCAAATCCCATTTTGACGTACTGAAAAAATTTTCCGACATACTGAAAAAAAAGTGGGCTAAAGAAAAAAAAAAAAAAAAAAAAAAAATGAAATTAATTTGCAGGTAAATGTATGTTAAAAAAATGTTGAGAAAAAAAAAACACGCTAGTATCAGAAAAGCTCTTGAATTAATTTAGTACAGTTTTTTTTTTCTCCTTCATATTTTCACTGTTTTTTTTTTTTTTATTTTTATTTTTATTTTTCATTACGTTACGTATTCCGTATGTTTATTTAAAAATTTTTTCGCCACGTCTCAGATGTCGAGGTGTCGGTAGTACGTTGAATGAAGAAAATGCGATAAACGCCTTGTTTGTATAAACTCGTTATTTTACTATGGAGGGTTTGAGGGAGTTGACGAGCTGACCCTTTTCACTGTTGGAAACAGCCCGCGCTGAGGAACGGGAACGGAGGGAGGAACATTTTATATGAGACAGAAATGTAATAAACGTCAAAACAGACATTCTCTCGATGGAGATATTCGACTTGAAAGCCCTCGCTGAGAAGGGGGATTATCCAATTTGTAATATGACGGTACAATCGTTCCCTAATCCTTACTGTCACACATGTGAATAGAATTTTCGAACCTTTTCAAAACGATTTTATAATACCGTTTCTTTTTTTTTTTTTTCACCCTACACACAACAAATCTCATCGAATAATTAAAATTGATTAACAAACCTACTTCGTAGCTCATACCCCGGAATCAAATTCGGGACATATTAATCAGATCGACGAGTTACAATAAATTGAACGTGCAGTAACGAAATTGGAGCTAGGAGACTGATAAATTCAATTTTGAAAATTATTTTTTCGTTCAGGCTTTCGAAACAAGTCGATTCAACTTGCTACTTGGATTGAGAAGGGTTAATAGTCAGTAAGAAGAAGAAACTTTGTATCCAATTATCACTCGGATCTCTTTGCACGTTTGCAATTCGATTCGGCAAGGTTTAACACATCGCGTTCAAACGTTTACCACGTCTCTGTAGACAGAGTTGTGGTATCCAACGAAACTTTATCCGTTACCAAAGGAGCGAGCGAGATACCTGTTGCATGCAGTATAAAATGCGTACCTATACGATATACGGTTATCTTTAGATGATTTTGCAAAGTTCATTTGAATTTTGATAACCTCAATTTAACAGGCTTTTGAATAACTCGGAGAAAAAAAAATAATATTATTTCAAATTAAAATCTAGAGAGTTGTTCCATCGCGAAATATTCGCAACGTTCATTAATCAACTTTTTCACCAATTACACTTTACCGCATGAAATTCAAACGACGTTTTTATGCACGCGTCAGTGCGAAAAACTGTGAACAAATTTAACAACGAATAGCATAGCTCATGGATCGATATTTCCACGAGGTAAGAATTCACGATGTGAATTTAAAGGGCGACCGATTCCCAGGTTTCATTTACCTTACCGATTCTCAGAGTTCAATGCTTTCGACCTACGTCAACCATTAGAACAAAGAAAACGTTGCGGAGGTTGGAATTTTTTATTTAAAATTTATCCTTGATGTTTGATGAACGTAATCCTCGAGAAACATAGCCAATAATTGAAATTCTCTTTCAATTTACCACACCCGTCTTCATCTTCTCTCATCATTTTTGGTTTTTCTAACCACGTGTGTATTTGATGCTTGCCACGCATCTCCTCTCATTTCTTATTACTAACCAGATGAGTGAAAGGTTTTCCCGCTCTGTCGTCCTCTCTTGAACCTCTATACGTATATATATATATGTATACAAAGAACGATTGAATAGTTCCTTTCGCTAAGTGTTACAAGGCTGCATTGTCTGCAGTTTAAAATTTTTATATTTTCAAATCTTAATGTCGTAACATCGCGTATTTCTTATAGGCGCGTTAAAATTAACATAAATTACTATATACCATAAAGAATAGACATAGCGTAAAATCATGGTACTGTATTATTAAATCTGGTAAGAATATAATGTCCATGTTTAATTATAGAAATATAATACAATAACGATTTCCATCGTCATTATTTTAGGCCTGTCGTTGTCTATTATCTGTATCTAAACACGTCTGAGGTAAGTGCTTCAGGGAATGACAAATAGCTACTATCATGAGCCACTGTTGTTTCTTTAGCTTCGTTTTTCCGCGCCAATGAATCGAACGTGATTTATCAAGTTCTACTTTAGCCAGAAATCAAGTGACATGTATTTATTACATTGGGCGAACGTTTCGTAGCTTGGGCGAGGACTCTTGTGGTCAGTTGTTCAGAATCACACAAGCGAGGTGAAACCAATGCGCTATATGTGTTAGAGTTTCGAGTTTTTTGACCCTGAAATACAAGAACAAAAAATTTCTTAAAAACTTTCCGTTCAGTTTTATTTTACGTATTACATACCTTTGGCCGTAATCTACTCTTGATGGATATTACGGTTGGGATTAGATATTCGTTAAGAATCTCGTCAGAGATCATTTCGAAAGATATGTATCATTTTATATACGGATTATGAACTTTCCTGTCTCTGCGAAAACCCCGCGGTGTGTTTGTAATTAAAGATTCCTTCCGTTGCGTGTAATTAAGCACCCCGGACCTCAGCGAGTCCCGGTCTAATTCCGGCACTCACTCAACCGTTGGCTGGGGTGGAAGTTGCGTCAAAATTTTGGCTCGGGCAGTTGAAGAGGGTTGCTCGATGTCGTATCTGCCTACCTTCTGACGGACCCGGATGAAATAATTTTGGTCCCGCGTTTCGCGTGCCTGCAAAATTTTACTATAAGACGTCTTAATCCCACGAGCTTAAACCAACCTCCAATGAGTAGGTACCTACGCAGAACGAGATATCAACCGTACTCATAAAACAGATATACTTACTGTTAATTAATTAAGTAATTAATGTCAACGAGATTAAAGTCTAAGAAGGAAAATTAATCGGTGGAGAGATTTTTAGTTATAAAATAGACGAGGATCGAACGTGAACATATAACAGCAGCAGGGGTTACGATATTACTCTAGAACCTAGGTGAACAGAGTCGAGATTCTCGTACGGGTATGAGAAGAATGGATTGCGCCCTCCTGGTCCCGGAAAACATGGTGCAATATATCCTTGGAGAGTGCACATATTGCCAAGAATGTTGGTAGAGTTACCAGCTCGTATCCAACCTGATACAGAATGTTGAAAGCCTGCCCTTTGTGCAAAGTGTAACTCTCTATAGTAGTCCATGCAAATCGTACAAGACCTGCATCGATAAGGGATGCTCTAAATTCCTGAATCGATTGGGTAGTATTTTTTAAACATTTCGGAGCCACTGCGGATGCAAAGAATTTACTGTGAGACTGAATTTTCGTTGGAGTCAACTCAACGGTCATTTTTTTTTCATCGCTTTCTTTATTATCCAAGATCTTGAATATTTGTTCACCATTTACCATCGGTGGGGCTTATTCATCTTTGCATTCATTTTCATATTAAAACCATCATTTTGTTGGGGGAGATCGTTCTTGTTTTTGAATTGTTATCTTTTCAGAGACTTCGACAGAAATTTTTGGTTTTTCTTCATGAAATTCCTTCCTCAAATTTTGCGAAGGACTAATCCGAGTCAGACGATCTCAAACTGTGGTTTTAGCTAAACCTCGAGTCGTAATACTCGAACAAATCAATTTCACACGGGATTAGGTATAAAGTTTGAAATTATATTCTAAATTAGGATATGACGAGGAAGTTGATGAAACTGTTTTTATGGTAAAAGTCTTTTTGCGATTTTTTCCTTAATAATTTTTGAAACGGAGATGATTTAATTTTCTTTTAATACAATTGTTCGAGCATCGTGAAACGCATGAAAAATCTTATTCCTTAGAGACAAATTGATCAGTTGTGGAACAACGAAGTTCGCGTTGTCTGCACGCGCCAATTTTAACTTTCAAATGAGTTTGGAAATAAGAAAGAGTGAAGAATTTAGTATAGAATGGAATTTTTCCGGTAGCAGTTGTGCGCTGCTCTTGGCAGCTCTTTCCACGTCGAATAATAAAATTGAAAATCTGTTACCAAAATCTAATGTATTCAATCAAAGTTTGCGTTTGAAAAATGTTGGACCATTAATTCTAACCTCTTTCATAATCTGGTTGTTACACGCAATTTTTATAATCTGTTACAATGTAATTTTGGAATAATAATTAATACTTTCAAAAAAAAAAAAAAAAAAAACCGTAACGACCTCACCAACTTCTTTTTTTTTTTCATTAAACGTAGCTCAAGAGATACTAAAAGTTTTCTTCTGTTCCTGCTAGTCACTCGCAGGGATATCTTTTTTTCTATTTTTCATAGTTTAAGTTTGGGTTAAAGTTTCACCAGTTCTCCTCCAGGTTCTACAGGAGTCTAGACCATTTAGAGCAAAGTTTCACGTGCTAATGGATTCTCGGCGAGTGTTAAGTAATCTTAGAACAATGATTCAAACCAGTCCTAGAACTGCTTCATGTTGAATTTGACTCCCTACTTGAAACTGGGTTTCAAACATTTCTCGGTTTACATTCCTACAAGATATTTTCTTATTGCGGTATCACTCTTCAAAATCAATTATTTATCTTTAATCATTTCCAATTTAATAGAAAATTAAACAGTTTCCAACATAATTACTGAACCTTTGAAAATCAACGAACTGCAATTTTAATTTCGTTTTTCATTATTTGACAAGGTTCTATATTAAACCTTGTGTCACTTTGATCTGTTATCTTATAAATTTCTGCTCACATCTAATTAGAAAATATATAATAACGATCGATCGATCACTCGCACATACCTTACACGCACGGAGGTCCCAATAATGGTGGATTTTAATCAACACTAGGACAATTTACTACGGAGAAAAATAATTTTCATAACTTCTGGCTTTGTTTTTTACGACAAAAACTATCGTGATTATTTTTTTTTGATTGAATTTTCTTTTTTTCTCTCCGATTTTTTTATTTTCTTTTTTTTTTATTTTTTATTTTTTGTTGGTTCTATAACGACGTTGATAAAAAAAAAGCACCCCACCAAGTTATATTATTTTTCAAACAATTGACTAACTCGTTTTATCCGCTTGATGTTTCCGGCATCGACATTACCCTGGAGGATTTTTTCCCCTTCGAATAATAAAATGAAAAAAAAACAAAAAAAAATTATAAATAAAAAAAAAAGGAAGAAAAAAAGCACTCTGCGAACTTACTGATCAACTCTCCGTTTACTCCCGTCGTTTTTCCAGTCAACAGCATTTCCCTGATCAATCTAACTTTGAAATCTTTCTTTTTAAACTGATGTAGGTATAGAGATGTGGGACAGAGAAAAACTGTTCATATACCTACCTAGGAAACGAGGAATATTAAGGAATTTAAACATCGAAAATTCAGGGATATAGGTATTATACATATATTGTACTCTCAATGCGAAAATTTTTAATATTTTTTTTTTTATATAAAATCCCGCATGAAATTGATAACGAATGAAGAGTGGGTAGTTGAAATCTGTGTTTTTTTTTTTTTTTTCATACGCTTCATTAAAATTTGTATTTTATGTCCCTTTGATGTACACAAAATTGTTATTTGTTTTTTATTTATTTATTTTTTTTTATTTTTTCTTCAATCTTTTTCAATCTACTCTTCGTTAAACTCTGGCAAATATTTATTTCCGAAATGATTAATGACCGTAGTTCAGCGACAAAGTTGAAATCGAATTTAAATTAATTAAATTACATGATCAAAGTCCGTCCTCCTGAGGCTAGTATACCTACTCATGCTGATCCTGGATATGTGTTTCGGGAAAGTATCGCTCGTCAACACTTGTCGACACTTCATACACGCACCTACATCCTCTCACATCTCATGTATACATTCACATAGTGAATTTGATACGACATATGACCAAAGTCGATATATGTTTATCCGAAAAAATGAGAAAATAGAAAACAAGAAAAAATAAAAATACTTTCGAAGCAAAAGTAAAAGAAATAAGGTAAAATGAAAAGAATAACACGAGAGGTTACAGATGGCGATACTTATACAACCACTCTCTGTTTCTTATCGATAAAAGGGGAAAGAAAAATTGTCCAGAAGAACATGAGAAAAAAAAAGAGAAGAAAAGTGATCGGATAAAAAATAAAAAGAAATAGTAAAAATAAAAATAAATAAATAAACGTACTGTCGCGAGTTTAAGTGCCGCGGTGTATACGTCAACCGGAAAATTTAGTTTTTCAAATGGCAAAGATCTTTTGACTTCTTAGTAAATTTTCTTTTATTATTCCTATTTTTTTTTTCCAACGGTTAAAATTTTATTTCCTTTTCTTTGGCTCGAATTTTTTAATTTATTTATCTTTTTTCATACCATTTTTTTATCTTTTTTATTTTTCGTTTTTTTGACTTTTTTATTTTTATTTTTCCTACCTTGCTATAAATACCGTCCCAAATTGTCCCGTGTCACCGAAGTGGCTCGCCATCTGGTCCAGCCGAGTCGAATAACAAAAGTTCTGATTCCTTCCATGAAACTTTTTTCCTCTTCTTCCGCTGTTAGAGTCTGCCGTTAAAAAGAATAAAGTCACTCGGTTCAGGATCTCTCTTTCCTTTTTTTTTTTTTTTTTTTTTTCTCTTTTCTTTTCTTTTTTTTTTATTTGTGCGGGAACAAAAAGTCGCTTGCCACGCTTTACAACTGACTTAAAGAGAGCTTTAAACTTATATTTCGCACGAACTTTGAGCTACGTAGTCAGACGAAAAGCTTTGGATCTTGTTCTACGTACAAAGAGATACAAATACCCATCTTATGGTGGGCGTAAATCTACAAAGAAATAGACAAACTAAGTATAGGTATATCAAAGACGGAGGGAATAGCGAGGGGAATACCACTTAGGGAGTTAATTTGAAAAAATAAAAATAAATAAAAATGTAAAGAAACGAAGTGTGTCTCCTCCAAGCCATGACCCTTGAAATTCAAACGACTCGCCACGAGTAATTTACTTTTACATTTTTATTCAGCAACACTCCTTAGTCGGGACGAGAGGCAGCGGTGCGAAAGAGTTTTATTCTTTTATTATCCTAGTCCTGCAGGAAGAGGGAAAAGTACCAGAATATGAATAAGAATAATAAGAAACGGAAGTCGTACTCGAACGTGAGGTTCCTGCGGTGAAATCTGCCAATATTCTTACTCATTCTTATGCGGGTTAACCCTTTTCCCACTTCGTTAAACATTTGGAAAAATTCATTCCCTCGTAGATCGGTGCCTACAGTTTCTTTCATTCGGTTGATATAAAAGAGAGGAAAAAAAAAAACATTTATCTTCGTTTTCAATGGAATTGGATAAAGTTCAAAGTTGTCTAGGTAAGCGCGTTCGATATTCTTAGAATTTGTTAATATCAATGATAGTAATTCTATATTCTCTTATCTCAAGCATATAAGAGACACGAAGGAAATACGCTTTGTACTTCTGTGGCGTCGGCGCTTCGGGTATCTAGGAAAACCGGAGAACCGAAGAACCGGAGTACGCCGTCGCCTTGGAAATGTGCCAAGCGTATTTCCAATAGACGGAGCGTGAAGGAATCCTACGAGTTGGACGCTTCGGATGTTTCTTGCAGCGTCTACCGAGGAGGAGACGTACTGCCTCGAGGATGCCGTTTCATGTCCTGAGTTACCACTCTATTTTCACCAATTATCTATAGGTATACAGATACTGTTCACCCTTCTCGTTCAGATTTAGGGGAGTGTTTCATCTTAGGCTAAAAATTCACGAAGGGTAATGAAAAAAAATAAAAAATTTTCATTCATTCCTTCGTGAGCTTTTTTTTATTTTTCTTCTTCTTTTTTTTTTTTTTTTTTTTTTCTCGAGGGATAGAGGGGCTGGCGTTTCTTCGAATTACGCACACTTCCTGATTTTTAGTGGCAAAAAGTGAAAGGGTCTGGTAATATTCTGTATTTGTTCTTTGTCAACAGCTGGAGGCGCGGATATATACGAGTTCATTAAACAACTACGTGTGCTCCGTATATACACGCCTAGTAAAATGTAATTTCATATGAAAAAGGTGTATCAAAGACTAGCGAATTCAGATTAATTTTTGGTCGTAATCAAGTCACTCGCCCATATGGATTTTTTTTCAAAATTAATCATACTATACCCTTTGAAGGTGGAAATATTTGATTTTTGATAAAATGGATATCGCTATTTCATCTGTCTATAGATTTCAAATCGACTCTTTTATAGACACCAAAAAAATTTGCTGAAAATTACAGTAGATGAATACACGCATATGTGTGTGTGCGTGTGTGTAGGAAAAAATAATAACTTCATGCCCGAGGGAGTTTTTTTATTTTTTTGTATTTCCGAATATAACAGTAAGAATACTTGCGCATGAGCTCCGCATCAAAATCGTATAGGTATCGTATATATATGTATATATAAAATTTTCTCATACATTTGTGAGCCACGTTTTAGAGCCTGGGTTCGATAAAAGTGCATTTGCGATGCATTTCGAGCGAGAAAAACTACCCCATCCGGGAGTAAATCGCTCTCGGGCTTTTAGCAGCGCGCACCCAGGGAAGTGGCAACGTAAAATCAACAAATCACTGCAGCAAAGTGGGTTGTGAAAACAGTAGAAGCTTTTTCATTCTTCGATGGGACTGGCTGCTGACTGCACTTTTTTTTTCATTTCCCAAACCAACCGGAACGTGCCATTATACGAACGTGCCATTCGACATTCACTCAATCATCGTGATTGTCGGTCAACGCGGTACCAGCTAGTGATAAAAACTGGCAAAAAATTTCACACATCCCAGTCAATTCAGTGTTTCAAACTTTCAACAACCATACTCTAAACTTCATTATCTGAAGTCTAAACAAGTCGAAGTGGCGTGATTCCACGGCGTAATCAACAGCCACAGCGAAATTACTCGACTATGTACATACATACATACATACCTACAGTTGCAGAAGCGCGCGGATGTTAATGAACTGACGTTGTATAATTCGTGTAAAGATCTTAATCTCTCCGTTCATTTTTTTTTTTTTTTATTACTTTTCATCACCTACGGTGATATAAGAAAAGTATTGGTTTTGGTCGAAAAGTGGCTTTTGCTAATTTCAACGAATCTTCACATTTTCGACCCTCTAGAATCCGAAAAACAGTTTTTTGGAAAGATGTCGGGTCTGTCTGTCGGCCTGTTCGACAAACTCGCGCGGTGATCTCGGAAACGGCTCGATGAAAAAATTTGAAATTCACAGGACTTTACAACCAAATGATGGGCATGAAAAATTGCCATGTCTCGTTTAATTTGAACTTCCGGTTCTACCGGAAATTAATCGATTTTTGCTGTTTTACTGACAGACCTATACTTTTTTCTCTGTATTACCTTTCTGAATTAAAGAATCTATTCTTCCGAGTTGAGAATTTCATATATATAGGGTATTCCTTGCCAATGACACCAAAAAAATTGTAAATATACCCAGATCGAATTATAATGAATGCACTATATAAAATTGTTGTTTGTCGATATATAGAGCGATCCTTGCCAATGAGAAGAAGAAATTGTAAGTGTACCCAGATCGAATTGGGATTAAACGCACTGTATGAAATTGTTGTTTGTCTATATATAGGACATTTTGTTAATGTGAAATTTTCAATTCTGCTCTTTTTTTTCTCGATTTTTCATTACTTTTTTTTATACTTTTTCTATCCCTGACAAACCCAGCTTTTTTTTTTCTTTCTGATGAAAAGTAACTCCAAAAAACTGTTTTTCCGGCTTGTTTTTTTTACTTTTTATTTTGTTTCTGCATGGGAAATAATACGAATTAAAGTCCGTATTATGCCGTTGCGAATCGGAATACGTTTTCATCGACCACAAATATACAGACAGGGTCGTTGGGATTGGATTAATTCATTAGCCGAATACCACCGGTGGTGGGTACCTACTTCATTCTCGTATATGGCACTGATTCTCGACGTTCGATCCACTAATTGCGATTTGTCTATATACACATTTCTGCAACCGAAATAATTTATTGATGTTGCACTGCAGATATACGTCTGGTGCATTCACTGCTTCTGGGGAGACCAATATACAAATTCAATTAACTACTTCATACGCTCTCTGGGCTGACCAACCAACCAAGTGCACCGTTTTAGCTACCTGCATCCTCCGATCATTCGTTAATTGAATTCCAACAGGATTTCGGTAATGAATTTATAAACTTTTTCGAAATACGCTACTTCACCAAGGTGAAAAGAAAAATAAATAGATATAGATTTATTCAAAAAAAAAAAAGGTACTGCAGAGGTCTTTTTTTGTATTTCGTTTTTTGATCCTGCTTTTTCATCATCTCAGATTAATTACGGTTATTTTGGGTTTTGGGTATATGCTTCACTACGTTTTATTTCTGAAATAATAAATATCTATGACAGACGGTATATAAATAACTGAATTGTAGTAACTATTATATCGATTATGGTGCATTGCGGCATAATGTATGATGTTGAGGTGAGAAATTTTGCCAACGGTGAATAGAAGCGTCATAAGTTTTTCTTACTCACTAAAGAAGAAAAAAAAAAAACGGAGAGAAAACGTAACGATGAAAGATTTAGAACTTCGGAAGTTCGTGTGAAGGCGTTTTTATAATTCTTGTGAACTCTAAACCTTGGAAACGGTCTTCACGGTTGATTGGAAATAACCAGACTAGCTCTAAGATATGGAGGATATGGATAAGTATGGGTATAAGGGTAGATATAGGAGGTATAAAGTATAAGGTATAAGATATCCGCGGCCGTAGTCGTCCCGGGCGAAGATCTTATTATAATAAATCAGATTTATTGAGTCTGCGGCAGAGTATTTTAATATTTGACTTGCAAAGCCCGTCATCGCTACCTACGTTCGTGTCCTCTTCCTCAGTTTCTTCAGACGCGTTTTCAAGAATCCTAAGATAATATTTCATAGTCTGATAAATTTTCTTTCTAACTCAAGAAATTCCACGCCGACTTCGAAACCCGTCTTTCAATAAAACATGATAGATGTCCTCCTCGAAGGTAATCTTATCTCTCAAAAAGATTTACGTGAAATGCAATGAATTTCTTTTTTTTTTTTTTTTATTATTTTTTTATTCCCCTTCTTTTTTTTTTACAGGATAAACCTTCCCTCTCCGCAGGTTAAATCAACCTTTTCAACTCATTCCCCCAATTTTTTTCCCGCCAGCGACCCCGAGGAATATAATTTTATTTTCAAAAAATTATACGTTCGAAAATCGTATTAAAAAAAATCTTTTTTAATCCTTTTCGAGAGAAGCTTCTGAATTTTGAAACGAACGCGCGTTGCAGTAATGCGTATAAATTGATCAGACGCGTTAGTAAGTAGTAACGGACGTTTATAGTCCGACGTTGAACCCCGCGACGAGGAACGAGAGATAGTTGTGTAGAATGTTGTTTCTGCATTGAAAATTATTTAAAATAATTTAATATAGGGTAAAAAAAAAAAATTGTTTTATTGTTAATGAGTTTCAACAGGTAATGTAAAGTGAAATGATGAAATTGATACTTGGGTGAAAAATAGCGACATTGGGGTTAGTCCTTCACCTGTATGTCTCAAGAGGTACGGGTGAGTATTCTTGTTTTGAACGCAACCAATTTACATGAGTGAGGGTGAGAGGAAATTTGAGAGTGAAGAATACGACTCGAGAGAATGAAGAGTGAAGACTAAAGAGTATATACTCTTGCAAATTGAGAAACGGCATTTATATCGCTGCTGAGTCTTTTTTCTTTTTTGTGTGTCTAGTTTTTTTTTTCTTTCTATTCAGTAGTAAGACTCTCTCTGCGAAGTTTCAGCCTACAAATTGTAAAGAGCATAATATAAAACGAGAATTGAGATATAAGAAAACAGAAAAAAATAATAATAAAAAATCAAATATAACGTGCAAAAAATAAAACAAATTTTTCATCTTGGTCTGACCAGAGAAAGAGATTAAAAATAAAAATAAAAAATTATACTCATCGAGTCTACTCGAATAAAAATTCCAATTAACATCGGCAGACGGCAGTATATTTATTCTCTCGAGAATCTAAACACCGATAAGCCAAAAAGACCGTCTGGATTGTTTCACAAGAATAAGCGTGCAAAAATGGAGAAAATCGAGACCCGCTAGTCCGCTTGCGTTAGAGTTAGGGGTGCAGGTACGACTTTAAATCAAGTATTCAACCCTTTTGACGTTTTTGTTTTTTCTTTTTATTCTTCTCTCTCTCTCTCTCGCTCTTTTTTCTCCAAGACCTTACGATTTCTGTATTTTTCACACTGCTGTCTCTGTTTGCCAAGCCTATTCCGACGGGAATTGAAAGACAGGGCTGAAACGAAATAGTACAAAACCAAACGAAATGAAAGAAACGAAAAAACGTATACAATGAACTCTCTATTCCGAACTCCTAGCTGTATGTAAAAGGCTTTTCTATACGTTTATATATATATATACACTGTGACACGTTAATAATAAAAATTTCGTCCACATAAAAAAAAAAAACGTCCAAAAATGAATCCAATACATCAAAGATAAATTCTTTTTTCTTTTTGTTTTCACTCAATCTAGTTTGAAAAACGTTTAACACAATAAATTGAAAAATGTCATTACCATCTGATATTGTCTGGTACGATAAAAAATTTGATCTAAATTTTTGGAATCCAATTAATTACCAATGCAGTTTCCCTTATTCTATAAGGTATAAAATAAAATAAAAAAATATTAGTTAAATTTTGGGACGTGTTTGGTGGCTGTGAATATAATAAAGTATTGAATATAGTTATGTAAATTTATATCGGTACACCTTGTATCTGTACACATGCCTATACGCATGATGTCATTAACAAACTGCAAGTCCTTTATTCTTGTCGTGCGTCGTTCAGATTACCCATTTTTTCACCCACTCACCTGTACCGTATTTTGGCTTTGTCTACGATATATTATTTTCGTTTCTTTATTTTTTTTTCCCCTCATCTTTTCTTTCATGAGAGAAGGCAAAAGCTTACAAAAGTTTGCAAGCCTTATAGAGTCCTTATTACCGCGCGAGTACCTTTTCATTTCACCTTTTGCTCCTCACGTTTCGCGTTTCACATTTCACGTTTCACATTTCACGATCGATTTTTAGCAACGAACTGCTTGGAAGGGGAGACTTTTCGTTCTTTACTCTGTATTTAATGAGTAGTAGTACCAAAACGAGGTAGATATTCATTTTTAATTCGCAATATACTCTGAGCAGTAGAAAGGAGCCAACGTTCCATCCTCCACCCCGTTATCGGAGCAATTAAATTAAGGAGATCAAATTGCCTCGTGATTTTTGCTGCCCCTTTCCTCGTAACCCACTTCTTTATAATTTCTCTTCTCCTCATATACCCTGCGCTAAACACAAAATTAGAATTTTGAAGGTAAGGTAGGTAGGTAGGTAGGTAGGTAGCGAGGTAGGTACGATATCATTGAATTAGTCTCCCCTCGGAGTACTAATGCGTAAATTACAGCGGCAGAAAATTTCCTCTTTGTAATCGGATCACCGCCTACCAATCAAATGACACGGTAATATGAATTCCAATTTGCAAAGAAAAAATTGTGAGGTAGAACCGAGAGAAGAAAAAAAAAACAAAATGAAAAAAAAAAACACAAATTCAAAAAAGTACAGAACAGAAAAAACAAGTCGGGAAAACAGTTTTTCAGAGTACTTTTCATCAAAATGAAAAAAAGGGTGGGTTTGTCAGGGGAAGAAAAAGTATATATAAAAAAGGAATGAAAAACTGAAAAACAAGATCAAAATTTAAAATTTCATATAAAAAAATGCCCTATATATTGACAAACAACAATTTTATACACTGCATTTATTCTAATTCGATCTTGGTATATTTACAATTTTTTTGGTGTCATTGGCAAGGAATGCCCTATATATATGAAATTCTCAACTCGGAAAAATATATTCTTTTATTTAGAAAGGTAATTCACAGAGAAAAGTATAGGTTTGTCGGTAAAACAGCGAAAATCGATTAATTTCCGGTAGAACCGGAAGTTCAAATTAAACGAGACATGGAAATTTTTCATGCCCATCATTTGGTTGTAAAGTCCTGTGAATTTCAAATTTTTTCATCGAGCCGTTTCCGAGATCATCGCGCGAGTTTGTCGAACAGGCCGACAGACAGACCGACATCTTTCTAAAAACCTGTTTTTCGGATTCTAGACGGTTGAGAACGTAAAGGTTCGTTGAAATTAGCAAAAGTCACTTTTCTACCAAAACGAATAGTCTTCTTATCTCACCGTAGGTGATGAAAAATAAAATTAATAATTGGAGGAAAAAATTATATACAGCGATATCACCAAATCAAACCCTACAGACAACTGATATTCCATAAAAAAAAGAGAAATTTTTCTACAACTTGGAACCATATTTTTATTTTTATTTCATTTTTATTTTTTTGTTTTATATACATAAAAATTCTCATCGAAAGTGACAAAATTCAAACTTGGACCACGTACTGCAGATAGGAGTAGAGAGTAGAGAGGCGGGAAAAGCTATCAAACGACTACCTACGCAAAGGGTCGGAGTTTCCAGGAGGAAGTCGAGAATATAGATTAACTCCGTGTGCCGTTGTATATATTGGGTAAGCGAATGCGTCGCATACGAAGCGATGGTATAAGAAAGGACCGAAAGAAGAAGCAGAGTGACTGCCATTGGGCTCTTTTCGAGCTTCCTCGTTTCCCATCTGTCGTATATTTGGGCCTCGGAAGGCCCGGAAGCATCGCGACGCCCCAGCCAGCTGCCAAATCTGTTCGGTACGCCTGGCGAATTGAAATGAATTTGTGAATGGCGTCTGAATTATTTACCCCGGAGGTATTACCTTCGCTTTTTGCTGATAATGCTACCGAATTCTATGACACATTTATGACTAACGATTAATCCTCACTATCTCACGTCGCGAAAATCCCCGAAAAACTCCTATACCCTTCTTCGAAAAATTATTTTCGATGATACATTAAACGGATTTATACCTGACTTCCTTACCTCAATATCACAGCGTTTCGCAACACAACATCCTTTACCTAATTAAATATAATTAGGTAAAAAGGCCTCTCTCAGAATCCAACTTGTTAGTGATATTTTTTCGATCACAATTCCATGGATTTTAACAATAATGACACGTGAATTAAAAACTTTTATACGAATGGTGAATTCGACGTTGTAGATGAGTTGTTATTTAGGGGAGTAAATTGCCTGAATAGATTAAGGCCAATTCAGTTGTTTGTAAGGCAGCACCGTGGTTTATTGTAAAATAGAGGGTAAGTTAGGTAAGTCGTTCCATTTATGTGCTGGCTTAGAATATTGCCTACGTTGTCGCGTGCACCATGTTTTCTTTAGCTGTTATATATTTGCACATGAAAGCAATTGTCTCGGTAAATTTTCCTAGATTTCTGTTAAATTATACAATATATATTATATATACATCGCTACCTTAGATATCTTCAACGTTAATTTAGAATGTGATAGTTTGCGGTTGGTAGTAATCATGTTTACTTGATATCCGTATCCGTATATATTCTGTTTGAAATTTTCTTTCACATTTTCAGTTAATATATTTCAGATAATTTTTAATCTTTATTTACTTATTTATTTATTTATTCTGTTTTTTATTATATTAATGTCATACGGCTGCTTTAAAAGATCACAGAATATCGCGAGAACATTAACGGATTTCGTTGAACATATAAATACTTTAATGAAACTGGAAATATAATTAGCTCTGACATTGGACTTGAATCGAGAATTAAATACACCTGAAAAGTAAAATTCAATTAAAATTCTGGACTCCTTGATGCTTTATCTTCGTATCTTGTGGTTGCCACTTGATTCGAACCTCATTCCTCTCAAGACGAATGGTCTTTCCGTATTTTCATTCATTTTATAAAAATAAAACCCTGAGTTGAAAACCTAATCCTGATATTTCACCAGAATCGTAGGGCCTTCGTATATTGTAGTAATAAAATTTTATACATAAACAAGAAAATTCGAACACTTCTTCATCTCTACACGTATGACTAGAAGACTTCTTATATAACTTTTTCTATTACTATTATTATCATTTTTTTTGTTTTTTTTGGAATTTTATTCTCGCTAGAAAATGTGAAGGATAATTTTAGCTGCTGGAACCTTTCACTGTGTGAGATATATAACTCAAAGAACTTTTTTTCTCCCTGAATGAAGGGATTTTAAATTCTCTATAGGTAGTTGCCTGCTGCACGTGTATATCCTACTTCGCACACTAGTTCACGATTATACCATATTTATACGCCAGTATGCCGATACTGTACACAGTAGGTATATTGTTCACAATATATATCAAAGCAAAAGCTTTGACATATGTTGCGCAATTTTTTATTTTTTTTTTTTTTGTCTCCAAAATTTTTATTTCAATTTTTATTTTTACCATCGCCATTTTCACTCTTTGTTCTTTTTTTTGTACCGTTTCAATCGAAATGATATTTGAATAAAGCGTGCTTGCTAGTCGACATATAACATTGAATCGAATATAAAGAGAATTTGGTATGATTTTTAATATTCTTTAATAAAATATTATTATAACAAAATCATATAGAATCGAAATTCAAAGTTTTATTCATTTTAATTATTTACAATTAAGACTAAAAAAGCTCGCCGAGTGTAGGCAGTCAGGTATACGTCAATCGATTTGGCACTGCCAATTAATTCTCGAAAGCCAACTGCTACGGACACGCCTCAATTACTTTAGTTATTACTCTCACGAAATTAGGCGGAGGCGATTGACTGTGTATGAATGAGGCCGAAATTTCAGAGAATGGAAATTACAGACCTAGAGGTGAATAATATTCCGGTATCCGTAGTAGCTTTCGTAGTCCGGAGAGCTGAAAGTCTACGTGATTGTTATTCTACGCCGTTTAATTAATGCTAGTATTAATAAAAAGTATTTAAAAATTAACTCAGAAGGTTTCGATTTATACAAATTTAATATATAAACATCTTTCCATGCCTACATATCAAATTAATTTACATACATACATATATGTATATACAAGTATAATTCAATTCAAAATTCATTTTAACGTTTCAAAATAAATTACAGTAAAATTCAATCCATTCGCAAGAAATTCCTATGTTTAAACTAATTCTCTAATAATCTCTTGTTTATTTAGTTAAATCAACTATTGATTTTATGTCTTTATATGCTGATCGTTTCGACTGTTCAATCATTACAATGGTTAATGCGTTGGCGGATTAAGTTCATCAAACAACGGATCGCATACGTTATAATTGTAAACTTGCGAATCCGAAATGAAACAAAATGAAATATATTTACCAATTAAAAAGCAGTGATTCTCTAAATGAAAATGACAATTAATAGCAGTGAAATAACGAAGGGGATATGAGTATAAATAATGACTACAGAATTTATATAAAGCTTTAAAATTCATCTTTACAGAGTAGTAATACGAGGCTTTTCAAACCACGCACATCATCCTGCTCTTAGTTTTTTGAGTTAATTCCCGTATTTTTTTTTTCTTCTACTTTTAGGATTTTTAATATACGTAGGATATGTTGTATGTCTTTTGTATCTTCTCTGTCGACGCATTCCTGTGAGATAAATTAAATGCAGGATGAATTAAAAACAGAGAGTTTTCTTTCTTTCTGGGATAAAAAGTAAGTATAATTATTTTACGAATAGTTTATAACGTTCGCGAGATACTGGAAAGTATAAATTCCGTATCTCTGTATCATTTGAATCGTTTAGTTGAAGTATGACTTTGAATCGCGTCCCTGCATCGCTGCAGCATTGGTATCGTAGGTACGTTACCTAATACAGGCATAGCTTGAAATTCAGATTCACTGTAGATATTCTATACGATTTGGAAAATTGCCAGTTGAGAATATATATATATATATATATATATGTATATATGCGGAAAAATTTTTTCGTTGAAGTTTTGTGCCAAAAATTTTCCATCGTTGAGTATGAAAATAATAAAAATAATAAGAAAATTATTCACGTCAGTATCACGCTAAAGTAGATACGTGTACGTATGTACATAGATAAATATACGTATGTGTATGTGACGTTATTATTTATTTTTTTTTTTTTTAATTGCTTCGAGAAATCACTTAAATCAGAACGAAAAAGGTAAAAAATAAAATAAATGCGGCGTTAAAATCCCACTTTTCTCTCCATTCACGACGAACGAATGAATGAATATCCCGAAAATAAGAATTCAAACTGCAGGGAAAGTTAATCCGAAAAGGCAATATAACTGAAATCGCCGTTTCTATACCCGCCGCGCGCTGCCTTGATACCATCTGTCAGCTTCTGCTTTGTATTGATATCCCCGATTTACGTCGAATGTAATAAAAAAAAAATACGCAGAATTACACCTTAACGATCCGAAAATAACGAAAGGTGGAGAAAAGAGAATAAGAAAAGAGAGAGAGGGATGGGAGAGGGAAAGGAAAGGGAAGGGGAGAGAGATAAGGAAAATAAAACAAATGGGGAAAGAGAAATCGCGAAATTGAGGGGATAGCTGTGAACGAGCGTCCGATAACGACTCCTGAATAACTCATGGGGTGAAGAACAAGTGATTTCAAGGGTAGGCCGTCGATACCGTCGGACCAAACGAGAGCACCTGCGTGCCATATTTCGCGTTTCACGAGGCGCCTGTCGCCAAAGAGGGAAGAACAAAGTCCGTCCATCGGCGCCCATCGACCGCTGTCTACGCCCAAGTGCTCCTTGCACCCCTTTTCCACCCCCAGCTACCAGTCCCCTTCACTCTTCACGGGTATCTATATTGGGTCATGGAACTCGGAAAGCGCTCGCCCGTGACGTCATTTGTCAATCGACGCCTCTTCTACCTCGACCCCACTCGACTGTACCAAGTATTTCCTCGACAGAGATCCAGAACCTTTACCCAACACGGACACTTGTTAGCAACGGCGTTGTTACGAACTCAAGAGGGATTCCAAAATTTATTCATATTTATCGATTTTCAAGTTTCGACGTTTTTCTGTTTTTTCTTTTTGTTTTTTATTTTTTACATCACATTCTGAAATTCCAAAAAATAGACAAATTGTACATTTTTCTCCATATACAGAAATTAATTTGAAAAAACAAAACAAAAAAAAAAAATAGATACCGAATTATTATTTCTAATGTTTGCATATGGATTATGCAATCAACGAAATATTTTTTTTTTAATCTTCAAACCGCTGGCTGTAGACCAGCATAGAACCAGATCTGCCATTTCGACAAATGTAAAAACTTTTTTCGGGCTGATTACCCCTATGCCAGCGGTCGGAGATCGCTAAACGGTCCCCTACCTGCATTCTACGTCGCGTCGCGTCGGTTCGAATGGAAAAAGTTTGCCTCTAGAATCGTAGCTGAAAATCGCAGAGTCGACAAGATTTTTCCGAGCTTTCTCGACGCGATATAAAGTCGATATTAAGTTCGACCTCCTTTTCATCTTTCCACGGTTATACTTGCGCGTTCATCGCTTTACATATATAAAATGGAATTGTTAATACTGTGAAAAATTGACTCAATATAAATATCAACATCATCGAATAGACACAATTTTTTTTTTTTTTTTCAAATTTAAACAAATATTAAAATTCATTTCACTGTCTAGACAATTGTTAATGGCAAAATCAATATTATTCGGGATTAGAAATCTCTCCTCGTTTTTTTATTTTTTTTTTTTTTTTTACATCGGTTTTTAACGAATCAGACAATAGACTTAGGCTAATGGTCCGAAACAGGGAAAATAAATCAGAGATAAGCCATCAGGGTCATGGCCCATATATACATTAGCAGCACTACGTACAAAGCACCTTCTTTTTTTTTTTTTTTTTTGATTAGAAAGATAAGCCGGAGACTTTCTACGATCATTTTTTTCGTCCTATGAAAGATTTATAGTTACATAAGGCATTCAGTAAGAAAGAAAGGAGAAGAAACAAAAAAAAGAAAAATAACTAACAAACAACGATTTACACTTCGGTGAATTATCGTTATCCTATAGATAATTGAGTTCGTTATCGGAAGTGAATAGAGAAAATTATGTCCAAATCGGAAATGAAATAAAAAATATGGTATAAAAGAAAAATTCGATAAAATACCAACGAAAAGTTTGAACAATTAAAATACCAGGGCTGAAATTTCTGACCACAAGTATTCCTGAGGGTAGGCGAGGAGAGAGGAGTTACACGGACTAATTCTAGCGTGTAATTAACCATCTCTAACCGTTCTGCTATCTACCAACGACCGCTACAATTTACGGCTAAGCTCCCGCGAGTATTCTAGGAAAAAGGGGTGTAAGGGGGTTGTGAAGTGGGTGGTTTCGAAGGGGTTGAAGGGGAAAAGGGGTTACAGTGGATAAATTGAGCCGAGAATAAACCAGAATCAAGCCGAGACCGTCCCCATATTATGGCGATTCATTTTAACTCTGGATGTTCTATAGATATTAGTTATTCGCCAGAAGCAAAATTCATAATAGGAATATGTAACTTCCATACCAGTGAGAACGTAAACTTTACAAATTATCTATATCGTAGCTACCACACAAATATGCCTTCATAAATATATATATCTATATGCAATTTCCCGTCTGCTGAATCAAATGTGTGTGCAAAGTTACGTAGATACGTACATACATATACGTATACATTTGTATACGTTTACACACAACTTTAAACTGCATTACTAAATTGGCCTTGAGCCAATCAGTTGATCCCCTGGATAGCCACGTTTGTAGAATTATACGAAATAGGGAATCGAGTCGTATTTTACTTTTGATGTAAATTTTTATTGTATTTTTTTTTTTTTTTTATTTTTTTTCCATTTTATCGGGACCATTACTTAATATTTATATGTATATATTTGGTATATTTTGTCGTCTTTGTTATAACAATAAATCTAAAAGGTATTTTATTTGCATATACAAGAAGGTGACTCGATTTAATCTGACGCGTTATATATTCGAAATAGATCCACGAGATCGGACTTAATTGACAAATGGAAATTGATGTTAGTTGCAATTTAGAAAATTAGTGAATTGTATAAATAGACGAGAAAGCTTATGAAATATTTAATAGCACAGCGAAAATTCGAATTGTGGATATAGTTTTAAAGAGATAAATTGAAATTGTGAGGTATGTATGTAAATCACTCGAGTTGATAATTGACATGAAATTTAATTCGATTATTAAATATAGAAACTGCATAGAAACTTGTCTGTAAATAATACAGAAAAGCCAATCATTTCATATTTATTAAAATCACTTTGAAGCTCAGTTACGAGTTTCTGTACTAATTAAAAGTTTTTTAAGTATAGCTTTTATCTAACGGTAGGTATCTTCCTTCCGAGAACTACATTTACTTTCAGAATAATAACCCCCGATTCTATACTGAGACGAACTTCGTGATTGTATACTTATTAAAAAGCATCAAGAGTCGCGTCTTTTACCTCGAAAGTTAATATATATATATATCGCAAGTTGAAAAACCAAAAATATAAAATATAAAATATAAAATATAAAAACATGTTATGTACAAAGAGATCCTCGGTGCTTTTATATTTCATGCAATATATAACCGTATGTGAAACCGTGACGTTAAAGCTTTGACGAGATTTCTTTGAGAAATCGAAAACAGGAAGTCGTATAAAAGACTGGAATTCGGTTGTCCAGATCTTGACGGAGACTTTGAAAGTCCTGTGAGATATCTTTTCTCGCATTGTTCCGGGACATATTAACCAGGAGTCTCTGGAGTCTGTCCGGTCTGACAGATCACGATCAATTATTCGAAGGTTCGCCCTTTTTGGAAGCTCCCAAAAGCCTTTAGATCGTAACGGAAGCGAATTGAGCCGTCGAAGCACATGCGAACTTTTTCTTTTCAGAAGAACCGCCTCATTCGACCACGTAGAAATTCACGACGACATTGTCGAGGGGTTTTTGGGCACTGACCTTCTTTTCGACACTTTCCTTTCGCCCTCTCCCTCTCTTTCTCTCTCTCTCTTTTACTCCGAACCCTTAAGTAGAAGATTTACATTTTCGAGCTGACACGATCCTGATACGACTTTGATACAAGTCTGATACCAAGGAAGACCCTCGGACAATCCCCGATACTAAATGCTTACCAGACCTTATTTCATTTTAAGTGGCTATTATTCCTTCACTCGCTATATCTCGCGGGAAATATTCTTAAGGGAATAAAATTGCCTGGGTTAATACGCCCTGTGATACGGACGCGTTATTTCATTTTAATGCTGCTATTATTCGAGGTACGCGTCTTTAGGGGAATCCTTGGGGAAAGTAATGGCTCTATGCAAATAATGTGTATGCAGGAGACGTTGGTACTATTAACTCACTTGCAAGATTACCTTATACTCCTTTTGTAATTTCAAAGGGCAAAACTGGCGTTCTCGTCCTTGGGTTACCTACTTTGGTTTAAATTTAACGTAGGTGCTTCCTTTTCTCCCATTCTACTATTTCCAGTCCTCATTTCTTCCTGTCTGGAGGCCTTACGTCTCCCTTTCTTACTTTGCAGGATTCCTCGGTTGTTTACAATTCCCCGAAAGCTAGACTACCTTTTCTTTTACCCTTTTTTGTTTTCTTCCTTTTTTGAAACGGGAATAAAAACCTAAGAGACACTTGTACGGCTTTTATTTTCATTAAATTCTATCAGTATCGTAGAGTTATTGTGAAAGTTTCATTCTCAGGAAAGTCTGCAGATTAATTTCGCGGTGAAAAGCTATTATAGAAATATCTGAATTTGTATTTATATACTAAAAAGTAAAATCAAAAGATTCGATTGACTCCTATCCGACTACTTATTCTTTCGCGAAACTTTTCCTTTAACACTTTGTTACTTTTTCCATTTAAACTTTTATCCGAAAGCCAGTCTTAATAAGGGTAATAAAAATTATTAGCCATCTCGATCGGATATAATCGTACAGTTTTAAAACTATCCTAAAACTGCGATTACCACGATAAATTTTCCGGAACGATGCAGGGTAGACTTTGGTATATTAATAATTAATAAAAATTGATAGAGCGGAGAAAAAACAAAAAATAAAAAAAAATAAAAACATTTTGAAAATCGAAACACATTATAACGAATAAACGTTGTTAATATACGGCTATGATATTTATTGTTCGCCAATAACAGACGATTTATTTCGGCAACCTAATGGAATCAGTGAGAAAATATGGGGTCCTGGGATTAATACGAAAATCGTGCAATTAACGATGATCGTGATAAAAGTGGAAATCGAGAGAAGGTTTAGGTCCCCCTCAGCTACGTAATCAGAGTTTGTAATATTGGAGAGTAGATTGTTGAGTATCTCCGGCAGGAGTTTGGACTGGGGGCTATAGGACTAGAGTATGTTAGTAGTTTTGGATTCGTTAGCAGTGTAAGAAGAGAGAAAAGAACGCAAAGTAAAGAAGAAAAAAAAATGGAAGAAACTGCAGGTAGAAAGGAACGAAAAAAAAAAAAAAAGAAAACAGGGGAAAAATAAAAAATGAAAGAAAATAAAAAATGGGCTCGAGGGCTCGCGCGTGGGTAAGTACCGCTTTTTCCACGCGAGCAACATCTAGCAAGAGACTACTTGAATATTCCACGAGTTCGCGCTCGACGTACCATGGCCCAGGATCTTTCCACCTACGGCACCCTGTCTGCCTGTTAATCCGTGCAAAACTGTATCTCACGTATGTAGTGGCTTGCGTGCAACGATACGAACCTTAATAATTCCTCTCTACCGCATATTACCCTTCGATTCAATTCAATTCGATTCAATTCGATTCGATTCGATTCAACGTTCTTTCATCTTGAATTATTATTCGAATATAGGTATGGATTTATTATAGAAAATCCATTTACAACCCTTGACTCAATTCCCGAAAGCTATCATTCTCGGTGCAGAATTTTGAAATTGAATTTTTTCTCTATAAACTTATAAGTATGGATGTATATATCCGCGAATCAATTTTTCAAATCTTTTTCACCTCGTTATTTATATTGCTTTGAAAATCCAATATAGATATATATTTCAAATCGGATGCGCTGATCCAGGTTAAATTTTTAGTCTCTTATACTGGCGAGATAACAACCGTAAAAAAGAAACTAAATAAATAAGAAAATAAAAATAAAAATTGTTGTCTGGTAAAAGAAGAAATTTTTATTTTCATTTTTTAGTTACAGAAACCTGTATAAAGGGTGAGATAAAGCGAGATTAAAGCCTTCAGACATTATCCGTTTCTCATTCGCCCACGTTTCACCGCGCTCTCACTGGTGCAAAAATAATGATCATCGTCACGTCCGCATGTTTCTCTCTTTCTCTTTCACTCTCGTCGAGATCTCACCGAGAGACCGCAAATGCGTTTCAGTGTTTAAATCCAACCCTCCTTTCCATTTCGCTATATACCCCCGACCGCTTTTGCCACCGCGAATTCTACGACGGGAACTCATACCTTGTATTTTCTCTCTCTGTACTATGCACAAGGTATACACCCCTGCTGCTACTGCTACTGCTACTGCTACTACGACGCGCACAGATTAAGCATCTTAATCACCCCTTGACAAAACTGCAAATTGCGCATTCTCGTGAGGTAAAATTAATGCGAAGAAAATGATAAAATAAAGAAATAAAATATGAATATTAAGTTTAATAAGGTAATAATTTAGGAAAAACAGGTTGTAGGTACTGGTTGAATTTAATCACGGATTTGATCATTATTTGCAATGCATTTCTTTCGAATTTCGCATTTTTATAATATGTGTACCTAAAGCAGGTGAACACTGCAGTCAGATAATTAATTTGGACATTTGAAAAAATAATAATTAATACCCTGAAATTGTTTGCAAGGGAATTTATAGGCTTGATAAATGAATGGGAAAAACCAGTAAGTGCCGTTGACTAGTAATGCCAACTGAATAAGACTTTTAGACAGATGGTTATTAGCTTGTTGGTAAAAGGAATAAGGTGCGAGAGTCACTATCTATAAGGTATACGAGTCTAGCTTCTAGCAATAATTAAGGGAACAAACTTCTCTTCAAAACTCGAAGCCAACTTTGGCTTGCCGAACACCGAGAGAAACTGCTGACGAATTTCCGTACCGGATGCACTTGGATCGTTACTTGTATATATAATATATGTATATAGATGTATAGACACCGGTGTAGGTGGTTAAGAATAGACGATATTATTTGGGGACCAGATTGGATTGGAGTTCCGGATTTTGAAAATCCCGAAAGGTAATAAGTACGAATTTGTTTAATACGATTTAGAATTTTGAGAAACGTTATAGTTCGGAATATTAAAATTTGGTAAGATCTGAATGCAGACAGTCCAAAACTCCGAAAATTTGACTGCAGGGCATGATGCTCTATGCGTGAATTTCAAATTCCGGAGTTCAGGCCTCTCGGATCTTGAGCTTTAGGAATTTTTAACGTTCGCTGTTCTTCGATTCAAATTTTTTTTTATTAATAAACTATGCAAACCTTCCGGGAAATACGATTTCTAAAAATTGTAAATTGGAAACATTAAACATCAGAATTTGGACCATGAACCAGAACTTTTAAAATTCTAAACTTCAATCCAGCCTCATTCTGCCAGAACTGTGAAAGGCTTTCTTTTTTTATTTATGCAGAATTCTAGTTCGCACGGAAACATCTCTTGCCAATAGTCGTTCCAATCAAGTATTTTGGTATTTGTAAATGAAGATTGTAATTTGTACAAGACAACAATCAATATTCAGTGTTCAACGGATGTAAATATATTTATTGTGTAGGTATTTACAGAGTGTTTCTACCCCGAGATCAAAGTCTTGACATTCCATTACCGACTCTGACTATCCAGCTTCCACCGTTATGTCTATACTTGGTCTTTCCGAGTCAGTATTACGAAAGTAATTTTGCGAGTATCTAGTACCGCAACGTAGATTCCCAGATCTAAAACTAGTTTGCAAATTAGTTTTCTGACGACGAGTCAAGTTCGAAAATTAGATTTAGAACAAATTTTCTTCTGAGGGAATAGTTTCATAGGAATCTTGGACTATTTTGTACTGTTTAAGGTATTCGGAATGTTTTTAATTAAATATGATCATATACAACTAAATCAGTCAAGAAAATACTTTATATTTAATAACCGACTATTTCTTATTCTGATTTCAGGTTAGACGCTGAGAAATTCGACCTTATTAACGTAAGTTAATTTATTATTATACTACAACACACGAACCTTCTATATAACTAATTTATAGTCATTAGTAAAATTGATTATATATCACCACACGAAACACACCGCACACCAAAATATTCCCATGGTTAATTTCGGCTCAACTATAACTAAGGGTTTATAGATTCGACACACCTAAAATGTTCGTGAGAATGAAATACAACAAATAATTAAAGAAAAATGGGATTATTAATATTTCATTTTTGTTCTCATTTATTCATTTTTGACGATAGTTACTACAGTGACGAAATTAATTTTTTTTTTTTTGCTCTTTACAAGGAGTTACCTAACGTCGCTCAAAGCGTTTGTAATATCCGTAAGTGGAAGCTATAACGCTTACCTACCTACCTACCTACTTACCTTCTTTTCGCGACGAGCCTCGTAAAAAGCGTCAGTTAGGATTATAACGAGAGCGAGATAAAATTGAGGAAAGTTGAAGAAAAAGAGTAGAAACGACGTCGCTACTCGTATTTAACTAACCCAGAAGAACCAGCTGAAAGGTTCATGAGTACCGGTCACATTGAGACGTCCAGCGTCGTGACGCGACGCCACCACCTCTGCTACCAACGTTGCTACCGCTTTACGTTACATTCTCATCGTGCTCTTAAGGCTTGACCTCTTTGGCCCCCGCTAGCCCTTTTAGCCCCGGTTACTTCTGCGGCCCTAATAGCCCACCCGTGGGTTTTTTAGGGAACCCTAATGGCGTCCTACTTCCATCGAGTTAACTCAGCCCTTACTCTATACCCACGGATGCAGGTAGTAGCTACAAGTTCTTTGCCCGCTATAATATATAGAGGGGGATTGTTAGTCCTGTGGGTTTAAAGGTCAGAGAAGTCTCGTTTATCAGTGTATCAATTTTTGATGAATCGGGAATAGTTTTGGGTTAGAAACGCACCTTTCGTCGCAGACGATAAAAATTCGTAACCTGGAAACTTGATTAGAAAAAAAATCAGGAAACCGGTTGACCTGTGGGCTAACCCGGAAACTTCCCGTTGTGTTAAATACGTTACAATTAATTGATACTATTGTGTTTATAATAAATTAAAGAAGGTTATAAGTATAATTAGTTTTCCGTATAAAAATCTTTTTTTCTTCAATTTCGATTCTTCGAATAACTTTGAAACTACTCGACCGATCGATTCCAAAATCTAATCAGATCTAAGTCTTGATGAACCCTTTCGATCGCTGCACGAATCATTCAAATCGGTTAATTCGTTCCAAAGGTATCGTACGACAAAAAGAGAAATTTTTGTCGTGCAATATCTTTTAAACCAATCGTTCGATTTTGACGAATCTTACGGCGGTCGAAAGGGCTATTCAAGAGCTAAGTCTGATCAAGTTTTGAGACTAATCGCTCGAACAGTTCAGGAGTTATGCGCTACAAGCATGAAAAAAAATTGTTTTTTAATTTTTATTTCTCAAATAACTTTGAAACTACTCGACCGATCGACTCCAAAATCTAATCAGATCTAAGTCTTGATAAACCCTTTCGATCGCCATAAGAACCATTCCAATCGGTCGATTCTTTCTAAAGATATCGTACCGCAAAAATTTCTTTACACACACACATACGGACGTCCACCTAAAAATAGTCAGAATAGCTTCTTAGGACCTCAAAACGTCGAGATCTGATGAAAACTCGGTTTTCGAAAATTGGACCGAAACCAATAACTTCCCTTTTTTATGAAAATTCTAAATTTTTATTCCGGGAAGTTAAAAAATAAGAGAGTAATCGATTTGCCAATATAATGATAAAAGATCTGGATAAAATTTGTTACCATAATCTTCGTTTGATGATTATGAATTTCGAATGAGCATTCAACAAGTTGTAATTTGGAGCAGGTGAACCGACGTCTTTATTTTCGCTGAAACCGTTTTTGGCTTTTTGCACGGAAATACGCGGCTCCTTGAATTCTTTAGAAACTAAAAGTCAGGTAGTTGCAACTTTTGGAATAGATAGAGTGCGCAGCGAAGTTGTGGCGATAAAATAGGACGTCATTGCCACAGAACCTGAAGAGAATATTCAACCGGCCTAGCTGAATCTTACAAGTTTTAGCTGCAATCAACGTTGAACGTAGGCAAGTTGTATAACCGACTGGCTACGGATGAGGAGGATGAGGATGGGGATGAGGAAGAGCTAATACCACGCTGGGAAACTAACAACGGCGTTTAAATTCATTTCTCCCCATTAAGCCCGCAACTCTCAAACTGCACTTGAGCTCATTTCTCTTGCATCATATTCGTGTAAGGTTACGATTTTGAAACGTGACGATTTCATGGCTCTTAAATTACCCGAAATAAGTTATTATTTATAAATTAATTACTTCACCTTAAATCATTTAATTTCTACCCACATCTCAATTCTCTGAAGACCAGCATAACTTCACGGTTAGAAAATTTTGAGGACACTGCTACTCCCTGAAGGCTTCTCTTCATAAATGTTATCAGAAATCCTCTAAGGGATATAGAAGCGACCGCTACGACCGCTACGTAAACCTCAGGTTCTTCGAAAATCTCCCCAACTTCCCCTAGATCCTGGACCAAAGTGAGAGTTAGGGATGGCTTAGGTATTGCCCCGTAAAGCCACGTGCTCGAAACCCTGGGGATATTTTTGATACCTATATACGTAGCTATATACGTGTGTATAACAAAACGATATACATATATATGCCTTGCGAATAAGTTCGCGGAGAACGTGCTCGCACATATTTATGCGTATACCTATATGTATGTACAAACGTTTAATGTAGAAGGCGAAAGCACGTATGTATGTACATACATACATACATACATACATACATACATACATACATACATGTACACCTACATCCTATATACCTTTTTAGATACAGCTCAAATTAGGGGAAGATTAGTGCGAAATCCAGGGAAGAACCTTTCCCAAACCGCATTCAAGCCTTTCCCCACTAGCGAAAGACTTTCACATCCATTGCAGTCCTCGTATTTTAACTCTAAAAGGCAACCCTAGTCTCATACCGTCCGAGCCTTAGTCCTTGATAGTTGTGCCAGTCATTACCGCGGTTAAGTGCGCGTAATTAGTCCGTTTAACGCACCCAAACCACACCAGGTATTGCTTGTACATGTGGGGATGTAGATTTTACTGAATCATTACCCGCAACGTGATCTTGGTGGATGAATTAAAGCTACGTAAATATGCGGAGAGGTTCTCATGTCTGTTAATTGAAAACCTCAAAGCGATCGAGAAAAGGGACAAAGTTAACATGCGAAAATAGGAATGATAATTATATTTTATCGATCGCTAATTAAGAACTAACAAGACTTGCTGTATCAGAATTGTGAAAAATGCAAGCTCTTACTACTTTTTTTTTTGTTTTTTTTTTTTGTTTTAAATAATTAGAAAAAGTGACCCAAAAAAATGGGTTAAAATTTTATAATGAGATGTTATTCTGCTTATAGCAAAGCTCAATTCTTGCTACAGTAAATTTCGCAGCAATCGCTTCAACAATTATCCAGCCGTCTCGCAGTGAAATATCAAACTGCTTATCCCTCCCTCGTTTGATTTCGTAATTGTGTTATATTTGGCGAAGAAGCTCGGTACCTCGAGAACTAACAACCAGAAAAAATACCATTGAAAATACAATTTTCTCTTCCTTTCTTAAACCCCTCGAACGATTTTGGTATAATTCAATATCGAAATATGATTAAGGGCTTACGAATGTCTAACTTTGATAAATAAAAGTAATAAAATTTGCTTCTGATTGAAGGATCTATGAGCTTTTAACCGCTCTTATACAACGTGATATAACCAAATGTCAAGTGGATTGAGCGCAAAAGCTGTTCACGTTCCTAATGTACGAATCTGTTATTTGAAGTTTTTAGTCGCGTGAACGCCTACAATTCTAATTAAAGGATCGCAGGTAATTTAGTGGGTTTTAGAAGAAATCAAACAGTTACTATTTACATATATATATATTGAAATTTCACTGATTTGTATTGGATTACACTTGGTATGTGATGAGTTAGATTATTATGGTATAGATTTAGGGTTAAGATTATAAAGGTTATTGACGAGAATCTAAGTTAGCGTGATGATTGATATTCCCGGAGTTCAAGTTTATAGGTACGAGTGGAATTAGAGATGAGGAGTAAGTGTGTACTACCGTACCGATGTTTCTTGACTGACGCTAAGTTGTTCAAAAATTTTGTTGGTCAGCTATGGTTAGTGTGGAGAGGGATTTTTAGCTAAGGGTAGGAATTTGTTTACCGGTGGTGATTGGTTGAAGGAATTGAGTGGGAGATTTGTTGTATCACGCGGATTGGTCAAGATTTTAAGGAAGGGAGACTTAGGGGTTGGAGTGAAAATTGTTTAAACATTAGGATTCTCGGAAGGATAGGTGTAGGTACGAAGAGGTCGGTTTTTCCAAGGGACATAGGACGTGTGGAAAACAATAGAACGAAACTCTTGAGGATGGGTAAAAAAGGTCATAAATGTTAGTGGGAATTTAGGAGTTTCGCACATTTGGTCGCCAAATGTTTGGTACGACTCTGAGAAAGTAGAAGTGAAAGGTTTTATGACTTATCCTAGGCTATTGAGCGACGTATATACATAGTGGATTTGGGAATACCCACATGTAGCAAGGACAAGACAATATAATATTTTGAACTATGATTAAACTAACTAAATTTGTCTGTACATCGCGACATGCTCCCCCCGTTGAGAAGTGAAAGCGGATCAACCTTGGTCCATCGTGATGGACAGAGTGAGATCGTATGGTGAGATTGTCCTTTTTCTAAGTCTAGACCTTAACCTAGTTTGATTATGAGCTAATCATTGTCTGGTATTATGTTAAGCTAAGTTTTTAGTGTCCGTTAAATTGTTCAATTGATGGCACTGGTTCGCACAGCAATAGCACTTGCACTGGTCGTTGCTGAAGTGACTGACTGCTCGTCAGCTTGACGTATGGGCAGCGGTGCGAGCTTTCTGACATTACGTTTCAGAATACTGTTAGCAGTTTTTACGTTGACGGTGCGGATGATTCCGTCACTGCCCGGATGACACTTGATCACCCTTCCCATGGTCCATTGCATGGGTGGTAGGTTGTCGTCTTTGATAAGTACGATCGTACCTTCTCGGATGTTCGTTCGGCCCTGGGTCCACTTGCTGCGAACCGTTAATTCATTTAGGTAGTCATGTTTCCAGCGTGACCAGAAATCCCGTCTGACCTTTTGAATATGTTGCCATGTAGACAGGCGGTTAGTTGGAACTTCCCTGAAATCCCGCTCACGCAGGCTCGTTAATGAATCGCCAATAAGGAAATGACCGGGAGTTAAGACTAGAGGATCATTGGGATCTGAGGAGATAGGAGTGAGTGGGCGCGAGTTTAGGATAGCCTCTATGTCTATCGTCAGTGTATTAAATTCTTCAAACGTGAAAAGTAATTCTGCGCCAGCTGTACGTCTGAGGTGTGTTTTGAACGATTTTACTGCAGCCTCCCATAATCCGCCGAAATTAGGTGATAGGGGTGGCATGAAATGCCATTCGATGCCCTTGCTGGTTAGATATGTTCCGATTTTTTGTTGTTCGTCGGTCTTCCTCAAGAAATTCGTTAGTTCGCGAAGTTCGTTGTTGGCTCCTACAAAGTTGGTACCGTTGTCGGAGTATATGTCCGTGCAGAGACCACGTCGTCCGATGAAGCGTCGAAGAGCGGCGATGAAACCATCGCTTGTGAGATCACTTACGACCTCTAGATGAACAGCCTTTACCGCCAAACAGACGAACACTGCGACGTAGGCCTTGATCTTGTTGCGGTTACGGTGCTTTTTCTCCTTAAGAATGAACGGACCGCAGTAATCTATGCCAACGTGAGCAAAAGGTCGGGCTTCAGTGACCCGATGTTTCGGCAGGTTACCCATGATGCACCTTGTGGATGGGGGCTTTGTCCTAGTGCAGGTTATGCAGGGTTTTATTACCTTCCATACCTGGCTGCGGCCGTCTATAGGCCAGTAGCGACGTCGAACCGCATAGAGAGTTGCTTGGGCTCCTGCGTGTAAATGAAGGCGGTGTTCATTGTCGATGATGAGTGCGGTCAGGTGGTTGTTTTTCGGGAGAATGATAGGGTGTCTTGCGGAAAACGGCAATCCTGAATGCTGTAATCGTCCGCCAACCCGTAGAATCCCTTCTTGGTCGATGAATGGGTTCAACCGTAAAAGTTTACTGTCTGAAATTATGCTGTTTCCCTTGTTGAGGCTTTTCAATTCTGCAGAGAATGCAGTCTGTTGTGTTGCCCTAATGGCAGCGTGAAGCGCCGTTTGTAGCTCGGACACGGTGAGAGGACCTGTGTTTTTTGATCTCCTCAAGAATCTGATGCAATATGCGATGACTCTCTGTAGTTTCGAGATGGAAGAATATCGTGTAAGCACTTCTAATGGTGAGGCATTCGAGGTTATGAGGCACGTGGCTGTCCGTTGTTCGGGCAGTTCCTTCAGATGTGGTGGCTCCGATGTTGGCCAATTTTCTTCTTCTAGGCTCAACCATGGTGGGCCTCGTTTCCAGTTTGATGGCTGAAGGAAGGTTTCTGGTGTTTGACCACGAGATGCTGCGTCTGCAGGATTGTCATGTGTTCGCACGTGATGCCAATCATTTGCGTTGGTTTTTTGTTGAATTTCTGAGACTCTATTTGCGACAAAGGTTTTTAGTTGCTGTGGCGGTGTGTTAATCCAGTGCAGGACGATAGTTGAATCGGTCCAGAAGAATACTTGGTCGATCTCCAGTTGAATATCGTTCTTCACTCTGCCCAGTAGTGACGTTAAGAGTACCGCTCCGCACAGTTCGAGTCTAGGAATCGAGATAGTCTTTAATGGTGCTACACGCGATTTGGCGCATAGCAATTCGGTGTGAATTTGACCTTCGTCGTCTGTAGTTCTTAAATAGATGCAGGCTCCGTATGCCTTTTCGCTGGCATCGCAAAATCCATGGAGTTGTATCTCCTTGGGATTGGTTGGGAGGACTGTTCGCTTGAATGAAAGATTATTTAAAGTTTGGAGTTGTTGGTAGTAGTCCGTCCATTCTGTGTGGATGGAGGCAGGTAAGGATTCGTCCCACTCCACCTTCAGCGTCCAGATTCGCTGCATGAGAATTTTGGCAGTGATGATCACTGGCGTCACCAAGCCTAGCGGGTCGAAGATTTTCGCGGTTTCAGATAGGATTGTTCGTTTGGTGACTCTGGCTGTCTTGGTTGACGAATTCACCATGTAGACGATCGAGTCGGTGCTGGCGTTCCAGAAGACCCCGAGAGTCTTCAAGGTCGTTGGCTCTCCGAGGTTGAGGCGTAGATTGATGCTTTCTTTGGGAATTTCATCTGAAATTTCTGCATCGCTGGTTGCCCATTGGCATATAGTGAATCCAGCACTTTTTAACATTTCCGTTAGTTCCCTTCTCAAGTCGATTGCTTCCTTTTGTGAAGCAGCTCCGGTAAGGACGTCGTCTACGTAAAAGTCTTCTCTGAGGACCTTGGCAGCTCTAGGGAATTTGTGTTTTTGGTCTTCTGCCAGTTGATGAAGCGTCCGTATTGCTAGATACGGTGCAGCGGAGAGACCGAAAGTAACGGTATTGAGTTCATAAGTCTGTATTTGCCCCTCCGAGGTCCGCCATAATATTCGTTGATATTTTCGATCTTCGGGTCGGACGAGCACTTGCCGGTACATTTTTTCGATGTCTCCTGTTAGCACATATGCGTGTTTGCGGAAACGAATTAAGAGTGTGAAGATGTCCGGTTGTATGGTGGGACCGACGAGTAGTGTGTCGTTTAAAGAGACTCCAGAGGTTGTTTTCGCGGATCCGTCGAATACAACTCGTACCTTTGTTGTGAGGCTGCTCTGTTTTATGATTGCATGATGAGGTAAATAATACCCTTCTGCGCTTGTCTGTGTCTCGTCGACTGGAGACATGTGACCGAGTGACAGATATTCTGCTAGGACGGCGTGATATTGTCGTTTGAGTTCCGGGTCTCCGTTTAACTTCCTTTCAATCCCCAATAACCGTTTGAGGGCAATGGTTTTTGATTCGCCCAAGCTTTCTCGCTTCTGAGTAAATGGCAATGCTACGACATAACGTCCGTCATTGTTGCGGGTAGTATGTTGATTGTAATGCGCCTCGCATTTCTGCTCGTCTTCTGTGAAGGGGTTGATACGGGGTACCTCCTCGACTTCCCAGAATCTTGTCATGTCCAGTTGCAGTTCGCTAGTGGTTGCGTGGCATGAGCCTCGGTTTGGCCGTCGGGTGGAAGGAGCACTCCCCCCGATGACCCATCCTAATCCCGTCTTTTGTAAATACAGGTCAGGACTCTCGGGTGTCGACAGGTTCAGCTGACCGACGCAGAGTAAAGAAAGGGTTGTACCTGCACCCAGAAGTAGGTCGACCGGAGCAGGTAGGTGAAAATGTGGGTCAGCTAGAGTTAAATTTGACGGGATCTTGATCGCGTCGCGATCAATGGGTTGATCGGGTACCGTTTGTGAGATGTGTGGGACTATGAGGAATGTGAGTGTCCGTTCGTACCCCTTGATCGGCGATTGAATGGTCGCTGTAACCATACCCTTGGAATATGTGGTTAGTGTATTAACCGCCCCGATCGGTATCGAGCAGGTGTCTTTCTTAAGACCGAGAGTACCTGCCAGACCTTCCGTCATAAAATTCGTTGTTGAGCAAGTGTCTAGTAGGCTGCGGCAGCGAATGGGTTGTTTCTTGTGGTTCAACACGTTGACGATCGCGGTGACCATAATGTCGCTAGTCGTCGAGTTGACCACGAGTGTGATTGCGTCAGGTGTGCTACCCGATTCGGCCGCGTCTTGTAGTCATGCTTGTGCGGACGAAGCTTCTTGCGCTGCAGCTGGTTGGCTGGTTGTAGGAGTCGGTTCAACAGTTGTTTGCTGAGTACCTGTCGGTTTATGGAGGTACGTATGGTGACGCTTTTGACAGAGGCGGCAGGCGATCGCTTGGCAGTTTTTGCTCGAATGTCCTCTACCTAGGCAATTATGGCATAGTGAGGCACCGATGATAGCCTTGTATCGATCGTTTATTGACAGGGCTCGGAATTTGTCACACGTATAGATACGATGTTCTCCATTGCAGATCGGGCAGGTTGAAGAACTGCTGGTAGCGAAGGCTTGCGCTCGCGGTCGATCTTGGGTTGGTTTCCCCTTACGATTTTTACCTTCATCGCGCCGCGGTAAGTTGTTTTTGGCTCCGTCGTTCGCTCCGCTCTGAGCCGTGAAATCTGAGCAGTTGGCTCGTTTTTCTAGAAATTCTAAGAGCTTTGTGTAGGCTGGCATCTTATTATCGATAAGGGTAAGCTCCCACTGCCATGCCGTATTCTGACTGACCTTTGATAGTATGAGACTGATTAGAGGAATATCCCAGTTGGCGACTGGGGCCTTTAGATTCGCGAGTGCGCGCGTGTGCTGATATACGGTGTCAACGAGGTTGGTGAGCGCGGCAGGCGTGTCTTTTTGCAAGCGCGGATGTTCTTGTAGAATCTCCCAATGCCGTCTCAAGGTGCGACGTTCGCATTCGAACTTCTTTTTTAAGGTTTCCAATGCGATCGCGTAGTTTGTTTCCGTTGTTTCTAACGATTGTATCGCACTAGCTGCTCTACCCGTTAGTGATAGCCTCAAATATTGTAGTTTTTGTACCGCGGGTAAGTTTTCGTTTTTGTCGATAAGTGAGCTGAATAAGTCATAGAACGCGGCCCATCCCTCCGGTGCTCCGTCGAATTTGGGTAACTCGACCTTTGGTAAGGCGACCGAGATCGGTGCCGCAGAACTCGCTGGGGTAGAAGCCCTAGAGACAGTCGTCGATTCTGTTCCGTTGTGATCGTTCAAGAGTCTCTTCGCCCGTCCGATCGTTGAGTAGAATTTTGTCTCCATTTCGATGCGTCGACAACATTCTGTCTCGTCTATTTCCTCTAGTTCGGTTTGTATGTCGGAAAAGTCCGCGAATGATAGCTTTACTCCCTCTACGTATGCGTGTAAGAATTCAGGATCGCGGTTTTCGCGGTCTTGTCTCACCCATTGGTCTAGGGTGTGCGTGAGATTGGTAATTGATGCCTGGATGGCTCTGCGTTTGCAGCGCAATGCTTTGAGTTCAGCCATTGTGAGGTAGGGTTAGAATTGGTAGGTCTTGGGATAAGGGATATGACGATTCAATGTTAACGAACCTACCTTTGCGTAGCGAAGAGTCCTGTAAGACGTTGCAGCAAGGATAAAGTTGATCCTTTGGTTTGTTGTAGTCGTCTGTCAATGTTGGAGTTTCTCGTCCGGAGTTGAGGCTGAGATGCACTACACCCACTGAGTTTGTTCTCTGATTTGAAGACACTGTCAGTCTTTACGCCGATGCGTGGATGAAGTAATGATTGGATTTTGAATCCGGTTATGAACGCTGATATGTAACTGCACTATCGCCGCTATAGATATTTCGTTATTCGGACTTTGGGGCCGTCGCCTGAATGCAACGGTAAGACTTGAATATTTTAGGAATATCCGGCTCGAAGGACCATTAAATGTTCACGTTCCTAATGTACGAATCTGTTATTTGAAGTTTTTAGTCGCGTGAACGCCTACAATTCTAATTAAAGGATCGCAGGTAATTTAGTGGGTTTTAGAAGAAATCAAACAGTTACTATTTACATATATATATATTGAAATTTCACTGATTTGTATTGGATTACACTTGGTATGTGATGAGTTAGATTATTATGGTATAGATTTAGGGTTAAGATTATAAAGGTTATTGACGAGAATCTAAGTTAGCGTGATGATTGATATTCCCGGAGTTCAAGTTTATAGGTACGAGTGGAATTAGAGATGAGGAGTAAGTGTGTACTACCGTACCGATGTTTCTTGACTGACGCTAAGTTGTTCAAAAATTTTGTTGGTCAGCTATGGTTAGTGTGGAGAGGGATTTTTAGCTAAGGGTAGGAATTTGTTTACCGGTGGTGATTGGTTGAAGGAATTGAGTGGGAGATTTGTTGTATCACGCGGATTGGTCAAGATTTTAAGGAAGGGAGACTTAGGGGTTGGAGTGAAAATTGTTTAAACATTAGGATTCTCGGAAGGATAGGTGTAGGTACGAAGAGGTCGGTTTTTCCAAGGGACATAGGACGTGTGGAAAACAATAGAACGAAACTCTTGAGGATGGGTAAAAAAGGTCATAAATGTTAGTGGGAATTTAGGAGTTTCGCACATTTGGTCGCCAAATGTTTGGTACGACTCTGAGAAAGTAGAAGTGAAAGGTTTTATGACTTATCCTAGGCTATTGAGCGACGTATATACATAGTGGATTTGGGAATACCCACATGTAGCAAGGACAAGACAATATAATATTTTGAACTATGATTAAACTAACTAAATTTGTCTGTACATCGCGACAAAAGCTCTAGAAGTCAGTCTAGCAAGACCAAGTAAATTTAGTTCTAGCATGAAGAGCAACTAGCAGTTTAACTACCGTGAATCCATTTAGCAAGGCGGGATATTATATTATCATATGAGAGTATAGAGCCGACCCAAACTCCATGGTGTGGCAGCGATAAGAAATACCAAAAGCATTGCGAACTAGGTGATCAAAACTTTATCTGTTCTGCACCAGCACTCCTGCACAATTGCAGGTCACACTGATTAGCCTAGAAACAGCAACCAAGTTAACGTCGTTTATATACATCGTGAATTTTTTTTTAGTTCTTTTGAGACACGGAGAGATAATTTAATATGATATTAAAAATTCATCGTTTCAAATCAAAAGTAGCGTAAGCTATATAGTCATTACGGTTTTATTAGTCGCATGACATACTCAACTCTTCCCCATACTCTCGGTATACTCGTTGAAGATCGCTTAATCGCAACTCCCCTCGACGTACGAAAATATGAATAAAAATCCGGGAAGGGAGTATAGACGGTAGCTACTCCCCGAAACTTTTTCCATTTCCTGATGTTTTAGGTAAAAAATAAATAAAATAATATAAAAGAGGTAAAAAATTGAGAAATGAAATGGTGAAATTATATTTATGTACAAATTTTGGATATACGGAGATGGTCTTCTGCCTTCTTCGACGTCACGTTATTTTAAAAATTTTATTTATTTATTTAATTATTTATTTATCAATTTTTGTTTCTTTTCATCAATCTTTTTGTCAGATTTTGTACTCCAATTTTAGGAAAAGCCTTCACGGTTGACGTGGTAATTTATTCCAAGCTAATTGCAACATCAGATAAGAGGATTTATTTGGAGTTAGACCCCCAGAATCTCGGTAACGAGCAAAGTTCACAATTTTAGCAAACACTAGAGAACAAAATCGTGTCGTACACCACAACATACTTGTAACGTGAAAGTGTTACCAGTTTTGCAGAGAGTTTTGATAACAAAATAATTTTAACAGACACGTGAAAACCCCGTTAAACGACCTCACGCTTTACTTCAACTACACCATATTCATCGTTGCGTGTTTATTCATATTTACACCTCAAGTCGAGTGAAATTATATTCGAAAAAAAATCAAATAAAAATATCATTCGTTACATCAAATTTTTCATTTACAACTCACAAATGACAGATCAAAGACTAACTTTACGTTATTTTTAATCGAGCTACTTCAATTCAAGCAATTCTAAAAAAAGATCGCTTTGAAATATCCATAACTGTACGTGTGGTGCGTTTTTTCAATTATCTCAAATCGTGATATTTTACTACATACCCTTATTGCATCTGACTCTTCAATAAAAATAAAAAAATAAAAAATGACGATGAAATTGAAATTTTCAAGTGACGACGTGGATTGCTTCATGTGCATATGTGTTTTAGTTATAGTTATAGGTATAGGTACCTATATCTGTTTATGGTGAAGGTACTTGCATTGCTCTAAACGTTTTCTCACCCTCCGAAATCTCTTACTGGTATATTGCCCGAAAAGGGCCGAGTTGGCTTTTGTTGAAATTACCTGCTAGTTATCTAAAGCCTAATGCTCGGTTCATGAATAAAATTCCAGTTATTCAGATCGTAAATTTCTTTTACCGTTATACCTAAAATCTAAAATACCGCAGGATAGTCGGAGCGTAAACGAAATCCCTTATGGGATCCTCAGAGGGTGGATTGTTCTTGGTAAAAGAAACGTTTTTCGTATCTAGACAGATTGTCTCCGATAATTTTTTACCCACTCTTAACCATTTATAGAGAATACTCTGGACTCTTTACTAGGACATCGTTTACGTTGTGTGATAAGCACTAAACGGCACTGGCAGTAGCAGGTTCTATTTCTTTCCTCTTTTCGTTAAACTTTTACCATACTCTTCTTCAGCAAATGAATCTAATTACATCTAAAATTTAAATTCAAATAAATTTACATTTAATATGAACGACAGTCCGAGGCAGAAATTGTACGGAAATAGCCGTCTCACTCCTGCCTTGATTACCGCATCCAATCCAGCTTCGAGTCTTATTATTTTAACCAAAATTGCTAAACCACCACGCTTATAAAATTGAAAACTCAAAACGCCATTGCTGTTATAATTATAATCGGGGATATGGCGAAAGCTTGAATATTTCTTTCCGTAATTACTTCGGGTGATTATCCTCACTGATATATTTTCCGACGTGGGTATAAAGCTTTAACGTCTTGTTAAAATGCTTTTAAAATTTGTGTAAAAATTAAATATTGTCACTTGAAACTCTTAGAGATTCAAAAATTTATTTGTATTATTTTTCAAGGCGAGAGTCTTGTGAATGATTTCTTTTTTTCGATACTTAATCTAAAATGATCAAAGATGTTAAATTTCGGAGACAGCAACATCCACCCCCTATCTTTGGCGTATTGTTCTCTTCGTATTTTCTTCTACAGCTTCTGAAACTCTAAGCTTTTTAGGAGGAATTATAAACGAACACCTTCGTTAAGGAGGCTCGGTAAAATGTAATGAGAAATATGAGACGAATCTATGGATGATGTTGCGAGAGAAAAAAGAATGGGAAATAGGATGTTTTTTTTTTTTTTTTTTTTTTTTTTCTGGGGTGCTGATAAGGCGAAAGAAATTACGAAATATTGTGATAAAGGAGACTGGAGAGTGTTCCTCATAAGTAATGATAAACTTCGTAGGGATAAATAGACGGCGAGGGTGTCGAGAGTTAACAAGAATAAAGGAGTGACCCCGAATCTCGAAGGGTTTGGGTTGGTACGTTGAGAGAAAAATTGATGGAGGTAAAGAAAATGAGAAGGAAAATGAGCTGGAGATGATTAAGTAAAAAAGTTTACGTTGTGGTAAAAATTTTTAAGATAATTAATGAAGAAAACGAAGAAAAAGAAGAAGGCTAGATTTTTAGTGAAAAAAATAAACAAATAAATAAATTAATAAATAAATAAATATACTTTTTAATAAACCTGTACCTTTTTTCCCCCTTTAATGGGAATCCCAGATTCTGAAATACAATTTTCAACTCGCGTGATTCCCCGGGTAGGAGAAGATGAACGATATTGCGTGACCGTTGAAGTAATTAAGTGAATAAATTGGAAAAAGAAGAAATAAAATAAACCAGCTTACGTGTAGAAACGAAGGAGAGTTACTTTCGCCGAAAATAAAATCGTACTTCTTCTTTTATTTCATATATAAATCTGCTCAATTTTAATTTCATGTCTTTTTTTTTTTTTAACTTCTTTTTTCCGCTCCGTTTCTTTGATTTCTCATCGTTTCTGACTTTCCAAATGTTTTTTTCCCGCCCGTTTACGTCTACATTAAAACAAATTTTTTTTTTTTTTCTTTTTTTTTTTTCATGTAGCGCTCTTTCAACCAAGATTTTAAATAAGTATTTTTATACCTTCATACATTCAAAAGGTTTCATAATTTACTACGGTTGATTAAAGTCAACGTCAAAAAGAATGATTTGCTCAACTTTAAACCATCAGGATAATTCAAAAAAAGCTTTTGCTTTTATTAAAATATTGTCGAGACAATTTAGAGTTTATCTTCTGCCTATTTGGAAAATCTTCAACGGTCATTTCATCTTTCTTTTTTTTTTTTTTTGTTATAAAACTTTTATGAAACAAAATTTTCCTTTATTTCTGATAATAAATATTCGAATATTGAGAAACATAGATTTTCTCTAGAATTTTCCTACATAGTACTAAAAAGCGTTCTTGAAAACTTGACTATAGCTCAGCATGTGTGAAGGATCAGAAACTCGCCTCGACCAGTTGAATGGGAATGTGATGGATAAGGGGTTCGATTCAGGGTGAAATACCGAAGCCGCAAAAAGGATGTTTAGAGGTATTTTGTGGCCTGTTACGCTAGATTTCCGTCCTGAATAAATCGATATCTATCAGGCAAAAAAAAAGGAAAAAAAGAAAGAAAAAGAAGAAATAAAAAAAAAGATTGCCCAAATAACAGTGAAACCATTTTACAAAATAACACACTACCCGCCGCACGTACCTCGACAAAACAAAAAACAAAAAAAAAAAGAGACAGTAGATTATATTACAGTTTATTCAAAACTGAGATAAAGCTCCGTAGTCAAAATCGATATTGGATATTGAACATTTTTGAAATCAGAGAAAAAAATTTTTTATCGGGACTATTTCGAGACAGAAACGTTATTTTTGATACTAATTGCATTTTTGTTTGGTCGAGTACGAATGTGAAGCCTTTTAACTAATTAGTCGTTTAATTATCATTACTTGCCATCTACTCTTTTGCCCTGCCACGCGACGGAGAGGAAAGCTTCCCGTCGTCCTTTGGCCTCAGACGTCATTACAACGCTCCCAACGGCACCTATTTTAATCATGAACACGCCTCATTAGCCTGTTATTAACGAGGACAGAGCTTTGGCACCTGGAAGCTTTGTAATAATCATTTGTTACTTTCCCGGAAAAGCAGAAAGCCGAAACCCTTTTCCGTGCTGTTTAACGTTATAGTACGAGGAGAATATAAATCCTTCATACTTTCGTATGTACAGTCAGGGAAATGGTATCTGTCGCCTGGGTCGCCTAACTAGATACCGTTTCCCTGACTGTACGTGTGTATATATAAGGTAAGAATAAATTATTTCAGAAAAACTGAGCCCATTTTATTTCTTTATAATTAGGTGCGAAAAAATTTCAAAGAAGGGAAGAGAAAACCCTCGTCGTCAGTGTGCAAAGTTGTGATAAGAAATCGTTTGAAAAATGTTTTCTTTCTCTTCTTTCCCTTGAGGTTTTCTTCGATTTCTTTTATTCCACTTTTATTTCACCACAGTCACGATATACGACGTCCCGTAACGTCCACCCCCTCTGCCATAAAAAACATTGAAGACAAAACCTTAAAAATGAAATAAAAAAAAAATAAAACAAAAAAAAAATAAAAAAAAAAACGAAAAGTAAAATAAAACATATTTTCCACTCCAGCTTTAATTTTCTCGCTGTCAGTTGTTGTCAAGAAGAGTTGCTAAAGTCTAAAATTCTTTGAAAATAAAAATCCTCAAAATTATGATTCGCCTGATAAAAAATTATTTTCCACTATTCTCAATTTCGAAGTTCATCATTCGTCATCGTCAAAGCCAATTTCTCTAGTATTCTAATAACGATATGAAAAAAAATTTTAACAAAATAATAGCCACTGCGGTAAAATGTTGTAATTTTATCCGTTGCCGGTTGCGTGTCGCCTCTTATTTGGCTCTGCAGCACAAAATTTAAGCTAAGCTGTAGCAGCTACCTACCTACCTGACTACGTCAGAGTAATTGCTGCATCTCCTGATTTTTTTTCTCTCGGCAAGTAAAACAATACGTACATACATACCTGCCTACCGTTGCTTTACGAGTTTCGTCTAGATCGCGTGTCGCAAGCTGTTCTCTCCGCCTTTGTGAACACGAACCCTTCGCCTCTTTCAACTCGATTATTCTGAGCAGAAAGTCTAAAAAATAAAAAAGAAGAAGAAGAAAAACAAAAAGGATTCGTAGATTCGTTCTAGATAAAATTCAAACTGTAGAAAAAAAAATAAATAAATAAATAAATATATAAAATAAGAAGAAAGAAAGGAAACGCATAAAAAAAAAAAAAAAAAAAAATTATCAACTAAACGAATTATGATGCATAAATGAATGATATTCAACTTATCTATTTTCAGAATACAATTTTACCGGAGGCCGTCCATTTTTGGGAGAGAGCGCTGATGGTTCGAGAGACGAAAAACACAATCCGTCTAAATCGGTGAGTAAGAAAATTTTTATTCAAAGGTGGAGATTTACAACTGAGTCTCCAATAACCTCATCGAAATTCTTTATATTTTTAACTAACATTCGAAGTGGGAGGATAAATGATCGAAAGGGTGGTAGATGGAACGTCGATAAGAAAAAAAAAAAAAGAAACCACTCGATGATAAGATCGCGTGTCCATATCCTGCCGATTTTATCGTTATCGGAAACAGTCTGACGTCCTCTTGTAAAAGCCACCTACTAACCGTAGTTATATGTGTACACATATGGAGTATTGGAGTATACGTACACATGTAAACGTCAAATGCAGTATCAACGGTTAATCTGAAATTTGCATTCATTACCCAGGATCGAAATTGTATGCATGTATATGCATATATAAGTAATTAGTGTAAATTACGTAGGCAAAGATTTATCATCGTTGGCTCTTGAATACCAGTTATGCTCGCGTACCTACATACATACATACGAGTCCAGGATAGTAATAGAAGGTATGTATGTACCTACCACCTACCTTCCAACCTCCGCATTTGCATCTCGGGCCAAAACTCTCGTAGGAAGGAGCATGTGATTATGCATAGCGGAGATTTGTATTTGTGTTGTCAGGACTTGATTTATTGCCGGAGACTTCCCTCAGGGCTGCCCTAGGGGCGAGGACGCGCCGTGAGAGCAAGGGGTTGGATGTACACCGTCGCGCCTGTTCTATGCAAATGTCTTTGATTTATTTCCCGTCTTTTTTTTTCTTTTTGCTTTGTTTTTTTTTTTCATCCCGATCGACGCCAGCCAACTGAGACTAACTGGAATTAATACGTGTCATTCAAAATCGAAATTTCACGTAGTAATGTTCATTCTCAGACTCTGCTCCTTTTCTTATTTTTATCACTTGATTGGATTAGGAAGATAAGCAAAGTGCACGCGTGTTCATTTTTGCAAATACACTTTTACGAAATTTCAAATTATATACATGAATATCGATACCGACCTCCGGACGAAGAAATTATGTATAAAACTTCGCGCTGACTGAGGAAAAGAATTCTTTCCGTAAAATTTAGTGAATTGCATATCTAGGAGATGAATTTTGCCAAGTCTCCAGAGCGTAAAGGAGACGAAATAAAAGAGTCGAGCTGGGGGATAGCTCTTCCAATATCATGGCAAAGAGAAAAGGATCTCGACCTAGAACGGTGATCCCTAGACTTAATTTTGAACAGTATAAATTTGACCGTTCAGTAGCGAAGGGTCAAAGGGGTCCTCAACTCTTCAAAATTTCAATTTCAAATTTCATTTGCGATCGAACATGAATAAACCATTTACAATTAGAATTAGTTCTGTTTTTCTATCGTAGATTCTTCTTGATCCTCCGGATTTTTTATTTTTTTTTCATTTTTTTCACAGTACCAGAGAGACAATGTATATCACGTTAAACCAAAGCCTGAACGAAAGGTTATTGTACGTCAGATCGAGAGTCTGTTGTTAGATAATAAAATGTTGAAATCGTAAAATTCCTTTCAAAAAGGGTTACTATTATTCAGAGGAATCCTTTGGGATCGAAGCTTTGAGAAACAAGAAGAATTCGACGATGGAACGAGGCTTCCAGTTTCAATCGGCTTTTAACTTTACTCTTGTCAGAATATTCCCAAGTTATTGGAGCGCATGAACCCTGATCTCTTTGTTGATCTGTCATTCGATAGTCAGAAGTTTGACTAAGTTGTTCATACCTCTGGAAAAAGAAAATAGAAAATTCGAGGCTCAGTATTTTTTATAATTATTATCAGTCCCGAATTAACCCCAAAATTTTGTTACGGTGATGAAACCACTCGAAAAAATCTTGGGAAGGTAAAAGAGACTCGTGTTACTTTCTATTCAGTCAAAGGGCTCTAATCGCAAAGCAAATAGTCTCTGTATTCGTGTTTACGATCTGTGTGACAGTTTTATTCCTCGAGTATTCCGTATCTACCTACCTACTAAAAAAGTTTATTTATTTTGAAAAGCCCTGCGGGAGAGTTTCTTGCCTTAAATTGGGCGTAACAGAAGTTGTAGAATGAAAAAAATCGAGATATAGAGAGGGTGTGAAAAAGGGATTCTAAAAGTAAATATGGGTCTCATCTTATTCCTTTCTCACGTTTGTTTCCACTCTTTTCTGACCAGAAAGATATTCTCTACGTCCCGAAGCTCCTTGGGGAAAAAGTTGCCTACGGCGGCTCGAGCTTGGCCTTGGGCTTAGGCTTCTTGGGTAAAAGCTACATAAAAACGACTCAGAAATTGATCCGGGTTATCGTCACAGGCTCGGATACGCTGACGTGAATCCTCGGGGTAATACCTTTGCGCCCAATATCTCGGACTGTGTAATTAGATTTGTGAAACTAAAAGAAAAAGCTATTTTTTTACTATCGAATAATATCCTCAGAAAATTGGTGGTTATATTGCAACGCACATTGTACGATATTCTACGTACGGGTATCGAGAGAAACGAGCCCACGCTATCCTGTAGAAACTAATGGAATTCCGACGCATTCACAGAAAGCAATCTTCCCGTAAAACCTTTTCTATCCCTCTCGAAGAGCGCAGCAGCGTCTGTAACATCGACTGGCATCGTGCACCTAGGTAAAGGGGCTACAGCTAGAATTGCGTCTTTGCCTTAGTGCTGGAAACCTGCAGAGTATGGGGTAGTGTGGGGTAAAATTGAACAAGGCGCGACGTCGTCTTCGTCTTGTGGAACAGGAATATGGCGGTCGGCGTCGTGCCAACTCCTTGGATAAACACCGTGTGCAAGGTTCGTCGTTCGATCCTTAGCGCGTCACATCCCCTAGACGTTTCTCTCTACCCTCTCGAAACTGCTGCACCATCGAACCCTGAGACACATACGTTCGCGAACATTCGGCAAGGAACTATATCGATCCTTGTTCTGCTCGCTTCAAACGGATATTACTCAGCTTCCTCTTTGCTTCCTCTCCGCTACTAGAATGTCGAAGGAACGTACCAAAACCCACTGCAAGAGGTTGGTTCGGCTACCATCGTATGTATGTACAATGTACATACATACTAACCTACTGTAGGTACAAACTCCTGACGTTTCAACGATTGTCCGGAACTTTAGGGGCTTAGCAAAACCGATGAGATCATGCTTTGTCATGGATAATTATGTACATATGTACTACAGATATGAAACAACGAGGATTAAACAGTACGATTATACTTCGATGGGTAACTAACTCTAACTTTTTATTTTATCCAATGAAATTATCTACAGAAATGGTTCATGTTTTATTTCCTAATTGTAGGTACACACGAAAAATTTAACAAGAGATAAAAAAAAAAAAAAAACAAAAGAGCCCTGCAGGGTTTTTCAGTTGATTGTATAAGAGATAATCCTGCAGGGATACCCTAGATTTACTTTTTTCTCTTATTTTTCAATTTTTTTATTTTTACTTTTTAGTTTTATTTACGTAACAGAGGAGAGAACTGAACGGTGAAAGAAGAGAGGGGTTTCTCTAAAAGTATCCCTTCTCATGTAAAATTCATTATTCTGAACAAATCGTGCAGCGTTAAGCCGCCCCTTTGGGCTGGTGTTGTTGCTCATTAATACTTGGAACACCGTTTCTAATTTATTCTGACGAAAACAGGAGGGGTTTATTCTGACGACGCCAACGACGACCGACCAACCAACCAACCAACCCTTACGTGGCGCCAACACCTCGACGTACGATCTCAACTCATAACTCGACGTCCTTCGCCTCGAGGCAACCTACCCACAAATTCTATCATGCCAAGTAGTAGCGGCACGGTTTGAGTCGGCCCTCAAGCTATTTGTATTCACTCGTTTGCGGACCTCTGACCAAGTGGATTTGAATACTGGGCTCCCAGAATGTGGCCAAACTGAATTGAATTTTATTAAACTGTAATACACATAGATATAATATACAGGCAATAATCGATTAATCGCTAATGTAATACAGAGTGGAAAGCCACTTAAAATTTTTATCAACCCGTAAATTTTTTTTTTTTTTTTATTAAGTATTTTGCAGCTACCCTGAAATTGAGAGATCGACTTATCTGAAAATTGTGTGAAAAATATGGCATCTTAGCTTAACGGGTAGCGTAATCGTTTCTTGAAGAATTTTATCTCGCGTCGTATAGGTATGTGCACTTTTTTTTTTTTTGAAGAAGAAGAAGAAGAAGAAGAATAGTTTAAAAGACGAGTCATTTCTTGGGCTAGACAAGTAAATGGAAATATAATGGTAGAGACTGAATGTAATCTATAATAATAACCCTTGTAAATAAAAATAAAAAAACGACGTACTCTTGACCCAATTTCGTAATGTCATGCGAATATAACCCGTGTTATTCTAGTCTGGTAACATTGCAAATTGTACCTTCCTACTTCTTGGCCAAAAACAACAAACCCCCTATTTGCTGGCGCGTCTGTTTGCTTGGTGTCCACAGATTCCCGTGGGTTACTGATACACCCTGCACTGATCCAGCGGACCACGTAGCTGAAGTCTAATTAATTATTCTATACCGCGTGTTGTTGTTATAATAAAATCTTTTTAAATTCACAAAAATCATTATAAATATATATATACTTGAACCGTAATTTTTCTATCTCTCTTCAATTATTCAAATCTTTTTTGAATATCAATTATTTCACACAGTTGAAGAACTGAAATTTATACAGCTCGTTGATGTGGAATACGATATTTTATTTTATTTATTTTTTTTACCTGAAATAAATTCAAAAATGAAACTTATTTCTTATCTCCGTAGCTGAATTAGCATTTAACAATATGTTAATTTGGTTAAACGTCTTTTAAACCAACGTAATATTTTAGCATTAGAGATTTTGGATTCGGTATGTTTTTTGTTTAAGGTAGTAAAAGAACATTTCTATCTAGTACAGTTGTAGGTTAATTTCATTCCCATGATTAAAATTGAAGACCTTGTTTAACTACGTAACTAAATTGTTTACATAAAGCATTGGAATTAATCAGACAAGACCGTAACACCGTTGGGAGGGGGGGTGTATAAGAGATAAATTGATGATGTTGACTAAAGTCACGTTGGTTGGTGCAGGATCCCTGAATACCTCTTCAGTTATGTTCACCAACGTTCTTCGACGCATCCCCAACACCCTAGGGCACTACCATCCCTGTCAGCCTCGAAGTAAATAGCGAAACTGTGTCATTTTATTTATACACCGGCACTCGCGAACCCCTCTACGTGCTCATACTTTATTAGCAAAGCTTCTACCCTCCTATATGTTGGATACTGTCTATACCTCCAGGTATGTATGTATGTATGTATGTACGTATATCTACCTGATCGCGACCCAACGAATCGATCTCTACCTACCATTTCCAAACTGAAAAGTTTATACCTACCCCAGTTTCACTGGCTCTAGTAAGCTTAGTTTCAGCTTAAGTGATCAGGGCAAACGTCAACTCGGATTTCTCTCATCCGATTAAATAAAAACTGTAATCATTATGGTGTAAAAACTTTTTAACAGATTTAAACGAAGGTTAGAAGGGTAGGTATTATCTGTATAATTTGTATACCTATCATGGTAGTATACAAATTAACTAAAGAACTTTCTTGCCAATACAGTTTAGCATACTTTTAGCATTCCTTAGACGCTTGGGAATCAGAAGGGAAAATTCTATCGCTGAACAGAATTTCTTAGAAATGGGGAAAAATTTAATTTGTCATAAATTCCTTTCCTCGCATGTCAAAGTCTCATATATATAAATAAATTTAGTTATTTATTTATTCAGCATATTTTCTTTAATTATTATCTACGAAATTCTCAAGCATTTCAATTTGACTCAACGGATTTTCACTTCCGAAATAATTATCCTTGAAGTTTGATAATTATTTGAGAATTTCAATCTAGCTGGTGACAGTGCGGGACGATAACCAACCTCACCGATGACCAAACCATTCAAATACGCGACTGACCCTTAATTGTGAATCTAATAAAATTGAACTAGTCACTTCAGAGCTATTCTCGATATTTAATTATTGTTCTACTACTGCAGCGTGAAAATTAATATGAGAATTTCGAAATGATGTAACGCGGATTATACAAGAGAGATATTATAAAAGAAAATTTGAAATATTTTTTTTTTTTCATCACAAAATCGATTAACCCCTATTTTTATTATTTCTTACTCGTCCCCAGCTCGTTTAGATCCTTAAATTTGTTTCCATGTTCGGAAATTGAAGTGGATCAATCATTCGATCGTTCAGGGGTCGTTTCCAGCAACGTAGCAATTTTTATTGAAGACTTTATTATCCCTGTGGGCGATGTGACGTTAATAGTGTTCCCACTTTCACCCCAGTGTGGAAGCTAGGGGTTGAAAAATAAATATATATATATAAAGAAAAAAGTATATAAAAATGAAATGAATAAAAACAGAAACTAATGGCAGAACGTCATGAGCAGACTGCAGACTAAATCTTTGAGATTCATTAATTACAAAGGATGCCAACAAGCCTGGCGTGTACCTACGGATAAACAGATGACCTGTTTGATTATATTTGTAAATGCGTTAACTCTGTATATATCTCCGGGACGGATCAGCTTAGGTAGTTGTAAAATATTTGCATTTAATTACTCGAGTATACCAGCGTGAGTAATTGCGTTCAAAAGTTTTCTCTTGTGGCTGTCTAACAACCCTGGTGACGTACCAACAATAATAACCGCCCGCTTTCCTTGTTCCACCAACACCTACCACCTACTATTCCTGCAGTCTACGGCTTTACTTACTTACATACCATACCTACCTACCTACCTACCTACCTACTTGAAAGCGAAAACTTTATGCCGGCCAACGAATCTGAGGGAAGGGAAACACCGAAATACAATTAGGGGAAAGACATTTGCAAGTCAAAGACTTTGCTGAAACTTTCATATCCGTACCAATCCGAAACCATAAGCGTGCCGTACGACATCGCTAAGGATTGTATAAGGAGATTGAGGTATATTGAAATACAGCTGAGTAAAATTACTTGGAAAAGAAAAAAAAAAGTAAATCGTCTGCTATTTCTTAATCGTAATTTTTTTGTATGGTTTTTTATTTTTTTTTTTCTTCTCGAGACGAAGAATTTTTTTGCCTATCCTTCCGCATTTTTTTCGAAATATATTTGCCGAATTCCAATACCACGTGATAACATAAAGCGCTTTGACATAGGTGGTCAGTCTGAGATCAGTCAACGAAGAAAATCAGATGCGCAGTGAAGTTAGGAGAATTGGATTTGGCCCCTAGGTCCGTTGCCGAGGAAATTTCATTTCATATCTTTACTACCCGCGGCCCATTTTCATTTTGTCCAAAGTAACCGGAGGAAACCCCGAAAATTTGCAATTTAACGGGTGAATGAACGAAATAATCTCATGCTACTAGGTATATACATATAAGTATATACGTTTCATCGTAAAGTCTCCAGTATACTTCTGTTTATACAGAATGATTTTAGTTTTATGATAAAATTTATAGAAATTCTGAATCGGCGACATGACATTCATGCTCAGAAAAATTCACCATTTCGATATCTTATATATTGTATCAATTTTAAAATATGATTCAAAGCTTACATTATATTGATATTATAATTCCTGAGAGTGATGCTCCGTTCTCTGCTTTCCGGAAAGCCAATTAACGAAGTACTCTTGTTTGAAGAGAGACTTGGAAGATGAATTTTTTACCCTAATTATTTTACAACAAGTTATGCCATGGAGAAAGAAAAATGGATTAAGTTTGTTAGTCAAAAGTCTGGAACATACATATCACACAATTTTATTTAAAAGGTGAATTTCTTTCTTTCATCGGGGATCGAGATCGGTGGCCTGAATCGAACAAAATACCTGTATTTGAAGAATAAATAAACGTTTTCTTTAACGTTTTCTTACTCTCTGCGTGCTCAGCGAAGCTTGACACCAAAAACTAATGTTCCAAGCCTCCGCCGCGCCTATGTTTCTACAGTTAGTCACAATGCTTTAGATTAATGTTCCTTCTTTCTCAGAGGAAAAGCTCGCTATGGCTAATGTACCGAGAGTACGCGATATACCGAATCGTATAACGTGCCTCGGAGTTTTCACTTCCTTTTCTTAAATGAAAGAAAAAAAAAAAGAAATATACTAAAAACTTTGCGTTTATACTGTTCCTCGGTTTCTCATTATATATCCATTCCGAATTTTTTAGAATATGACGAAAAAAGAAGAAAAGAAAGCTTCACGTTCAGGTATAATTATTCTAAACTTATACTTTAAAACATTACTACAGAAAACAGGAACGTTTTTGAACCAAGATAATGGGAATAAATCGTATAAATAAATTGAAAAATTTTTCAATTTATTTTTTTCCCCCAAAAAATCAATACTTTTAATACGTTTTTTTGCCGCACCTACCCTCAGCACATGTTAACTGCACGTGACTGCGCACGTTAAGGTACCCAAACTGGTGGCCATAGAAAATCTGCGTTAAGAAATTTCGTCGAAAGTCAAAAGCTTGAACGACGTCGACCAAACCTTTGAGATTTTCTTGGTTTCATTCTTAGTATCATCCAATCCATCATAAAAAATATGACGTAAAGGAACTCGGTGACCCGAACGAACGTCGAAAAATTTTTTTGCATCCTTAAACTAGTTGATGATAAAATTTCGCCCTGCTGGACCATGCGAATTTTTTATATTCATATCATGTGGGCATAATTGATGTATTTCTTTGTCTTTTGAAGAAATGTTAAAGAATTGGACGATTATTAACTCTACTTCCTATCAGTGCGATAAACCGAAATAACCAGTAGCAGCTGTTTCTCGACGGGGATCGATGATTCGCGTGACGTTGGTAAAGAAACTACGTCGTTTTGTCGTACCTAATTTTTTATTTTTTCGCATAAAAATGTCAACAGTAATTTTTTATTTTTCTGCGGTTAATAAAGAAAATAATATTAATTTACACCTTCTATTTCGTTAGATTAATCAGCTCGACTTGTATACGGTTAATAAAATCCGTAAAAATATCACAGTCTTATTCTTCCTCCCCTTATTATTATCATTCCCCAATCTACGATAATAGAGTTTTCTTTCTCTTTATATTCTCGAATAAAGTGTAACTGCGTGGACTTGATTTCTAAGGAAAGTTTTACCGCAGTTTCTCTATCATTTGCGATGCAACATGAGCAAAAGCGTTAATGATACGGTAACGAACGGTGCTAAGGTTAGAGACTAGAGAAATAGGGGCAGGTGGTATATTGTTGGACATTCAAAGACCACTTTACAGGGCAATGCCCCAGCGCCAACCCCAGCTTGAACTCCGACTCGAGCTTCAGCATCATCCGAGCACGACGTAACTAGGAGATGGGAAAATGTGCGCCTTGAACAACCCACCAACCACTATGACCGCAAAACAAGACTCACGAACCGCGTCAAAGAGACGTTTGGCTACCACCCTCAGCGTCGAGAAGCCTGCAAAAAATGAGAGACCATGGGGTAGATTAAACTCCAAAACCTTAAAATTGAAAGAGAAATCGTAAGATTTTTTATCGATACTTTTTACCAAGTTTGATATTTTTTGTGATTAAATCATCAGTCGCAGGGTACAAGGTCGCATCATTTATCTAAAGTTTTTAAAATTTGGAGGAAATACTGTAAAGTCATGTCATTTCGGGGAAACCTATCGTTGTGAGGACGTTTGTGAAAAAAATTACTTAATATCAAGAGTTTTCATATCCGATAATTAAATTTATTGAACATCATCGATTCTACTTGAAATTACATCAATGTAGAATATTCACTCCAAATTCGGATATGCTTTGATGAATAATGCGACCTGTAACCTACGATAACTATTTTTTCTTTGGCGCAATCAATCCATGCAAAGCGAGTCTACATTAAGATGCTCAATAATTTTGAATTATATGTAAGAAACTTGGTAATCTGCTATAAAAAAACTGAGTCAACAGGATATTCCTTAACAGCATATCCCCTTATTTTTTTGAGAATTATTTCGACCGAATCGATGCATGAAAAAAAAATTTATTTATTTATTTTTTTTTTTTTATTAATATTCAAAGCTCAAAAACTTGGAAGTAATGTATCCAGGAAATTTTGGGGAGTATTTTCGTTAGTGTTATAAAAAAACGGTCTGTCAAAAGAGTATAAAGAATTGTGCGAATCTTTTAAAAGCAGACAGAGTCATACTGAAAAAAGTTTTTTAAACTTGCTTTGTGATAAATTTTGTCCACATCGCACGTTAAATGTTGTGAATAAACGTAATGTATAAATCATTCTTACCGGTGGTGGTTGTATACAGACTGCGTGTTTCTCAGAACTTATAATCCTCAAAGTGTTAGAGTTAACACATTTTATGCTACTACCTCCGAGTCAAAGGAATCTTTCAACCGCTGCACCAGTACAGAAATACGTATAGCGTGACACAGTCTTTCAGATCTTTGATAATAAAGTTAACTTTGGCTTTTGTCCTACGTTCATTCATTCATTCCCTCTTAACTCTTAATTGTTTTTCGGTTTTATAAACGTGAAAATTTTACAGTGACGGTAAATATTGACCCAATTACATCCATCCGGTCACTTAACTAAATTAGAAAAAATATTTCGTGTAATGGAAAGTCATAAACCGTTCAATCCGAGGTTATATTTCTGCGATTTGAACCTGCAGCGCAATACTCCGGTTGAAATATAGGAAACAATTTTGTTTCGACCGAGAAAAGTATTTCTCTATTTTGACGGGAAACAAGACTATTGGGTCCGCCAACAGGGGGCCACAGGAGTTACCACTACCTTTTCTCAAACGTCCAGATACACGGTACGACGAACGTGGTGTAGTATAAACTTGATAACGACATGATTCAGACTTCGATTTTATATCGGTGTTTTATTTCACCTGTAACATCGCAGCGGCGGTTATCCGATATAAGTTAACTCGAAAAATAAGATTTTCCGTTCGTTTCTGCGGCTTTAGTTTATTTTCAGAGGAATTTTTGCAAAATTCCTGCTTACTCGTTGTTTAGAAAAAATAAACGGTTTTTTCTTTATTTTTTTTTCTTTTTGGTGCTTGTAATTTCTGTGTATCAATTATCCGCGAGAATGGACATAGGTATGTACGTAAAATTGTAAAAATGTATAAATACCTACCCACTGAACATTTTAAATCTTTCTTATGATACTGAAACAATTTGAACAAAACTCTGGCATAATTAATGAGCGTAATTAACGATAAATACAGCACTTATACCGAGAGACTGTTAATTGCTCACATTGGGCGTGTAAATACCGTCTAATTTAAAACCCGTAGTGAAATATTTTAGTCTCTCTTTCTCTCTCTCTCTCTCTCTCTCTCTCTCTCTCTCTGGTAATTGTTATTTTAATTAATGTTAGACTGAAATTATCGGCGAGGATAAATCATGAAGCGGATAATAGCTGGAGTAATTGCGCTATTTAACGTTTTGCATAATCCTTTAGAAGTATCAAGAGATGATATAAAGTGAACAAAAAAAAAAAGACATTAATTTCGTTTAATTAATCAAATTTCAAAGTGGTTAGTACAGATGCAATAATTATAATGATAATTAAACGTTAATTATTGTCTTCATAAATGACGGATATCAAATTCGCCTATTTAACACATTTTTAATTTTATCTTAACGTCTGCAGCGTTAAACTCGATTTTGCAGTATAATTTCTCGCGTGTTTTGTACGAAGAAATATAATTGCTATACCGTTTTTAAAATTGTCCAGCTTCGTTCATTTATCCAGGGGCACTCTAAAATCCATTACGAAAATGCGGCCAAGTTTTCAAAGGCAGGCTTCAAGAGCTGTCCAAACTTCTATTAAAATCAAAAAATACTAAAACCTCAAAATAATATCAAACAGGTCGATAAAGTCACCTAAAATGTCGATATTTATCGATGAAAAAAAAAAAGAAAAGAAAAGAAAAAAATAAAAACGGAAATCGTCATTAAACTAAAATTTCGCTGTGTGAAAACTCAATTTTAAAAATCCTCTATATGTACAATATACATATATAGCTATGTGTAACATATGTGCAGTGAAGCAGCAGTCCAGCACCTTCTCTACTTGCGATAAACTCTGAAAGGGGAATCCCCGGCATTGAGTCCGCCAAGCGCAGTAGAGAAGGAGCGTGTATTGTCAGCCAGCAATATGTGGACCGCCGAGAGAGTCTCGTGTCCCACGTCTTTCCTCTTAACCGTAGTACTGCTTCTATTCCTAGACGAACCCTAGGGAATCCAATATGGATTATTGGCGTGCGAATAAGATTGTAGGTGAATTTCTAAAGATTTTCTACACCAGTCCAAATCGCAAACACTTTCACACACATATCTCTGCTTTAATAACGAAAGATGATAATTTCAATAATTTATAGGTACAGTTTTTACTCGATCATTTGATGTAGGTAAATCGTTGACTATATAATATTCGTTAAAGTTTTTGCAAGAAAGTTACGATACTTTTATATCCGTCTTTATTATCTGGGTACATAGACTCCCGCCACAATCTCATGTCGTTTTAAAAGGATAACAAACTCCGCTGTTTCTTGCTTGCATTTGAAGTAGCTTTGATTATTGCATAGATAGTGAAAGAAGTTTGATAATCTCGATGTTTAAGAGGAACTAAAATTGCCAGTGGATAATTTTCTGAATCTATTACGAATGTTAAAACTGGAGAATTGTAATACTTCGGATATAATAACTGAATCGTAGCTATTTCTCTTTTGCATATTTTACAGTTTTTCAGAGGTAGTAAAATTTATATTCTTATAAAAGTCTAGAGTATAATGACAGGGGTTTTGCGGTTCATTAATTTGAGGATTACAATTGAAAAACCAATTGTGCAATATATTCCGCTATTCTCTGATTTACCTGGAAATTTATATACCATTCTTTAATTCTCTATATAAACGCAGCTTTTCGTTCATCGTAATGTATTTTTCTGAAGAATACAATTTCCCTTCCCCGCGTTTACCTTTTTCCTCGACGTTTTTATTCCTCAGACTCTATTGTCGGAAAATTAATTATTAGACAGTCTCTGCGCTTGAATATTCCGTTTTTATGACCTCGATGGTTGCAGAGCTGAACATGATCAAAAGAATTTGCCTTACAAAAGAATATAAGTAGCTGGCACTAACCAGGCTTACCTTAATATTGAATCAGAGTCAAAGTTCAAGTGTATGTTCGTTTATTGAAAAATTTTCTATTCTTTTTTTCGACAATGTGACGACCGCGAGGGGGGCGTTCGCATTTATGCATATTTTCAAACCAAAGGAATCTCGGATATTTATTTTGAAAAACTTATAATAATAACGTTATTAGACGACATCGTTCACTCGAAAAATTCTTTTTACCAGTTCCCCGACGTTCCCGAGGGAACTGGAAACGATAAAAAAAACGACTTGAAAGCCCCGAGAACCTCTGTGGGGTGATTCGTACGCAATAACCCGTCCCGTCACACGATTTTCAAGCAACACGCTTTATTGCTTTTACATTCACAAATCCCTCCGTACGGGCGCCTACATATTTCTCCCACAACCACGTGATCTATAGGGTGACAAGTTTGGATTCAGCGATACAATTTATTCATAAATTGTATATAAAACCAAGAAAAGAAAAAAAGAAAAACCAATTTTTTCGTTATTTTTTTTTTTTTCTATTTTTGTCAATTCAATTTTCGCGAAAAACTTCACGTCCTATATTTCACTCGTTTGAATCGTTGGAAATCGTCGAAAATACAGTACAATGTAATTTTCGAACTTTGGTAGTGTTTCGGGAAACCAGAGTGAGACCAAAACCTGACACAGCGTTTCCGGGCTGTCATTAGGCCGTCCACAGAATAGACAGTGCGGTCCCATCACATCAAATAGTAAACTGCAACGTATGCGATAGCTAAACTGCGTGCTTTGATTACAAAGGTTGACTAAAAAAATGACAGAAAAAATTTCAGGCCAACATCAGCAGTTTGTATATACGTAACAAGTCAATTTATACGAACGTAAAATGGTTTTCTATTCACAAAACATAAAATCACGCAGCTGGGTAGGTACGTACACTTAGCGCGGAGAATGATGAAGTTGAAAAATGCACTTTTCATGATATTTCTATAGAATGGCTTGTATCTTGAGGGAGTTTTGATGCCATATATAGAATATCAGAAATACCCAGTACAGAAATAAATTCAATCAAGTGATCAGAACGGGTATCTTTACAGATTGTAGAAAGTCGTCCATAAAGGAAGAAAAAAGTATAATATGAAAGAAAATGTAGGGAAAGAGATTGAAAGTATTCGAAGAATAGGTATATAGGGTAGGTATATACATAACGAAGACCTCAACTTTTCAAATAATTTAACATCCGTTGCGATAGCTTTGACATTTTATTGCCACATGGTTGAAAGAGATAAGGAAGTTGGCAACAAAATTCATAAAATGGTAGGTAATTAAGATATCGATTATCTAGAAAGCAAACCACTGTGTCAATTTAATCGTAGTAATTATACTTTTATTGCCCTAAGTTATAGTAGGCACTATACATAAAGGTGTTTCGTTAATTTTCGTTCTTGAATTTCTTTCTCAATTACTCGTTTCGGAATTCGTTATATCGCGTTTTTACCCCAGTTTTTGAAGTTTTTTTTTGTTTTGGGGTAGTGCCGTGGATAAAGGAGCCAAATCTTATTACCATCTCGAAATTGTTGTCAATCAGCAATCCTCCCCTCACGGAAACCACCATTTCCCAGTATCTCATCCCGGCGTAAGTAATTTTAGCCTCTGATTCTAAGATTTCAAATTATTTCTCGTCGAGTTTGTCGTTTTAGGGTAATACCGCTAAAATCTTCTCGCTTTATTTTCATCCCTCTCCTATCATCTCTTCCGTCTCTGATACCCCCACGAAAAAGTCGTAGAGGTAAAGGCGCGTAGTTGAAAAAAATAAAAATAAAGAAAAAAAAAAAGTTAAGCACCAAACTTTTTACTGATATAGCGTAAGGGGGCTTGGGCTACGGTGGTGGCGATGAATGGATCTTCTTTTCTCTTTTTTTTCCGATTCTCTGCTTTATTTTCTTACTTTTTTTTTTTTGTTGTCTTTACTCCTCTCCCCTTCTTTGTCGCCTTTTTCGCATATCTTTTTCTTCTTATCAAGGAATTTTATATGTATTCTGTTTTGCCCCGTTATTATTATACCTATATCTACCACTCAATGGTAATCCAGCGTGCAGGCTATACATTCATTTTCTTTCTGATGACCTCGTTCCTGCTTCATTTATTTTTATCCATCGACATATTATATCCAGGGATCTGTCTTCCCTCGATAAATGAAAACGAATGGGATAAAAGAAGCCAGAAAATAATAAGAAAAAATAAAAAAAGAAAGAAAGAAAAAATCCATAATATATGTATTATAGGTATATATATCTACGTATAATACCCACCATCCCGATATATTGCTTCGACGGAATTGAGGATGTGACCCTTTCTACGACGGACCTCAGCATCTCGAAAAGCCTAAAAATTTTCCCATTTCTTTTATTATTCCCCCATTTTTTGATCTTCGTATCTCACTGCTGTGAAAGTATTATTTTTTTTCCCCAATTTTTTCTTCCCCCCCCCCCCCCCCCCCCCCCAAGACATTTTGTGTAATTAATTACGTTGTAATTATAATTAGGTCCTCTCACTAATATTCGTTGCATGTACAAAATCAACCGTAAATTGGTTCGAAAATTCTGTTACGGAGATGTAATAATAGGCTTTCGGTCAAAGTACACAACATATAACAACCGCGTTTGTGTTTTAGGTAAATTATATCTGACCACCCGGACAGCTAGAGTTAATGGAAAATAGAACTTGACGTAGGGCGTGGATAAAGCGAGGTTTCGTCCCGGTAATTGCTTATATGACTAGATAACGGTAGCTCCTGAAACTGGCGGTTGCAGTGGCCGCTAATCCACGCAAACTGCGAAGCTAGGTAAAGTTTGCCAGAGCTTAGGTCACCGCAGGCGGTATATGACGTGGGCAACAATTAGGTTTATTATTATCATTGTTGGATTAAAGGATATACATATATGAACTAGCTTATGCCGTGGAATCTGATTATATGTGTCGATTATCCGTATACCGAAGAAACTTGATAAGCTTGGATTATGCGGAGGCGTTTTTTCTTTTTTTTCTTTTTTTTTTTTTTTAAATTTGATAAATTTCAATAAATTTGGATATATTTTTTATATCTAATATTCTACCCGCGTCACAAAAACATGCTTCAAATTTTATTTTTTTTACAGATCAAAGTCAAGAGTCAGCACAACGACTCGACGCGGCGCAGCGTTCGGACGGAATTGGATTTGAAATAGTAAAAAATTACGCATTCTGAACACGCCTATGTCATATGGGTATACGCTCGTGATCTTTCACATATATGGGAATTTCATTCTACGATATTCGAGAGACCGGAAATATTCCCTGAAGGAATGCATGTCGACGCTCGTCCTTATTCATCGCGCTTGAATTATCGCCGGCAATTTAGACGTCCAACGTCTACGCGTTCGATATTCTTTAGCAAAATTATATTTTCATGGTATATACATATAAGATTCTGTAACACCCCTCCATGTTATTAAAAAATATTAACAACGGCTATAAGAATAATTATTTATTATACGTAACTAAAAAAATTTACGGATAAAAAAATGGATATCGAATAATTCATAATTACATCTCCTCAACAATTCATTGGTTTTCGATACTTATAACCAATTAAAAATTAATCTCTAAAATAATCGGATATATCTTTTGAATATATATTAAATATAAAAGATTTATGAACTGGTAGTAGCAATTCTAAAATCTCTCTTGTGTATTATTCTTATATAGATACTTATAGTTTATTTACAGCGTTAACAATTTGAGAATTAACAAAGTCTACAGTTAATCCTGACGAACAATAGTGGAAAATTAAATATTCACTTGGCCATGCCGTCATCAGATTGAATAATTAAAGACGTAGATATTCGTTAAGTATTAATCAACTCAAACCCCTTAGTCTACACTCATACCCTCATCATCCCTCACTCGCAAATCACCACTGTGCAAAACTGACTGCAACTAACTCCGGCGATTATTACAATCTGTTTGCTCAAACGATGAAGTAAAACTTGAGAAAAGGTTAGTCGTATTTTTATCACTTCGAGTTCAACAGTTTTTTTTTTTTTCCTTTTCTTTTTTTTTTAATACAAAAAGTTGCAGAGAACTTAAAAATCTCATGTCAAGAAATTACGGTTTTTTTTATTCCCGATATTTTTCGTAAATGCGAAACAGTCAGGAAAAAATTGTATTCATTACAAATGAATAATAAATTACTGTTTCAGTCTGATAAATTATTTATTCGAGTCAATTACTTAAATTGATTCATTTATTTATTCGCCGGAAATAAATGATTCATTAGACCGAAATAAAAGTATATTATCTCACTAGGTCGTCAGCTTTGTCAATTCGTAACGTCTAAGTCTTCCGCTTTGCAGTTTTTATAATTGGTCATCTCGTTACCATAGAGAAAGTAAATCATTTGTTCATTGTAACCATAAAAAACATATGATTTTATCTAAAATAAATACAATTTTTCTTTTCGTCTAATTATGAAAAACGTCGTTTGGATATCTAAGGAAAAATATACAACGTTATAGTTTGAAAAAGAATTCAATCTCTTTTCTAGAAACCTGAGCTAAACTAGACAGAAAATTTCACAGGTTGATAATAAACTAGAGAAAAAAATAAAAAGAAAAAAAAAATTGTACTAAATTGGTATATTAAAGTTACGCTTCAGCAATTTAATACTTTTTATATGCACGAGAATAAGGGAAAATTGTGACAAATTTTTTCTTCTGGGTAGAACAGATGGGGGGTGGGGGAGGAGGAGGAAAAAAAAAGTAAAGAACGTAGGTATACGTACCTACTTTCGCGCATCTCACCGAGATTCAGTATAAGTTAGAAAAAAATATCAGCCTCCGGCGATGATTCCGTAGTTCTAACTTGACGGTGTATAAACACGACACCAATCACGCCTTAATTCAACGTCAGAAATTTTTCCTTCGTCTCCATCATATAGCTATATAGCTGAGCCGCTATTTCTCCATTTCGTAGCCGGAGGGAAATGCCATTTTGCGCACCGCGTCAAGCCCATTTCTCATGCAAACCTAATAACGCTCGCTGCATGCTTTGACGTTCGGTATATCAGGGGATGATATACCTGTGCACGGCCCTACCGATTCACCAACAAATACGAACGCAGAAATCAAGCCAAATTCAAACTTCGAGCTTCCGAGCTCTCGGGCTATTCTGCTTCCGAACTCCTTCTCGTCAACAGCGAAACTCGGGTCCTCGGATTTCCGTTCTATTCATGGAAGATCCGAACGTCTTCGTTATTTACATATACATATATATTTATAAATGTTTGTTTAGTTGCTGGAGGCAAATCGTGACTTGGTTCTGTTATTCACCTGTCCATTATACCGCATGTGCATATACCTACGTACTTACGTGCATATATAATACGTGTATGTATGTATGTATATACGTATGTACGTGTGCCTAAACCTCGAACGAGTAATTTTCAGACAAAAGCATGTATATACGTATCTTTGTTTCTTTTCCATCTCGGTTACCCCGTTTTTCTCGTTTCATTTGTTTTAACCCCGCCTTGGTTCGCAATTTTACCCGGGTCTCGTAATCTCGAACAAGGCACTAATGAAACATACGCTCATCCCCCTCCGCGAAAACCCGGGTCACCGATCGTCGAAATCCTGCAGCTTCGCTCTTCGCCCTAGCACGGAAACAAGGGCAACTCGGAACAGCAGGCATTACACGACACTTCCCTATCTCGTATCCTGTAACACATATATGCTTTCGTAGAATTTCCTTCAACCTGCGTGATATCACTCTAACCATATAAAGCTTTTTCATTAGTTTTTCTTCCCTTTCGTTTTTCATTTCCTTTTTCTTTCGTCACTTTTACAGAAAATACAAAACTTTGTCCAACTTATACTATTGAAATAAATATACTCTGCAATCAAAAGCTCTTATATTTGTTCACTTCAAAATGAAAAATTGAACGATTGAACAATCCTGTTATTATAAAACTTCTAAAAAAGCTCACAAGATACATAACTTTTTTTTGTAATTTGATGGAGAAAATTGTTTCTAAAGATGAAGCGGTAGAACTTCCAGAGCGAAAACGTGTAGAGAATGCAACTATGCTTTTAATCTCTGTTAAGGTGGGTATAGAGAGCTGGATATGTACTTTGCGATGTACCTATAACCTATCGTTTGTCAGAAGCATACGCCTCAAGGCACGCTGGCTAACAAATAAATGAAATCGTTTGAGAGTTAGTGGCGATTGTGAGGTTTGAGGAAATCAAGTGAGCGAACAACAACCGAGAGCAGAATGAAACGAATTCAAACTAAAATTTAATTCAGTTTTCCTGGTTATACGGAACGGGCAGTCAGGTGGAGAACAGAGAATCCAACCGGGTCGCGTATGGTGAGGGTAATTACGGCGCCCGAGGGTCGTCAAATCCTCTTTTATGACGGAATCTCGTAAATCATAGTGTTTCGAAAATCCTTAGCCGCATCCTAACGA